>CAUOFW020002491.1:554010-584133 GCA_963454935.2 Ilex paraguariensis | reverse complement strand
TTTTTTTTTTTTTGGGGGGGGGGGGGTCAGAAACACACGAAGTTGGTGAAAATATTTTTAGTTTTAATGAGTTATGGATATGTTTATAGCCTTAATCAGCACAAGTATATTCTGATCAGCCGGCGAAACACATACTAAAATTGTTCAATACAATTTGCTATAGAATTCTGTTTTCGGCAACCCATGTGACCCAGGTCGGTTCAACATAACCAAGCTCAACTGAACATAGATCTAAATTGCAAAGCAAAAGCGTTGTTTTAAGTATGAAGTTTTTGAAATGCTTTACACCTATATTATCCTACAAGCATTAATTTCAATTTACATCAAAATCCACACATGCTATGTGACTAGTTTAATAATGATGACTAGGGGTGCAATTAGGACGAGGTAACCTGAACCCAACACAAGTTTTAACACACAAATTTCAGTTTTTGGGTTGAGTTTGAAAGGAAAAAATAAATTAATCCAAATTAAATTCGGGCAATACACAACTTACAACTTTGGGTTAATGAGTTCAACCCAAACCCAATCCAAATTTATAAAATTGGGTTTAACCCAAAATTTGAAAAGAAAATTAAAAAATTACATGCGCACACCTATTAAGGCATTTATGCCACACTCTTCATCCATTGTTGTTTTAAGCCTATTGTAAATGCTAATTTTATTTTTTTGTTTTTAATTAATTTTAATTCATGGGAGTTACAAAATTCAAGTTCAATTTTAATGTTGAACATAAAACTCAACCTTATAATTGGTTCAATTTGGTTTCGATTAATAACAAATCTGACTTTAATCCGACTTCAATCCAAACTAAAACCCAAATTGTATAATCACGGATTGGACTCGATTTGGAGTTGCTCAGTTTGTGCTTGAGTTCAAGATTTCATATTTTGGATTGAACATGAATTGATCCCCTCAACCCATCCGATCCGCCCAAGTTGCACCCCTAACTATGACCACCATTATCTAAAGAGATGCAGTAACGCTATGGAAGGTAGCTTAGTTAACCTAACAGAATACCTCGCAACAAGGAACTTCAAGCCCAAATACCATTAATCCCGACAATAGAAAAATGATTAAATCTCTTGCACAAACATGTTTCAACCCCAGACCTTTTAATAAACTATCAACTCTCATCAGTTTGATCCAGGTCCGACTTGGATGCATAGCCAAGCATAACGAGGAAATAAGAAAGATGAAGTAGAAGTTCAACTTGACATTTAACAATCATCTAAGTTTAACATATTCAAAATAGCTGTTTCATCTATACATACATGTATTCACCCCCACGAACGGCATTTGCAGCTCCTTTCCTCTCTTCCTCAGCCTCCTTCTCCCTCTCCTTCCAACTTTCATAGGCATGATCATCAGTTTGCAGTTCATGCCGACAGATTGGACAAGAATTGTGGTCATCCTGCCACAATTAGAATTACTACAGGTTAAGAATTCGGATTTCACTAAGTTTTAATCAATCACATCCAGAGATAAAGAAACTTAAATCTACAAGAACTGAAGCCCAAAAAGATTATTGCTTTTTTTCATTTCCATTGGTAAGTTTAAACTTATTACCAGCCATGGCTTAAGGCAAGGAGGGTGAAACGTGTGCTTGCAAGGCAACTCTTGCATCTTGTCACTTACAACCAAATTCTCCTTGCAAATGGCACATTCTGCATCTGGTCCTAGCTTGGTCAGGATTTCTTCAGTAATTGTAGTAACTGGAAGCTTTGCAACCACTTCTTTACTGGCAGGTGGTACTCTGGGTGCCACAGGATCGTTATCCAGTATCTTAAAACAAAAAGACATTGGTATCAAGGTACTACTTCCAATATGAACATTCATAAGACCAAATCTTCTTCTTTGTTAATAAGTGTGTGTTTGCATAAGCATATTTAACTAGGACACACCATCCCTGTAAGACTACAACTAATCCTCCCAAGAACATGAAGCCCCTTGTCCTGCATCCAAACAGGATAATTACCAAGATGTATCAACAAAGGGAGCCTCAAGGGGAATGACTCCAACTTCGGACCTCAATCTTCATCATTTTACTGACCTACTTAATTTATACTTTTCTCGTGCCATATACATGTGAAAATTATATTGACTCTACACTCTTAACAGATACCAGTTTTTTTCCTCATCCAGATTTTTTCTAAACTAGAATAAATAGTATTTGAGCAGGAAATAATAAGTTCCAAACAAACAGGAAAAAACTGAGCAGTTAGCTAAGGGAAAAAAGAATACCATTGGCACAACATTATCAAGTCTCTGTAGTAGTTCTTGAATTAAATTGGTATTGCTCTCTGATGTGTCCAAATTTTCCGTTTGAGAAGATCCCCCTGCAGACAAGGTAGCAATAGCTGTCATAAGGCCAGATTGCACCAGCCAATCAGGCTCCGGAGGCTCAGGGTCCACAGTAAGATGCCCGTCAAACAGAAATCCTGTAATATAAGCAAAACATAAAGGTCAAAAACTTGTCACTTACAAAGCTAGCACAGCAAATTGATGGCTAATTTCTGAAAAAGAATTTAAGAAATAAATGCTGATGGACCTCCACTCGTGCTATTTCGTCCTGATCCCACACCCTCAAACTCATTCTGTACATATCGAAGCTGCTCCTGGGCTTCAGCTATGCAACTCTGCAAATGTTTCCTTTCAGAAGGTTCAGACACTAGATGTTCAGCCTCCAGGAAAAGCCCCAGGCCAGTATTCCAAAATCCAGGTGCCGTGTATCTCGTCTTTAAAATAGTCGCAACCCGACATACAATGGAATAGAACTGCAGCATGTGGATGGTTTGTTATAAATATAAAGTTTCCCCGACATGGAAATATCAATAACAATGCTTCAATGAAGTAAAAAAGGAAAAAGGAAAAAAATAAGAACAAAATGAATAGATAAGTTTAAGATGGTGATCAAAATAAACAATTACTTCAATCATCAGGAGGAAACATCATTTTAATTCACCAATAAACGGGATCAATAAGAGATTAAGAAATCTTGACACAGAGAAGAAACCAAAGGTGAAAATCATGGGCTTGACTCAACTCAACTAAATTCAGCAAAGCCTAATCCCAATATTTTTTGGGTCAACTACATGAATCATGTTTTGCCATTCTGCTCTATTAAGTGTCATGTTTTCTATTAAATCATAAACTATCATATCTTTTTTTACTATTTCATTCAATTTTAATTTGAGTCTTCCTCTAACCCTACGTTTACTGCCAATAGTTATTATATCACTTTTTTACCGGTGTCGTATAATCATGGGTTCAAAGTCGCGGTATCGGTCATCAACTCGGATGGCACTGATACACATCGGTCGCAGCGCGCGGTACAGTATCGGCCGATACACTCAAAACGCTAGATAAAAACTCTAAAAAAATTTGAAAAAATCATAAAATTTTTTTGAAAAATATAAACATCATCATCCATACATTATATGCCCACAATAAATCAAAAAACACATTAAACATATTAAAATGAAACATAAGGGCGTTACCGAAAATATTGATCATTATCAATATTCAACTAATTGAAATTAAAATATTAATATTGATATATCTAATTATTATATNTATTTTTAGTTTTAATGAGTTATGGATATGTTTATAGCCTTAATCAGCACAAGTATATTCTGATCAGCCGGCGAAACACATACTAAAATTGTTCAATACAATTTGCTATAGAATTCTGTTTTCGGCAACCCATGTGACCCAGGTCGGTTCAACATAACCAAGCTCAACTGAACATAGATCTAAATTGCAAAGCAAAAGCGTTGTTTTAAGTATGAAGTTTTTGAAATGCTTTACACCTATATTATCCTACAAGCATTAATTTCAATTTACATCAAAATCCATACATGCTATGTGACTAGTTTAATAATGATGACTAGGGGGTGCAATTAGGACGAGGTAACCTGAACCCAACACAAGTTTTAAAACACAAATTTCAGTTCTTGGGTTGAGTTTGAAAGGGAAAAAAAATTAATCCAAATTAAATTCGGGCAATACTCAACTTACAATTTTGAGTTAATGAGTTCAACCCAAACCCAACCCAAATTTATAGAATTGGGTTTAACCCAAAATTTGAAAAGAAAATTAAAAAATTACATGCGCACACCTATTAAGGCATTTATGCCACACTCTTCATCCATTGTTGTTTTAAGCCTATTGTAAATGCTAATTTTATTTTTTTGTTTTTAATTAATTTTAATTCATGGGAGTTACAAAATTCAAGTTCAATTTTAATGTTGAACATAAAACTCAACCTTATAATTGGTTCAATTTGGTTTCGATTAATAACAAATCTGACTTTAATCCGACTTCAATCCAAACTAAAACCCAAATTGTATAATCACGGATTGGACTCGATTTGGAGTTGCTCAGTTTGTGCTTGAGTTCAAGATTTCATATTTTGGATTGAACATGAATTGATCCCCTCAACCCATCCGATCCGCCCAAGTTGCACCCCTAACTATGACCACCATTATCTAAAGAGATGCAGTAACGCTATGGAAGGTAGCTTAGTTAACCTAACAGAATACCTCGCAACAAGGAACTTCAAGCCCAAATACCATTAATCCCGACAATAGAAAAATGATTAAATCTCTTGCACAAACATGTTTCAACCCCAGACCTTTTAATAAACTATCAACTCTCATCAGTTTGATCCAGGTCCGACTTGGATGCATAGCCAAGCATAACGAGGAAATAAGAAAGATGAAGTAGAAGTTCAACTTGACATTTAACAATCATCTAAGTTTAACATATTCAAAATAGCTGTTTCATCTATACATACATGTATTCACCCNAGCATAAAACTCAACCTTATATTTGGTTCAATTTGGTTTCGATTAATAACAAATCTGACTTTAATCCGACTTCAATCCAAACTAAAACCCGAATTGTATAATCACGGATTGGACTCGATTTGGAGTTGCTCAGTTTGTGCTTGAGTTCAAGATTTCATATTTTGGATTGAACATGAATTGATCCCCTCAACCCATCCGATCCGCCCAAGTTGCACCCCTAACTATGACCACCATTATCTAAAGAGATGCAGTAACGCTATGGAAGGTAGCTTAGTTAACCTAACAGAATACCTCGCAACAAGGAACTTCAAGCCCAAATACCATTAATCCCGACAATAGAAAAATGATTAAATCTCTTGCACAAACATGTTTCAACCCCAGACCTTTTAATAAACTATCAACTCTCATCAGTTTGATCCAGGTCCGACTTGGATGCATAGCCAAGCATAACGAGGAAATAAGAAAGATGAAGTAGAAGTTCAACTTGACATTTAACAATCATCTAAGTTTAACATATTCAAAATAGCTGTTTCATCTATACATACATGTATTCACCCCCACGAACGGCATTTGCAGCTCCTTTCCTCTCTTCCTCAGCCTCCTTCTCCCTCTCCTTCCAACTTTCATAGGCATGATCATCAGTTTGCAGTTCATGCCGACAGATTGGACAAGAATTGTGGTCATCCTGCCACAATTAGAATTACTACAGGTTAAGAATTCGGATTTCACTAAGTTTTAATCAATCACATCCAGAGATAAAGAAACTTAAATCTACAAGAACTGAAGCCCAAAAAGATTATTGCTTTTTTTCATTTCCATTGGTAAGTTTAAACTTATTACCAGCCATGGCTTAAGGCAAGGAGGGTGAAACGTGTGCTTGCAAGGCAACTCTTGCATCTTGTCACTTACAACCAAATTCTCCTTGCAAATGGCACATTCTGCATCTGGTCCTAGCTTGGTCAGGATTTCTTCAGTAATTGTAGTAACTGGAAGCTTTGCAACCACTTCTTTACTGGCAGGTGGTACTCTGGGTGCCACAGGATCGTTATCCAGTATCTTAAAACAAAAAGACATTGGTATCAAGGTACTACTTCCAATATGAACATTCATAAGACCAAATCTTCTTCTTTGTTAATAAGTGTGTGTTTGCATAAGCATATTTAACTAGGACACACCATCCCTGTAAGACTACAACTAATCCTCCCAAGAACATGAAGCCCCTTGTCCTGCATCCAAACAGGATAATTACCGAGATGTATCAACAAAGGGAGCCTCAAGGGGAATGACTCCAACTTCGGACCTCAATCTTCATCATTTTACTGACCTACTTAATTTATACTTTTCTCGTGCCATATACATGTGAAAATTATATTGACTCTACACTCTTAACAGATACCAGTTTTTTTCCTCATCCAGATTTTTTCTAAACTAGAATAAATAGTATTTGAGCAGGAAATAATAAGTTCCAAACAAACAGGAAAAAACTGAGCAGTTAGCTAAGGGAAAAAAGAATACCATTGGCACAACATTATCAAGTCTCTGTAGTAGTTCTTGAATTAAATTGGTATTGCTCTCTGATGTGTCCAAATTTTCCGTTTGAGAAGATCCCCCTGCAGACAAGGTAGCAATAGCTGTCATAAGGCCAGATTGCACCAGCCAATCAGGCTCCGGAGGCTCAGGGTCCACAGTAAGATGCCCGTCAAACAGAAATCCTGTAATATAAGCAAAACATAAAGGTCAAAAACTTGTCACTTACAAAGCTAGCACAGCAAATTGATGGCTAATTTCTGAAAAAGAATTTAAGAAATAAATGCTGATGGACCTCCACTCGTGCTATTTCGTCCTGATCCCACACCCTCAAACTCATTCTGTACATATCGAAGCTGCTCCTGGGCTTCAGCTATGCAACTCTGCAAATGTTTCCTTTCAGAAGGTTCAGACACTAGATGTTCAGCCTCCAGGAAAAGCCCCAGGCCAGTATTCCAAAATCCAGGTGCCGTGTATCTCGTCTTTAAAATAGTCGCAACCCGACATACAATGGAATAGAACTGCAGCATGTGGATGGTTTGTTATAAATATAAAGTTTCCCCGACATGGAAATATCAATAACAATGCTTCAATGAAGTAAAAAAGGAAAAAGGAAAAAAATAAGAACAAAATGAATAGATAAGTTTAAGATGGTGATCAAAATAAACAATTACTTCAATCATCAGGAGGAAACATCATTTTAATTCACCAATAAACGGGATCAATAAGAGATTAAGAAATCTTGACACAGAGAAGAAACCAAAGGTGAAAATCATGGGCTTGACTCAACTCAACTAAATTCAGCAAAGCCTAATCCCAATATTTTTTGGGTCAACTACATGAATCATGTTTTGCCATTCTGCTCTATTAAGTGTCATGTTTTCTATTAAATCATAAACTATCATATCTTTTTTTACTATTTCATTCAATTTTAATTTGAGTCTTCCTCTAACCCTACGTTTACTGCCAATAGTTATCATATCACTTTTTTACCGGTGTCGTATAATCATGGTTGAAAGTCGCAGTATCGGTCATCAACTCGGATGGCACTGATACACATCGGTCGTGGCGTCGCGGTACAGTATCGGCCGATACACTCAAAACGCTAGATAAAAACTCTAAAAAAATTTGACAAAATCATAAAAATTTTTTGAAAAATATAAACATCATCATCCATGCATTATATGCCCACAATAAATCAAAAAACACATTAAACATATTAAAATGAAACATAAGGGCGTTACCGAAAATATTGATCATTATCAATATTCAACTAATTGAAATTAAAATATTAATATTGATATATCTAATTATTATATTAGATTTAAAAAGTNATCCAGAGATAAAGAAACTTAAATCTACAAGAACTGAAGCCCAAAAAGATTATTGCTTTTTTTCATTTCCATTGGTAAGTTTAAACTTATTACCAGCCATGGCTTAAGGCAAGGAGGGTGAAACGTGTGCTTGCAAGGCAANTATATGTTAGATTGAAATATTTTTTGTCTAAGTATAATATTTTAAACTTAAAGGGTCTAAGTAATATATGTTTACAAACTTTAGGGGGGTCTGAAAATAATTTATTAACGGTATATTTACAGCAGGGTCTATCTGTTTCGCTTGTACAAACTTTAGGGGTTTGTATATAATATTTCAAATATTAAGAGTCTAAATGATTAAGTGATAAAATTTAAGGAGTGTGAGTGTAATTCTCCAAAAAAAAATTGATTCACCGACAACAAAGTCTTTTATAACTCTGTTTGAGAGTCGGTCCTTCAGAGCTCGGCCTTCAGACTCTGTGTATGGAGAGAGAGTGGTTCGATACGCTGTGTATCGACGATCATTGGAAAACTGGTTCGCGACTACTTCTCTATCTNACGGAAGGCAGCTTAGTTAACCTAACAGAATACTTCGCAACAAGGAACTTCAAGCCCAAATACCATTAATCCCGACCATAGAAAAATGATTAAATCTTTTGCACAAACATGTTTCAACTCCAGACCTTTTAATAAACTATCAACTCTCATCAGTTTGATCCAGGTCCAACTTGGATGCATAGCCAAGCATAACGAGGAAATAAGAAAGATGAAGTAGAAGTTCAACTTGACATTTAACAATCGTCTAAGTTTAACATATTCAAAATAGCTGTTTCATCTATACATACATGTATTCACCCCCACGAACGGCATTTGCAGCTCCTTTCCTCTCTTCCTCAGCCTCCTTCTCCCTCTCCTTCCAACTTTCATAGGCATGATCATCAGTTTGCAGTTCATGCCGACAGATTGGACAAGAATTGTGGTCATCCTGCCACAATTAGAATTACTACAGGTTAAGAATTCGGATTTCACTAAGTNGAGTCTAAATGATTAAGTGATAAAATTTAAGGAGTGTGAGTGTAATTCTCCAAAAAAAAATTGATTCACCGACAACAAAGT
Source organism: Ilex paraguariensis (assembly GCA_963454935.2). Taxonomy (NCBI): domain Eukaryota; kingdom Viridiplantae; phylum Streptophyta; class Magnoliopsida; order Aquifoliales; family Aquifoliaceae; genus Ilex; species Ilex paraguariensis. The sequence continues at coordinate 575,363 of CAUOFW020002491.1, read as the reverse complement.
CTTTTATAACTCTGTTTGAGAGTCGGTCCTTCAGAGCTCGGCCTTCAGACGCTGTGTATGGAGAGAGAGAGAGAGAGTGGTTCGATACGCTGTGTATCGACGATCATTGAAAAACTGGTTTGCGACTACTTCTCTATCTATCGCGACCAGTTCGCAGCAAAGAAGATCAGGAAAAAAAAATAGAAAAAGAAGAAGAAGATAAAGTGGTATGGGGATCTCTCTGATCTGTATTCAATTCTACAGGTATGTCATACAAATGCTTACAATCTTTGTAGTAGTGGGCCTTTGATTTTNAATCATGGGCTTGACTCAACTCAACTAAATTCAGCAAAGCCTAATCCCAATATTTTTTGGGTCAACTACATGAATCATGTTTTGCCATTCTGCTCTATTAAGTGTCATGTTTTCTATTAAATCATAAACTATCATATCTTTTTTTACTATTTCATTCAATTTTAATCTGAGTCTTCCTCTAACCCTACGTTTACTGCCAATAGTTATTATATCACTTTTTTACCGGTGTCGTATAATCATTGGTTCAAAGTCGCGGTATCGGTCATCAACTCGGATGGCACTGATACACATCGGTCGCAGCGCGCGGTACAGTATCGGCCGATACACTCAAAACGCTAGATAAAAACTCTAAAAAAATTTGAAAAAATCATAAAATTTTTTTGAAAAATATAAACATCATCATCCATACATTATATGCCCACAATAAATCAAAAAACACATTAAACATATTAAAATGAAACATAAGGGCGTTACCGAAAATATTGATCATTATCAATATTCAACTAATTGAAATTAAAATNAGCCAGAGATAAAGAAACTTAAATCTACAAGAACTGAAGCCCAAAAAGATTATTGCTTTTTTTCATTTCCATTGGTAAGTATAAACTTATTACCAGCCATGGCTTAAGGCAAGGAGGGTGAAACGTGTGCTTGCAAGNGTCTTCAGACGCTGTGTATGGAGAGAGAGTGGTTCGATACGCTGTGTATCGACGATCATTGGAAAACTGGTTCGCGACTACTTCTCTATCTATCGCGACTAGTTCGCAGCAAAGAAGATCANCGTCTGGGTCAACTTTAATCAAATTTGGATATGGATATACAATAATCTGATCCTTTATTAATTCGGTCTGAATACAATAAAATATTTTATGTAAATAAATATCACACATATTATATTTATACTGAAAAACANTTATGTTAGATTGAAATATTTGTTGTCTAAGTATAATATTTTAAACTTTAAGGGTCTAAGTAATATATGTTTACAAACTTTAGGGGGGTCTGAAAATAATTTATTAACGGTATATTTACAGCAGGGTCTATCTGTTTCGCTTGTACAAACTTTAGGGGTTTGTATATAATATTTCAAATATTAAGAGTCTAAATGATTAAGTGATAAACTTTAAGGAGTGTGAGTGTAATTCTCCAAAAAAAAATTGATTCACCGACAACAAAGTCTTTTATAACTCTGTTTGAGAGTCGGTCCTTCAGAGCTCGGCCTTCAGACGCTGTGTATGGAGAGAGAGAGAGAGAGTGGTTCGATACGCTGTGTATCGACGATCATTGAAAAACTGGTTTGCGACTACTTCTCTATCTATCGCGACCAGTTCGCAGCAAAGAAGATCAGGAAAAAAAAATAGAAAAAGAAGAAGAAGATAAAGTGGTATGGGGATCTCTCTGATCTGTATTCAATTCTACAGGTATGTCATACAAATGCTTACAATCTTTGTAGTAGTGGGCCTTTGATTTTCGGACTGGTTGAGGGCCTTTTACAGATGTGAGTCTTGAATTTTTCNTCTCTTGTGTGGCTTTCTTTCTTTCTTTCACTTCAATTTTTTTTCCTCCTTTTTTAGGTTCACTCTTCAGATTCTTCGTACACCTTCCTGGGCTGTGAAACATGAATGCTAAGTCTCTCTCTCTCTCTCTCTCTCTCACACACACACATATATAACCCAAAATTCATTTCCCTCTTATTCCCCAGATCCCTCTCTCAAAATACCTAGCCCCTTTCTCATGTGTCCCTCTCCATGAATCTAATTGGTGGACATAANGCCTTCAGACTCTGTGTATGGAGAGAGAGAGAGAGAGTGGTTCGATACGCTGTGTATCGACGATCATTGAAAAACTGGTTTGCGACTACTTCTCTATCTATCGCGACCAGTTCGCAGCAAAGAAGATCAGGAAAAAAAAATAGAAAAAGAAGAAGAAGATAAAGTGGTATGGGGATCTCTCTGATCTGTATTCAATTCTACAGGTATGTCATACAAATGCTTACAATCTTTGTAGTAGTGGGCCTTTGATTTTCGAACTGGTTGAGGGCCTTTTACAGATGTGAGTCTTGAATTTTTCATCTTTTTCCTTTTTATTTTGGATTCTTGCTATTTGTTCAAGATTTTGGAGATTTTTCACAAGATTCGATCATACTGAACCGATCCCGCTATGAATCGTTCGATTCATACTGAGTTGTTACCGAGTTGCTCCGATTTGTGCCGATACGTCCAAGTCTGACCAAGATATCGCCGAGTCAAGTGAAAATCGAAATTTTTGAATAACGGGTATCGATATTGGATCGGTAGGGGCCGAGTCGGATACGACTCGGCCTCCGACTCGGCCGATACTTTGAACCATGCATATAATAGGCCATCTATAAATATGTTCAAACCATCTAATTTGATTTTCTCTTAATTTATCTCCTACATGTGCTACCCTACTTTACAAGGATATATTTGTTAAGATTGTAATTATATTTATTTANTAGTAGTGGGCCTTTGATTTTCGAACTGGTTGAGGGCCTTTTACAGATGTGAGTCTTGAATTTTTCATCTTTTTCCTTTTTATTTTGGATTCTTGCTATTTGTTCAAGATTTTGGAGATTTTTCACAAGATTCGATCATACCGAACCGATCCCGCTATGAATCATTCGATTCATACCAAGTTGTTACCGAGTTGCTCCGATTTGTGCCGATACGTCCGAGTCTGACCGAGATATCGCCGAGTCAAGTGAAAATCGGAATTTTTGCATAACGGGTATCGATATTGGATCGGTAGGGGCCGAGTCGGATACGACTCGGCCTCCGACTCGGATACGACTCGGCCTCCGACTCGGATACGACTCGGCCTCCAACTCGGCCGATACTTTGAACCATGCATATAATAGGCCATCTATAAATATGTTCAAACCATCTAATTTGATTTTCTCTTAATTTATCTTCTACATGTGCTACCCTACTTTACAAAGATATATTTGTTAAGATTGTAATTATATTTATTTATCATTAAGGGTAGTCTAGCATTTTTCTTATGTATCGTTACACAATATCGTATCGGAAGGTGCCGAGTCGGATATGACTCGGCCGATACTTTGAACCATGTCATTTCTTGCCAGAAGACATCTGGCTGACTTGGGCTATTTCTTCAGAAAGATGAACTAGACTCTACCTTCCAAAATTTCATCAACTTCAGAGGTCCAGCCACTTTATAATCTTGATTTCCTTGTTTACTTTTTCTCTAGTGGTTGTATTCTGCATGATCCTCATTCTAAGAAACGGATTGGGACATGCCGTAGAGTTAAAGGACAGTATGTGCTAGAAAAATTGTATATTCCAGTTGTGGCGGCTATCAGTTGATTTGTCTTCTTTTCATTTGATTCCTAAGCCCTCTGGGTTTTATTTATGGCATTCTTGTATTGGGCTCATTTTTAGTTCTCGTTTGAAATGTTTAGTATCTACTGGTTCATCAAGTGATTTAAATAGTCATGATATTTTTTATTGTACTGGTTACAAACTTGCTAAATTCACAGCTATACATTTTAAGAATAGTTTCACTTCTTTTGCTCATTTTTATTTTGTCCATTCTGTTATGTGGGGTCCTCTGCCTCCATTGCCATAAAAGGAGAGTCTGGGTATTCTGTCTCTTTTATTAATGATTATACTCATTATTGTTAGATTTATCTCATGAAACAACATAAATTTTTCTATTTTTTCATGTCATGATTCACACACAATATTCTTCAGTCATTAAATATTTTCGTTGTAATTTGAGTGGAGAATACAAACCATTTTCTTGACTTATTGAAATCTGATACTATTATTCAGCAGTTCTCTTATGCATACACTCATGAGCAAAACATAAACACATCATAGAGAGACTACTCGCTCATTGCTATTACCAGCGTCAGTTCCAACCTTCCTTTAGGGGAGATGTTGTCTCTGCTCTTCATCTCATTAATCGAATTCACTCTATTATTACTTCGAGTGTTGTCTTTTGAACAACCCCTAACTACTTTTCTTTCCATGTTTTTAGTTGTACTTGTTTTACACTTCTTCAAAAAATGGAATGCAATAAGTTACGTGCTTGTTTTGCTATGTGTAACTTTCTTGATTATGCTATGGAACAAAAAGATATCGTTGTTTTGATACTATTAGTAGAAGATATTATATATCTCGACATACAGTCTTTCTTGAGCATATTCCTTTATATTCTATTCCCTCTATTTCTGACTCCTTCAATAGATCTGACCTTATATATATATCAACCCTTTCCTTGATGATACTTCTAGTGATTCTAACAATTATGACATGCTCACTTCTGCTATTTGATCTTCGTCTCAGTCTTCTACTTCATCTTAGCTTCCACTAGTGCTTCGTTGTATTATTGACACTTACTCTCGGAAGAACAAAATTAACTCACATGTAGGTACAACTCTTGTACCTTTTTCAACTGCGTCTTCGTCAGCCTCTAACGATGCGGATCCTTCTTTTTCTTGCTATCCCAATCACATTTGTAAGTGTCCTTGATTGCTTGGTTTTTCTAACACTAGTTATTCTTCTTATTTTTATTTATTTTTATCTTCAATTCACTCTTTGTTTAAGCCTACTTCCTATAAAGAGGCTGCTTTTGATCCTCTTTGGTATTGGGCTATGAATTAAGAACTTTTCACACTACACAAAACCAGGACATGAGATCTTGTGTCTTTACCTATTGGTAAGCATGTTGTTGATTTTTGGTGTGAATACATGATTAAAACCAAAGGTGAAGGTTCTATAAAAACCAAATTGGTTGTTACGTGTTTTGCATAGGAATATGACATTGATTACAAGAAGACATTTGTTCCTGTTGCGAACATGACTATTGTTTGTACTTTAATTACTATAGCAACCGTTAGCCATTGAAAACTATCCCAGATGGATGTCAAGAATGTTTTTCTAAATGGTGATTTGGCAGAAGAAGTTTATATTGTTCCTCCTCCTAGTTAGGCTAGTCAATGGATTGGATCTCAACCCGAATTCGAATTTGTTTAGAGTTTGTTTAAGCCTTTTCTTTGCTGTTAGTTGTAATATAATGTCTTAGTCGACTAACTTTACTTTATTTTATCATATTCTAGTAGTGTAGCATTTTTTTTCTCCAGACCACCACCATTAGTTTGTGTAACTTCTGCTCCAGAAATGAGAGTCGAGTCATGAACAACGAAGAAAAAAAGCCAGATTGGGACTTCTGGGTCAACTTTAATCAAATTTGGATATGGATATATAATAATCTGATCCTTTATTAATTCGGTCTGAATAGAATAAAATATTTTATGTAAATAAATATCACACATATTATATTTATACTGAAAAACANTCTAACAATTATGACATGCTCACTTCTGCTATTTGATCTTCGTTTCAGTCTTCTACTTCATCTTAGCTTCCACTAGTGCTTCGTTGTATTATTGACACTTACTCTCGGAAGAACAAAATTAACTCACATGTAGGTACAACTCTTGTACCTTTTTCAACTGCGTCTTCGTCAGCCTCTAACGATGCGGATCCTNTTCAATTTTTTTTCCTCCTTTTTTAGGTTCACTCTTCAGATTCTTCGTACACCTTCCTGGGCTGTAAAACATGAATGCTAAGTCTCTCTCTCTCTCTCTCACACACACACACATAAAACCCAAAATTCATTTCCCTCTTATTCCCCAGATCCCTCTCTCAATACCTAGCCCCTTTCTCATGTGTCCCTCTCCATGAATCTAATTGGTGGACATAANCACATTTGTAAGTGTCCTTGATTGCTTGGTTTTTCTAACACTAGTTATTCTTCTTATTTTTATTTATTTTTATCTTCAATTCACTCTTTGTTTAAGCCTACTTCCTATAAAGAGGCTGCTTTTGATCCTCTTTGGTATTGGGCTATGAATTAAGAACTTTTCACACTACATAAAACCAGGACATGAGATCTTGTGTCTTTACCTATTGGTAAGCATGTTGTTGATTTTTGGTGTGAATACATGATTAAAACCAAAGGTGAAGGTTCTATAAAAACCAAATTGGTTGTTACGTGTTTTGCATAGGAATATGACATTGATTACAAGAAGACATTTGTTCCTGTTGCGAACATGACTATTGTTTGTACTTTAATTACTATAGCAACCGTTAGCCATTGAAAACTATCCCAGATGGATGTCAAGAATGTTTTTCTAAATGGTGATTTGGCAGANCTAGTTGTGGCTGCTATTAGTTGATTTGAAATGTTTAGTATCTACTGGTTCATCAAGTGATTCAAATAGTCATGATATTTTTGATTGTACTGATTACAAACTTGCTAAATTCACAGCTATACCTTTTAAGAATAGTTTCACTTCTTTTGCTCATTTTTATTTTGTCCATTCTGTTATGTGGGGTCCTCTGCCTCCATTGCCATAAAAGGAGGGTCAGGGTATTCTGTCTCTTTTATTAATGATTATACTCATTATTGTTTAGATTTATCTCATGAAACAACATAAATTTTTCTATTTTTTCATGTCAAGATTCACACACAATATTCTTTAGTCATTAAATACTTTCGTTGTAATTTGAGTGGGGAATACAAACCATTTTNAACTATCCCAGATGGATGTCAAGAATGTTTTTCTAAATGGTGATTTGGCAGAAGAAGTTTATATTGTTCCTCCTCCTAGTTAGGCTAGTCAATGGATTGGATCTCNTTTGTCTTTTGAACAACCCCTAACTACTTTTCTTTCCATGTTTTTAGTTGTACTTGTTTTACACTTCTTCAGAAAATGGAATGCAATAAGTTACGTGCTTGTTTTGCTATGTGTAACTTTCTTGATTATGCTATGGAACAAAAAGACATCGTTGTTTTGATACTATTATCAGAAGATATTATATATCTCGACATACAGTCTTTCTTGAGCATATTCCTTTATATTCNGCACAAGTGATCATGACTCTACTCTTTTCCTTCATTCTACTTCTGGTGGTCAAATTATTCTCTTATATGTTGATAATATAATTATTACTAAGGATGATTATGAAGGCATTTTAGTCTTCAAGGATCGCTTACAACAACAATTTGAGATGAAGGAACTTAGTCCCCTTCGATATTTTTTGNTGTAACAATTATGACATGCTCACTTCTGCTATTTGATCTTCGTCTCAGTCTTCTCCTTCATCTCAGCTTCCACTAGTGCTTCGTTGTATTATTGACACTTACTCTCGGAAGAACAAAATTAACTCACATGTAGGTCCAACTCTTGTACCTTTTTCAACTGCGTCTTCGTCAGCCTCTAACGATGCGGATCCTNCTTAGTCCCCTTCGATATTTTTTGGGCATCGAAATGACTTCATCTTCAAAGAGTTATCTTCTTTTTTAGTCAAACACATGCAGTTTATGTTATCCACAACACTCGATTAATAGATTCTCAGACCGTTGAGACTACTTTCAAGCTTGATGTGCACTACACTTCTACTGGTGGAATCTGGGCTTATCAACAGACTAGTCTATCTCATAGGTACACAACTTGATATAGCATATNCGCATTTGTAAGTGTCCTTGATTGCTTTGGTTTTTCTAACACTAGTTATTCTTCTTATTTTTATTTATTTTTATCTTCAATTCACTATTTGTTTAAGCCTACTTCCTATAAAGAGGCTGCTTTTGATCCTCTTTGGTATTGGGCTATGAATTAAGAACTTTTCACACTACACAAAACCAGGACATGAGATCTTGTGTCTTTACCTATTGGTAAGCATGTTGTTGATTTTTGGTGTGAATACATGATTAAAACCAAAGGTGAAGGTTCTATAAAAACCAAATTGGTTGTTACGTGTTTTGCATAGGAATATGACATTGATTACAAGAAGACATTTGTTCCTGTTGCGAACATGACTATTGTTTGTACTTTAATTACTATAGCAACCGTTAGCCATTGAAAGCTATCCCAGATGGATGTCAAGAATGTTTTTCTAAATGGTGATTCGGAAGAAGAAGTTTATATTGTTCCTCCTCCTAGTTAGGCTAGTCAATGGATTGGATCTCAACCCGAATTCGAATTTGTTTAGAGTTTGTTTAAGCCTTTTCATTGCTGTTAGTTGTAATATAATGTCTTAGTCGACTAACTTTACTTTATTTTATCATATTCTAGTAGTGTAGCATTTTTTTTCTCCAGACCACCACCATTAGTTTGTGTAACTTCTGCTCCAGAAATGAGAGTCGAGTCATGAACAACGAAGAAAAAAAGCCAGATTGGGACGTCTGGGTCAACTTTAATCAAATTTGGATATGGATATATAATAATCTGATCCTTTATTAATTCGGTCTGAATACAATAAAATATTTTATGTAAATAAATATCACACATATTATATTTATACTGAAAAACAAGTAAAAATAGAGTGAATTTCATAATGAAAGACCCATTTTTTTCATTTTTATTTTATTTCACTCTCTTGTGTGGCTTTCTTTCTTCCTTTCACTCTCTTGTGTGGCTTTCTTTCTTTCTTTCACTTCAATTTTTTTTCCTCCTTTTTTAGGTTCACTCTTCAGATTCTTCGTACACCTTCCTGGGCTGTGAAACATGAATGCTAAGTCTCTCTCTCTCTCTCTCTCTCTCACACACACACATATATAACCCAAAATTCATTTCCCTCTTATTCCCCAGATCCCTCTCTCAAAATACCTAGCCCCTTTCTCATGTGTCCCTCTCCATGAATCTAATTGGTGGACATAACAAGCGAGTCATTGTTGATCTGAGATTTGTAGGACAAGAGATAAAGTTCTCACGACAAGCAAGCTCATCGACTTGTGATCCATTGTCTGCAATAGACCTTTAGGTCAGACATAATTCTTAATTTCATATTTTTAGCCAAAATCAATTGATTATTTGGTACTATTATGAATAAATTAAGTTGAAATATTTTTTGGTTGACAAAATTGAATCCCAATTGAATCATTATTATTGAAATTTTAGTGTACATATGCTTTTAGTGATAACCAAATCGAATTAGATTTTTGGATCATATCTGAAAGTTAATCGATTTAGACATTGATAGAATTTTTCAAATCCGCTGGATGATCGGATCATCAAAATCTTAATCGGATTCAGATTTGGATATAGAACAATATGGTCTATCCCAATCTGCTGACAACCCTGCTCCTAGTCTCCTTTATATTCCATAAGGTATGTAAACTAAAAAAATTCTTTGTAAGGTCTTAAATAGGTTTTTCGGGCTTGGTTTGAGAAGTTCTCTACTGTGATCTTTAACTTTAATTTTCGCACAAGTGATCATGACTCTACTCTTTTCCTTCATTCTACTTCTGGTGGTCAAATTATTCTCTTATATGTTGATAATATAATTATTACTAAGGATGATTATGAAGGCATTTTAGTCTTCAAGGATCGCTTACAACAACAATTTGAGATGAAGGAACTTAGTCCCCTTCGATATTTTTTGGGCATCGAAATGACTTCATCTTCAAAGAGTTATCTTCATTTTTAGTCAAACACATGCAGTTTATGTTATCCACAACACTCGATTAATAGATTCTCAGACCGTTGAGACTACTTTCAAGCTTGATGTGCACTACACTTCTACTGGTGGAATCTGGGCTTATCAACAGACTAGTCTATCTCATAGGTACACAACTTGATATAGCATATATTGTTCATCTTACGAGTTAATTTGTCTCTTCTCCAATTACAGTGCATTGGGCTGTAGTTCTTTGTATTTTACGAATCTTAGAGAAACTTTACATCAAAGTTTACTATTTTTTTCCACTTTTGATATGGAGTTTCGTGCTTTTGCTGATGCTAATTGGGTAGATGATGTCATGGATCGCAAATCTACCACTGATTTCTATATCTTTTTGGGTGATTCCCTTATTTCTTAGAAAAGCAAGAAACATACCGTTTTGTTCATTCTACTATTGAGGTTGAATATCATCCAATGGCTATTTCTACGTCAGAGATAGTTTGGTTGAGATGATTGCTTGCCCATCTATGTGTTTCCTATCCTAGTCCTACTCCAATGTATTGTGTCTATGACAATAAAAGTGTCATTCAGATTGCCCACAACTCTGTTTTTCATGAGTGAACCAAGTATATCGAGATTGACTATTACTTTGTGTGTCACCATCTTCAACTTGGGACTAGTTCCTTGCCTTTTGTTTCTTCCAATATGTAAGGAGCTGATGTCTTCATAAAGTCCCACACCACGCTACATTTTTATTTCTTCTTGACAAACTCTAAATATTTTCTATTGTTACATCATGAGTTTCAGAGGTGATGTTTAGATTGTAATTATAATAATTTATCATAAGTCTAGTCTTTTTCTTACATTAGAGTTCCTTATATAGTCCCTTGTACTCACTTTTCATTATCATAGAATATTAGACTGCCGCATAAGGTTTTTCTCTTCTTTTATACTCTCTACGTGTGATTTTTTTCTTTACACTACTTGATCTATATTTTCAATATTCATTCATAATTCTATCTTTCCTAGTTTTACCACAATCCATCTTAACATTCTCATTTTCGCCATACTCAATTTTTGAATTTCTTGTTTCTTAGTTGTCCAACACTCAATAGTCAATANATACCGTTTTGTTCATTCTACTATTGAGGTTGAATATCATCCAATGGCTATTTCTACGTCAGAGATAGTTTGGTTGAGATGATTGCTTGCCCATCTATGTGTTTCCTATCCTAGTCCTACTCCAATGTATTGTGTCTATGACAATAAAAGTGTCATTCAGATTGCCCACAACTCTGTTTTTCATGAGTGAACCAAGTATATCGAGATTGACTATTACTTTGTGTGNGTACAAGTGATCATGACTCTACTCTTTTCCTTCGTTCTACTTCTAGTGGTCAAATTATTCTCCTATATGTTGATAATATAATTATTACTAAGGATGATTATGAAGGCATTTTAGTCTTCAAGGATCGCTTACAACAACAATTTGAGATGAAGGAACATAGTCCCCTTCGATATTTTTTGGGCATCGAAATGACTTCATCTTCAAAGAGTTATCTTCATTTTTAGTCAAAACATGCAGTTTATGTTATCCACAGCACTCGATTAATAGATTCTCAGACCGTTGAGACTACTTTCAAGCTTGATGTGCACTNAGCTATCCCAGATGGATGTCAAGAATGTTTTTCTAAATGGTGATTCGGAAGAAGAAGTTTATATTGTTCCTCCTCCTAGTTAGGCTAGTCAATGGATTGGATCTCAACCCGAATTCGAATTTGTTTAGAGTTTGTTTAAGCCTTTTCTTTGCTGTTAGTTGTAATATAATGTCTTAGTCGACTAACTTTACTTTATTTTATCATATTCTAGTAGTGTAGCATTTTTTTTCTCCAGACCACCACCATTAGTTTGTGTAACTTCTGCTCCAGAAATGAGAGTCGAGTCATGAACAACGAAGAAAAAAAGCCAGATTGGGACGTCTGGGTCAACTTTAATCAAATTTGGATATGGATATATAATAATCTGATCCTTTATTAATTCGGTCTGAATACAATAAAATATTTTATGTAAATAAATATCACACATATTATATTTATACTGAAAAACAAGTAAAAATAGAGTGAATTTCATAATGAAAGACCCATTTTTTTCATTTTTATTTTATTTCACTCTCTTGTGTGGCTTTCTTTCTTCCTTTCACTCTCTTGTGTGGCTTTCTTTCTTTCTTTCACTTCAATTTTTTTTCCTCCTTTTTTAGGTTCACTCTTCAGATTCTTCGTACACCTTCCTGGGCTGTGAAACATGAATGCTAAGTCTCTCTCTCTCTCTCTCTCTCTCACACACACACATATATAACCCAAAATTCATTTCCCTCTTATTCCCCAGATCCCTCTCTCAAAATACCTAGCCCCTTTCTCATGTGTCCCTCTCCATGAATCTAATTGGTGGACATAACAAGCGAGTCATTGTTGATCTGAGATTTGTAGGACAAGAGATAAAGTTCTCACGACAAGCAAGCTCATCGACTTGTGATCCATTGTCTGCAATAGACCTTTAGGTCAGACATAATTCTTAATTTCATATTTTTAGCCAAAATCAATTGATTATTTGGTACTATTATGAATAAATTAAGTTGAAATATTTTTTGGTTGACAAAATTGAATCCCAATTGAATCATTATTATTGAAATTTTAGTGTACATATGCTTTTAGTGATAACCAAATCGAATTAGATTTTTGGATCATATCTGAAAGTTAATCGATTTAGACATTGATAGAATTTTTCAAATCCGCTGGATGATCGGATCATCAAAATCTTAATCGGATTCAGATTTGGATATAGAACAATATGGTCTATCCCAATCTGCTGACAACCCTGCTCCTAGTCTCCTTTATATTCCATAAGGTATGTAAACTAAAAAAATTCTTTGTAAGGTCTTAAATAGGTTTTTCGGGCTTGGTTTGAGAAGTTCTCTACTGTGATCTTTAACTTTAATTTTCGCACAAGTGATCATGACTCTACTCTTTTCCTTCATTCTACTTCTGGTGGTCAAATTATTCTCTTATATGTTGATAATATAATTATTACTAAGGATGATTATGAAGGCATTTTAGTCTTCAAGGATCGCTTACAACAACAATTTGAGATGAAGGAACTTAGTCCCCTTCGATATTTTTTGGGCATCGAAATGACTTCATCTTCAAAGAGTTATCTTCATTTTTAGTCAAACACATGCAGTTTATGTTATCCACAACACTCGATTAATAGATTCTCAGACCGTTGAGACTACTTTCAAGCTTGATGTGCACTACACTTCTACTGGTGGAATCTGGGCTTATCAACAGACTAGTCTATCTCATAGGTACACAACTTGATATAGCATATATTTTTCATCTTACGAGTTAATTTGTCTCTTCTCCAATTACAGTGCATTGGGCTGTAGTTCTTTGTATTTTACGAATCTTAGAGAAACTTTACATCAAAGTTTGCTATTTTTTTCCACTTTTGATATGGAGTTTCGTGCTTTTGCTGATGCTAATTGGGTAGATGATGTCATGGATCGCAAATCTACCACTGATTTCTATATCTTTTTGGGTGATTCCCTTATTTCTTAGAAAAGCAAGAAACATACCGTTTTGTTCATTCTACTATTGAGGTTGAATATCATCCAATGGCTATTTCTACGTCAGAGATAGTTTGGTTGAGATGATTGCTTGCCCATCTATGTGTTTCCTATCCTAGTCCTACTCCAATGTATTGTGTCTATGACAATAAAAGTGTCATTCAGATTGCCCACAACTCTGTTTTTCATGAGTGAACCAAGTATATCGAGATTGACTATTACTTTGTGTGTCACCATCTTCAACTTGGGACTAGTTCCTTGCCTTTTGTTTCTTCCAATATGTAAGGAGCTGATGTCTTCATAAAGTCCCACACCACGCTACATTTTTATTTTCTTCTTGACAAACTCTAAATATTTTCTATTGTTACATCATGAGTTTCAGAGGTGATGTTTAGATTGTAATTATAATAATTTATCATAAGTCTAGTCTTTTTCTTACATTAGAGTTCCTTATATAGTCCCTTGTACTCACTTTTCATTATCATAGAATATTAGACTGCCGCATAAGGTTTTTCTCTTCTTTTATACTCTCTACGTGTGATTTTTTTCTTTACACTACTTGATCTATATTTTCAATATTCATTCATAATTCTATCTTTCCTAGTTTTACCACAATCCATCTTAACATTCTCATTTTCGCCATACTCAATTTTTGAATTTCTTGTTTCTTAGTTGTCCAACACTCAATAGTCAATACCATAAAGTATAGCAAGACTTATACCAATTCTATAGAACTTATCTTTTATTAGCTAATGAGGTAAGCATCTATCACACAATACACTGGATACATTCCTCCGTTTAGTCCACCTTGCATTAATTTTATGGGAAATATCATCCTCAATCTTACCCTTTATGATAATGGATCCTAAATATTTTAATATTTCACACTTCGGTATCTCTTGATCCTCAATTTTTATCACTTCCCAATTTGGATTCTTCTTTTTACTAAAGTTACATTCTATATATTCAGTTTTAGTCCTACTTATCGTAAATCTTTTTTATTCTAAAGATTCTGGTATATTTCTAGTTCAGTATTAATTCTTTCTTTACTTTTATCAACTAATACGACAATGTCCGCAAACAACATACACCGCGGGAGCTTATCTTGAATATGCCTAGTCAATTCATCCATAATCAATGCAAAAAGATATGGACTCAAAGTAGAACCTCAAATTAAGCCTACAATAATTGAGAAGTCATTTATTTCTCTTGTCATTGTTCTCACTAACATCGTTACATTCCACCTTCATAAATATCCTNTCTTCTTGACAAACTCTAAATATTTTCTACTGTTACATCATGAGTTTCAGAGGGGGTGTTTAGATTGTAATTATAATAATTTATCACAAGTCTAGTCTTTTTCTTACATTAGAGTTCCTTATATAGTCCCTTGTACTCACTTTTCATTATCATAGAATATTAGATTGCCGCATATGGTTTTTCTCTTCTTTTATACTCTCTACGTGTGATTTTTTTCTTTACACTACTTGATCTATATTTTCAATATTCGTTCATAATTTCATCTTTCCTAGTTTTACCACAATCCATCTTAACATCCTCATTTTCGTCATACTCAATTTTTGAATTTCTTGTTTCTTAGTTGTCCAACACTCAATAGTCAATANACACCATTTTGTTCATTCTACTACTGAGGTTGAATATCATCCAATGGCTATTTCTACGTCAGAGATAGTTTGGTTGAGATGGTTGCTTGCCCATCTATGTGTTTTCTATCCTAGTCCTACTCCAATGTATTGTGTCTATGACAATAAAAGTGTCATTCAGATTGCCCATAACTCTGTTTTTCATGAGTGAACCAAGTATATCGAGATTGACTATTACTTTGTGTGTCACCATCTTCAACTTGGGACTAGTTCCTTGCCTTTTGTTTCTTCCAATATGTAAGGAGCTGATGTCTTCATAAAGTCCCACACCACGCTACATTTTTATTTCTTCTTGACAAACTCTAAATATTTTCTACTGTTACATCATGAGTTTCAGAGGGGGTGTTTAGATTGTAATTATAATAATTTATCACAAGTCTAGTCTTTTTCTTACATTAGAGTTCCTTATATAGTCCCTTGTACTCACTTTTCATTATCATAGAATATTAGATTGCCGCATATGGTTTTTCTCTTCTTTTATACTCTCTACGTGTGATTTTTTTCTTTACACTACTTGATCTATATTTTCAATATTCGTTCATAATTTCATCTTTCCTAGTTTTACCACAATCCATCTTAACATCCTCATTTTCGTCATACTCAATTTTTGAATTTCTTGTTTCTTAGTTGTCCAACACTCAATAGTCAATACCATAAAGTATAGCAAGACTTATACCAATTCTATAGAACTTATCTTTTATTAGCTAATGAGGTAAGCATCTATCACACAATACACTGGATACATTCCTCCGTTTAGTCCACCTTGCATTAATTTTATGGGAAATATCATCCTCAATCTTACCCTTTATGATAATGGATCCTAAATATTTTAATATTTCACACTTCGATATCTCTTGATCCTCAATTTTTATCACTTCCCAATTTGGATTCTTCTTTTTACTAAAGTTACATTCTATATATTCAGTTTTAGTCCTACTTATCGTAAATCTTTTTTATTCTAAAGATTCTGGTATATTTCTAGTTCAGTATTAATTCTTTCTTTACTTTTATCAACTAATACGACAATGTCCGCAGACAACATACACCGCGGGAGCTTATCTCGAATATGCCTAGTCAATTCATCCATAATCAATGCAAAAAGAAATGGACTCAAAGTAGAACCTCAAATTAAGCCTACTATAATTGAGAAGTCATTTGTTTCTCTTGTCATTGTTCTCACTAACATCGTTACATTCCACCTTCATAAATATCCTAAATTACATCAATATACTTAGCAGCAATATTTTTCTTCTCTAGAACCCTCTATTATATGTCTCTAGGAACTCTTTCATATGCCAACTCCAAATCTATAAAAACCAAATAAAGGTCCTTATTTTCTCCGTATACCTCTCCATTAGTCTCCGAAGTATATAATTTCCATTGTTGGATTTGTCAAGCATGACTCCAAACTGATTCTAAAAAACTCTTGTTTCAAACTTTAATCTTTGCTCGATTATTCTCTTCAAAGTTTTATTGTATAACTCATTAGTTTAATACCTCGATAGTTCGTGCAACTTTGTATGTCTCACTTATTCTTATTTAGAGGTACTAAATTCTCTTTCTCCCTCATCAAACATTTTCTTGGTCACTATGATTTTATTAAATAATTCAGTCAATCATAATACCTCGACGTCCTCAAGACACTTCCAAAACTCAATAGGAATCCATCAGGTCTTAAAAAGGTTTATGTGCCGTCATTTTCAATACCTCATTTACCTCCAACATCCTAATCCTATCAAAAATTGTGATTTCTCTAATCTCCCAATAATTTCTATTGTCCTCAATGTCTAAGCTCCCTAGATTATTTTATCTAGTAATTTTTCAAAGTAATTCCTCCATCCTTCTTTAGTTTTCTTGTTTTGTACCAAAATTCAAGAATCTCCACTCCGAATACATTTAATAAAATTAAAATTTCTAGTTTTTCTTTCTCTTAATTTAGCAAGTTTATATATACTTTTTTCTCCCTATCCTTGGTTTCTAGTTTAGAGTAAAGATCATCATATGCTTTGTATTTAACATCTTTTATCCTCTTCTTTACTTCTTTATTTGCAAGCCGCTAACTTTTAAAGTACTCTTGGATTTTAGTTTTTTTGCCATGTTTTATAACACTCTTTTTGCTTTTACCACAATTTGGATCTTCTCATTCCACCACCAAGTTTCTGATGGTTCATTATCACTTGATTCTTTGAGAACCTCAATAGCTACTTTTCTAATATATNTTCTCTTCAAAGTTTTATTGTATAACTCATTAGTTTAATACCTCGATAGTTCGTGCAACTTTGTATGTCTCACTTATTCTTATTTAGAGGTACTAAATTCTCTTTCTCCCTCATCAAACATTTTCTTGGTCACTATGATTTTATTAAATAATTCAGTCAATCATAATACCTCGACGNCACTGTTGGCAACTCTCAAGAGTGTCTCTCTACAATAACTAGCCATATAACTTCTAGGATAGTGTTTCTTGTCCAAAATCTAGCAGAACCTGTGAATATGATAGTTGCCCTCCCTCCCCCATCCTCCTGTCCCAAAGGCATACAATTTTAAGATGGTAAAACCCTGTTAAGGTAGTTTCCATAGTACTCATCTCTTCCTGGATTTTCTCACTCTGAAGGCTTCTTTAGGAATGATCTGACTAATGGCAAGGTAAAAGGTGTACTCCATAGGTCAATNCTTCATTTTCAATACCTCATTTACCTCCAACATCCTAATCCTATCAAAAATTGTGATTTCTATAATCTCCCAATAATTTCTATTGTCCTCAATGTCTAAGCTCCCTAGATTATTTTATCTAGTAATTTTTCAAAGTAATTCCTCCATCCTTCTTTAGTTTTCTTGTTTTGTACCAAAATTCAAGAATCTCCACTNTTGCAGGAATTTGGATATCTCGAGAAACGGTAACATGATGGCCACGAGAGGTAGATGAAGTGTTTCCTTTCAAGAGGAAAGCTATCAAGGGCCTGTGACGANTACGAATATATTTAATAAAATTAAAATTTCTAGTTTTTCTTTCTCTTAATTTAGCAAGTTTATATATACTTTTTTCTCCATATCCTTGGTTTCTAGCTTAGAGTAAAGATCATCATATGCTTTGTATTTAACATCTTTTATCCTCTTCTTTACTTCTTTATTTGCAAGCCTGTAACTTTTAAAGTACTCTTGGATTTTAGTTTTTTTGCCATGTTTTATAAAACTCTTTTTCCTTTTACCACAATTTGGATCTTCTCATTCCACCACCAAGTTTCTAATGGTTCATTATCACTTGATTCTTTGAGAACCTCAATAGCTACTTTTCTAATATATNGAAATGGAAGCTGCTTTGGCTAAGACCAGGAGAAAACAAAGCTTTTGGATAGGGAAGCCACACATTCCGCAGAAGGGAACAAAAACTCAATGAGGGATTTAGAAGTCAAGCACTGTGCGACAGCAATCAATCTTTAGATGACCAGGATTAAAAATCCAGTACACTGTTAAAAAATCAGGCAATCTGCATGGATGAACAAATTGATGCGCAGGCTGATTTCAGTGGAGATATTCCTCCATCTATAATTTCAAATAGGTCACCATAAATATTGGACTAAGCCTCCAAAGAGGTCAATTCATCCAAAGGGTAATTGGAGGCTTCTTTGATTAACTAACACTTTCATTTTAAAGACCCATTTTCCCATAACACATATCTTACAGCAAGGTCAGTCNTGTCATTTTAGGAGTATGCAGTTGCTCAACCTCATTGCCTCTTTACCTTTAGGAGCCAAGGTCATTATTTGGTCCTCCAATTTGCTGGACTATAGGCTGCAACATTTGGGTTGTTTGGGCCAAATAGTGAATTTTGATTCCTAACAGTGGACAAATAGTGTATGCAATTTACTGTTCAAAGCTTTTAAACTTCAAAATTTTGCGTTTAAAATCTATTAAAGCCAGAGTTCTATCAGTGTGATGCCTGACTTCTTCTTATACTTATTTTCATTCTCTATGCTCTTTGTAANTCATATGTAAGCTATTCTTTTAAACAGTTATTCTGTATGGATAAGTTGGATTTATTAGCATCAGAACAAAAGGCAACTTTGTCTGTGTACATCCTACTCCACAAGATTTCCCTTGGTTCTCTTATTGCTTGGCAAAGAAAAAGAATTGTGCATATTGTTTTGAGATTGGTTCACCTACAAACTCAGCTATTTTCGCAGTCTGGCATATTTTGAGTTTTAGAAGATCTAAACAAGGCTCCTTTCTCAACCAATCATCAAAAAATGGATCGGATTCTCAAACCCTGGGTGGTCGCATCCAAATGTTACCAAGTGAAAGTCTTCTACCAAGAGAAGGATTACAGCAAAAGGTATACTTGCTGTTTCTTGCAAGCACCAAACGATGCCACCTTATCATAATTTGCATAGCTGCCTCTTAACCAAAAGTTCATGGCATAACATNTTGTCATTTTAGGAGTATGCAGCTGCTCAGCCTCATTGCCTCTTTACCTTTAGGAGCCAAGGTCATTATTTGGTCCTCCAATTTGCTGGACTATAGGCTGCAACATTTGGGTTGTTTGGGCCAAATAGTGAATTTTGATTCCTAACAGTGGACAAATAGTGTATGCAATTTACTGTTCAAAGCTTTTAAACTTCAAAATTTTGCGTTTAAAATCTATTAAAGCCAGAGTTCTATCAGTGTGATGCCTGACTTCTTCTTATACTTATTTTCATTCTCTATGCTCTTTGTAAGCATTAAAAAACTAAAACCAGATCCTGCTAACCTCTTTTCTCTAAATGTTAAATCATGTTGGACAAGCCTAATTGATCCCTCCTTCAATTGTTCACAGAGGTTTTTAACTACCTAAGCCTGTAAAATAATCGATCTTGTGCAGCACTGTTGGCAACTCTCAAGAGTGTCTCTCTACAATAACTAGCCATATAACTTCTAGGATAGTGTTTCTTGTCCAAAATCTAGCAGAACCTGTGAATATGATAGTTGCCCTCCCTCCCCCATCCTCCTGTCCCAAAGGCATACAATTTTAAGATGGTAAAACCCTGTTAAGGTAGTTTCCATAGTACTCATCTCTTCCTGGATTTTCTCACTCTGAAGGCTTCTTTAGGAATGATCTGACTAATGGCAAGGTAAAAGGTGTACTCCATAGGTCAATACATATTCATGGCCCACTGACGAACAATTTTATTGGTGATTTATTGCAGGAATTTGGATATCTCGAGAAACGGTAACATGATGGCCACGAGAGGTAGATGAAGTGTTTCCTTTCAAGAGGAAAGCTATCAAGGGCCTGTGACGAATGGAGCAGGAAGGATGTAGAATCAAAATACTAGATATCCGTGAAGGAAATGGAAGCTGCTTTGGCTAAGACCAGGAGAAAACAAAGCTTTTGGATAGGGAAGCCACACATTCCGCAGAAGGGAACAAAAACTCAATGAGGGATTTAGAAGTCAAGCACTGTGCGACAGCAATCAATCTTTAGATGACCAGGATTAAAAATCCAGTACACTGTTAAAAAATCAGGCAATCTGCATGGATGAACAAATTGATGCGCAGGCTGATTTCAGTGGAGATATTCCTCCATCTATAATTTCAAATAGGTCACCATAAATATTGGACTAAGCCTCCAAAGAGGTCAATTCATCCAAAAGGTAATTGGAGGCTTCTTTGATTAACTAACACTTTCATTTTAAAGACCCATTTTCCCATAACACATATCTTACAGCAAGGTCAGTCTGAGATGCAGTACATGCTTTTTTTCTTTGTAGCAGTAGAAGGACATCAGAGTATATGTGCATGTATAACTTCTTCATTTTAATAGACTAGAATTCTAGAAAAAACTGAGATTTTGTTTATGTTAATTAAAACTTTTGAGGGTAAAGCACAAAGATATCAGGAAGAAGATGGCCTGGGCATTTGCAAGATCAAAGGATTAGAATGAATTGCAGAAATGCATCATATGTAAGCTATTCTTTTAAACAGTTATTCTGTATGGATAAGTTGGATTTATTAGCATCAGAACAAAAGGCAACTTTGTCTGTGTACATCCTACTCCACAAGATTTCCCTTGGTTCTCTTATTGCTTGGCAAAGAAAAAGAATTGTGCATATTGTTTTGAGATTGGTTCACCTACAAACTCAGCTATTTTCGCAGTCTGGCATATTTTGAGTTTTAGAAGATCTAAACAAGGCTCCTTTCTCAACCAATCATCAAAAAATGGATCGGATTCTCAAACCCTGGGTGGTCGCATCCAAATGTTACCAAGTGAAAGTCTTCTACCAAGAGAAGGATTACAGCAAAAGGTATACTTGCTGTTTCTTGCAAGCACCAAACGATGCC
>CAUOFW020002491.1:452279-553728 GCA_963454935.2 Ilex paraguariensis | reverse complement strand
CCTCATTGCCTCTTTACCTTTAGGAGCCAAGGTCATTATTTGGTCCTCCAATTTGCTGGACTATAGGCTGCAACATTTGGGTTGTTTGGGCCAAATAGTGAATTTTGATTCCTAACAGTGGACAAATAGTGTATGCAATTTACTGTTCAAAGCTTTTAAACTTCAAAATTTTGCGTTTAAAATCTATTAAAGCCAGAGTTCTATCAGTGTGATGCCTGACTTCTTCTTATACTTATTTTCATTCTCTATGCTCTTTGTAAGCATTAAAAAACTAAAACCAGATCCTGCTAACCTCTTTTCTCTAAATGTTAAATCATGTTGGACAAGCCTAATTGATCCCTCCTTCAATTGTTCACAGAGGTTTTTAACTACCTAAGCCTGTAAAATAATCGATCTTGTGCAGCGCTGTTGGCAACTCTCAAGAGTGTCTCTCTACAATAACTAGCCATATAACTTCTAGGATAGTGTTTCTTGTCCAACATCTAGCAGAACCTGTGAATATGATAGTTGCCCTCCCTCCCCCATCCTCCTGTCCCAAAGGCATACAATTTTAAGATGGTAAAACCCTGTTAAGGTAGTTTCCATAGTACTCATCTCTTCCTGGATTTTCTCACTCTGAAGGCTTCTTTAGGAATGATCTGACTAATGGCAAGGTAAAAGGTGTACTCCATAGGTCAATACATATTCATGGCCCACTGACGAACAATTTTATTGGTGATTTATTGCAGGAATTTGGATATCTCGAGAAACAGTAACATGATGGCCACAAGAGAGGTAGATGAAGTGTTTCCTTTCAAGAGGAAAGCTATCAAGGGCCTGTGACGAATGGAGCAGGAAGGATGTAGAATCAAAATACTAGATATCCGTGAAGGGCTAAGACCAGGAGAAAACAAAGCTTTTGGGTAGGGAAGCCACACATTCTGCAGAAGGGAACAAAAACTCAATGAGGGATTTAGAAGTCAAGCACTGTGCGACAGCAATCAATCTTTAGATGACCACGATTAAAAATCCAGTACACTGTTAAAAATTCAGGCAATCTGCATGGATGAACAAATTGATGCGCAGGCTGATTTCAGTGGAGATATTCCTCCATCTATAATTTCAAATAGGTCACCATAAATATTGGACTAAGCCTCCAAAGAGGTCAATTCATCCAAAAGGTAATTGGAGGCTTCTTTGATTAACTAACACTTTCATTTTAAAGACCCATTTTCCCATAACACATATCTTACAGCAAGGTCAGTCTGAGATGCAGTACATGCTTTTTTTCTTTGTAGCAGTAGAAGGATATCAGAGTATATGTGCATGTAGAACTTCTTCATTTTAATAGACTAGAATTCTAGAAAAAACTGAGATTTTGTTTTTGTTAATTAAAACTTTTGAGGGTAAAGCACAAAGATATCAGGAAGAAGATGGCCTGGGCATTTGCAAGATCAAAGGATTAGAATGAATTGCAGAAATGCATAATATGTAAGCTATTCTTTAAAACAGTTATTCTGTATGGATAAGTTGGATTTATTAGCATCAGAACAAAAGGCAACTCTGTCTGTGTACATCCTACTCCACAAGATTTCTCTTGGTTCTCTTATTGCTTGGCAAAGAAAAAGAATTGTGCATATTGTTTTGAGATTGGTTCACCTACAAACTCAGCTATTTTCGCAGTCTGGCATATTTTGAGTTTTAGAAGATCTAAACAAGGCTCCTTTCTCAACCAATCATCAAAAAATGGATCGGATTCTCAAACCCTGGGTGGTCGCATCCAAATGTTACCAAGTGAAAGTCTTCTACCAAGAGAAGGATTACAGCAAAAGGTATACTTGCTGTTTCTTGCAAGCACCAAACGATGCCACCTTATCATAATTTGCATAGCTGTCTCTTAACCAAAAGTTCATGGCATAACATTGAGGATTAATGAGATTTGGGAAAAAAATCCAGGAACATAAAGCCAACTTTCAGTTAATCCGAATTAAATTTCGGCCGAAATTGATAAAAAAATAATATGTGCACTGAGCTACATTGGTATATGCTGCTCAAAACATAAAATATGAGAACAAATACAGGTGCTTAAATGGTCCCCAATTTCATCATTGCGAGTGATGTTGAAGGGAGATTTGCTGAGCTCAACGACGTGAAGTACTCAATAATGCTCCGATTTTGGCAGTAAACAGAAAATTTTCATTTTATTGAATTGAATAGGATGCTTTCAATTTGCCTCTTTTTGAGACCATACTGCAATACGCCCTTGGTTCAGCTCTTCCATTTGCGTGGGATAGTCATTCAATTGACTCAGAAAGTGACATCTGTCAAAGAGTAATGCTATAGAAACAGAAATTTTACGTAGAATGNCGCTGTTGGCAACTCTCAAGAGTGTCTCTCTACAATAACTAGCCATATAACTTCTAGGATAGTGTTTCTTGTCCAACATCTAGCAGAACCTGTGAATATGATAGTTGCCCTCCCTCCCCCATCCTCCTGTCCCAAAGGCATACAATTTTAAGATGGTAAAACCCTGTTAAGGTAGTTTCCATAGTACTCATCTCTTCCTGGATTTTCTCACTCTGAAGGCTTCTTTAGGAATGATCTGACTAATGGCAAGGTAAAAGGTGTACTCCATAGGTCAATACATATTCATGGCCCACTGACGAACAATTTTATTGGTGATTTATTGCAGGAATTTGGATATCTCGAGAAACNGCTATAGAAACAGAAATTTTACGTAGAATGATTGTGATCCACTAACATAGTCTTCTCTATCAAATCATATTCATGCGAATGCATTAAAGAGAAAAAAAAAACAATGTACAATTAATTCCAACCACAATTGTAGCAAAATTGGTCGATATATGTAAGTAAATAAATTTAAAGCAATCGAAGAAATTCTGAAATGGAGAAGAGATAACCAACCGATTTCCGGAGAGAAGGGGAAGCAGACAGATAGAAATCTCGAAGGAGAGATCGAATGGAAGACACAGCCTCCTCGAACATCTGTTTCTTTCCCAGCTGTTTCTGCAAATCTTGCAATTTCTGTTTCAAATCATTCTCGTGCTCCATATTTGTGCTCGTATTTCTTCGAAATTCTCCAATTACTTTTCTGTGGCCCTCGAAACGAGCTACCACCTCTCTCGTCTGTTCAGGTTTTCTCCTTTGAGTTGCGCTTCCCCTTTGCCTACTCTCTTTATTTATACAGAACCCTTTTCGTTCGCAACAAGTTACCGTTCTTCTTCGCGTTTCCTCCTTTTGACCGGCGAATTATTCCATTGATGTTCAATTTATATATGGGACAAAATTGGATCCGACCACCTCTATATGGAGGAGAGTTGGGTTACACTCAGGCTTGGATTAGCTAGCCGGGCCGTGCTGTTGGGCCATGGAAGGGTCAGTTCATCGGACCAACGCTGGTGGATGTTTAGGAAATTGTTCATCATGAATGGAATTCTTATTTGGTTATTAAAGTTCAAAAAATTAGTAACTCTTACATTCGAATATATTATAATTGAAATGTGGAGCACAAAATGTTGATTGCGAAAAACAATACTAAGAATAAGTTGCATTAATATATATACTAAAAATTGTTCATGCTTAAAGGCTCTAAGTAACACCAAAATTTTTTTTTCTATATCAAATTCTGGTGAACTACACGACATTCACGATCTGTCTCACAATCTCTATTCGTTAACTTCTTCTATTCCACCTCAAAAAAGACACAATGTATCCAATTCAAACACAAACGAATAGGCCTAAATCAACTTCCAAAGAACTTCAATACAATCCAAGCCATGGTAAAATAGATTTTATTGGACTTTACCACCCAAGTCTATTGCATTTACCAACACAAATCCACATATAAACATTGTTATGATGTAGAATTAAAACATTTTCACAATTTAAAAAGGCATCACAAAAGTCTCAATACTGCTAATGTCCTAGTAAACTTGAAAAGTTGACCACCTTTCTTGTCAATTCTAATGAAGATATAACAACATAACTCATTTGTATAGTCCAATGGAAAGAGTTAGTCTTGGACAAATCTTCAACTTAAATGTCTTGAATTTAATTCTCACTAGTGTCTCCCGAATTGTAAGTATACACGTTCACTTTACATGATTCTAGTGTAAACCTCTTTATCTGGAAAAATCAATGTCATGATGTCAGTATTTTTAGAATGAACACAGTTCACAGAAAAAAGCTAGCTACATACGAAAAAAATCTACGCCGTGCGCTTACCATCTAATAACAACAAAACTTAGGAAAAAAATAATGTTCACATCCAATACCGAAGAAGAGTTGAGAAAACCTCCATTGCAAATGCAAATCTTGCCTGTTTTATTCCTATGCCTAGGTGTACCCATTAATTAGATATAGCAAATGGAAAGGATACATAAAGGGTTATCAAAATAACAATCATGGCGGTGGAAGAGTGCACTTAATTCATTAATCTCTAATCAACAAATTCATAAACGAAAATCTCATCTCAAAACTAAAATTAGAAAATAAAAAATGGGAGACAATTTTGTGAACATTGCAAGCGCAGTAACTGTACTCCTTGTTAGCCTATTCCACCATAGTTCGCTTAAAATCTTGGATCCACGTAATGCTTGAGAGGACATTGCTGTGAACATTGTCATTAGCTGCAACATCAATTTGTAAAAAAGAGAACAGTCAAAACTCATTAAGAATATAATCAAAGGCACACACACCCACACATACACAGATATAACTTACAACAACAGCAACAGTGTAGTCACGACTGCTATCGAAGCCCAAAATGATCAAGTTGGTCGACATTGTTTTGGATGTAATCACAATTTTATGAAATCATTATTTGCCCAAATTTTTTTGTTACAATCAGGAAGCTCCATTCTCAAAATCTTCATATTGCCATATGATGTGAGGCGAAGGTATCCTAAGTGAAAATATTGGCTTCATCATTATGCTCAATTTTGAATGCAAGAAACTAATTCAATTTGTACCAAATGATGCAACCAATTTAGTAGGTACCAAACAACGAATNATAAACAATACTAAGAATAAGTTGCATTAATATATATACTAAAAATTGTTCGTGCTTAAAGGCTCTAAGTAACACGAAAAAAAATTTTTCTATATCAAATTCTGGTGAACTGCACGACATTCACAATCTCTATTCGTTAACTTCTTCTATTCCACCTCAAAAAAAACGCATTGTATTCAATTCAAACACAAACGAATAGGCCTAAATCAACTTCCAAAGAACTTCAATACAATCCAAGCCATTGTAAAATAGATTTTATTGGACTTTACCACCCAAGTCTATTGCATTTACCAACACAAATCCATATATAAACATTGTTACGAAGTAGAATTAAAACATTTTCACAATTTAAAAAGGCATCACAAAAGTCTCAATACTGCTAATGTCCTAGTAAACTTGAAAAGTTGACCACCTTTCTTGTCAATTCTAATGAAGATATAACAACATAACTCATTTGTATAGTCCAGTGGAAAGAGTTAGTCTTGGACAAATCTTCAACTTAAATGTCTTGAATTTAATTCTCACCAGTGTCTCCCGAATTGTAAGTATACGCGTTCACTTTACATGATTCTAGTGTAAACCTCTTTATCTGGAAAAATCAATGTCATGATGTCAGTATTTTCAGAATGAACACAGTTCATGGAAAAAAGCTAGCTACATACGAAAAAAATCTACGCCGTGCACTTACCATCTAATAACAACAAAACTTAGGAAAAAAATAATGTTCACATCCAATACCGAAGAATAGTTGAGAAAACCTCCATTGCAAATGCAAATCTTGCCTGTTTTATTCCTATGCCTANCAGTAACATGATGGCCACAAGAGAGGTAGATGAAGTGTTTCCTTTCAAGAGGAAAGCTATCAAGGGCCTGTGACGAATGGAGCAGGAAGGATGTAGAATCAAAATACTAGATATCCGTGAAGGGCTAAGACCAGGAGAAAACAAAGCTTTTGGGTAGGGAAGCCACACATTCTGCAGAAGGGAACAAAAACTCAATGAGGGATTTAGAAGTCAAGCACTGTGCGACAGCAATCAATCTTTAGATGACCACGATTAAAAATCCAGTACACTGTTAAAAATTCAGGCAATCTGCATGGATGAACAAATTGATCCGCAGGCTGATTTCAGTGGAGATATTCCTCCATCTATAATTTCAAATAGGTCACCATAAATATTGGACTAAGCCTCCAAAGNGGGCACTTAATTCATTAATCTCTAATCAACAAATTCATAAACGAAAATCTCATCTCAAAACTAAAATTAGAAAATAAAAAATGAGAGACAATTTTGTGAACATTGCAAGCGCAGTAACTGTACTCCTTGTTAGCCTATTCCACCATAGTTCGCTTAAAATCTTGGATCCACGTAATGCTTGAGAGGACATTGCTGTGAACATTGTCATTAGCTGCAACATCAATTTGTAANATATCAGAGTATATGTGCATGTAGAACTTCTTCATTTTAATAGACTAGAATTCTAGAAAAAACTGAGATTTTGTTTTTGTTAATTAAAACTTTTGAGGGTAAAGCACAAAGATATCAGGAAGAAGATGGCCTGNTAAAAAAAATTAGGTTCAGTGTTTTTATACCTACTTTATTTTTTTAATTTCCCTAATTACTCGTTACTATCTTGAAAACATAATAATGATATATACCAAAAAAATCTATAAACAATCTCATTATACTCTTCTACGCCTTTCATCAACATCTACCCTTCAAAATTTATAAATGACTTTATAACCAACGCAAGTAAATTTGGTGGATGTTATACCCTTCAAATTGTATGCTTTGGAATCTTCTTTAATTCTATAGTCGTTACCNTAATATGTAAGCTATTCTTTAAAACAGTTATTCTGTATGGATAAGTTGGATTTATTAGCATCAGAACAAAAGGCAACTCTGTCTGTGTACATCCTACTCCACAAGATTTCTCTTGGTTCTCTTATTGCTTGGCAAAGAAAAAGAATTGTGCATATTGTTTTGAGATTNAGCCAATTAGATCAATTAGAATGCCTAGAATTTAAAAGGGTTGTTTCAAATAGAATGCCCAAAATTCTACAGTCTTTTTGGTGAATGCACACAAAGAACTCAGCAATTCACCATTACACACATGATTTTAAACATAGAACACTCAATCTTTGGAGAATTTGAAGGTTATATATAGCAAATAGGTCACATGTGGAAATGATTGATAAAGCAAGAACTTCTATGGGACATCACCAGAACATGCTATGTTGGTGGATGATCACGGGCATTACACAGTACCTATAGCTATTGATTGAGCATGAAGATTCAAAATAGAAGGATAGAATAGAAAAAAAGAAAAAAGAAAATGATTTACANCTAAGTGAAAGTCTTCTACCAAGAGAAGGATTACAGCAAAAGGTATACTTGCTGTTTCTTGCAAGCACCAAACGATGCCCCCTTATCATAATTTGCATAGCTGCCTCTTAACCAAAAGTTCATGGCATAACATTGAGGATTAATGAGATTTGGGAAAAAAATCCAGGAACATAAAGCCAACTTTCAGTTAATCCGAATTAAATTTCGGCCGAAATTGATAAAAAATAATATGTGCACTGAGCTACATTGGTATATCCTGCTCAAAACATAAAATATGAGAACAAATACAGGTGCTTAAATGGTCCCCAATTTCATCATTGCGAGTGATGTTGAAGGGAGATTTGCTGAGCTCAACGACGTGAAGTACTCAATAATGCTCCGATTTTGGCAGTAAACAGAAAATTTTCATTTTATTGAATTGAATAGGATGCTTTCAATTTGCCTCTTTTTGAGACCATACTGCAATACGCCCTTGGTTCAGCTCTTCCATTTGCGTGGGATAGTCATTCAATTGACTCAGAAAGTGACATCTGTCAAAGAGTAATGCTATAGAAACAGAAATTTTACGTAGAATGATTGTGATCCACTAACATAGTCTTCTCTATCAAATCATATTCATGCGAATGCATTAAAGAGAAAAAAAAAACAATGTACAATTAATTCCAACCACAATTGTAGCAAAATTGGTCGATATATGTAAGTAAATAAATTTAAAGCAATCGAAGAAATTCTGAAATGGAGAAGAGATAACCAACCGATTTCCGGAGAGAAGGGGAAGCAGACAGATAGAAATCTCGAAGGAGAGATCGAATGGAAGACACAGCCTCCTCGAACCTCTGTTTCTTTCCCAGCTGTTTCTGCAAATCTTGCAATTTCTGTTTCAAATCATTCTCGTGCTCCATATTTGTGCTCGTATTTCTTCGAAATTCTCCAATTACTTTTCTGTGGCCCTCGAAACGAGCTACCACCTCTCTCGTCTGTTCAGGTTTTCTCCTTTGAGTTGCGCTTCCCCTTTGCCTACTCTCTTTATTTATACAGAACCCTTTTCGTTCGCAACAAGTTACCGTTCTTCTTCGCGTTTCCTCCTTTTGACCGGCGAATTATTCCATTGATGTTCAATTTATATATGGGACAAAATTGGATCCGACCACCTCTATATGGAGGAGAGTTGGGTTACACTCAGGCTTGGATTAGCTAGCCGGGCCGTGCTGTTGGGCCATGGAAGGGTCAGTTCATCGGACCAACGCTGGTGGATGTTTAGGAAATTGTTCATCATGAATGGAATTCTTATTTGGTTATTAAAGTTCAAAAAATTAGTAACTCTTACATTCGAATATATTATAATTGAAATGTGGAGCACAAAATGTTGATTGCGAAAAACAATACTAAGAATAAGTTGCATTAATATATATACTAAAAATTGTTCATGCTTAAAGGCTCTAAGTAACACCAAAATTTTTTTTTCTATATCAAATTCTGGTGAACTACACGACATTCACGATCTGTCTCACAATCTCTATTCGTTAACTTCTTCTATTCCACCTCAAAAAAGACACAATGTATCCAATTCAAACACAAACGAATAGGCCTAAATCAACTTCCAAAGAACTTCAATACAATCCAAGCCATGGTAAAATAGATTTTATTGGACTTTACCACCCAAGTCTATTGCATTTACCAACACAAATCCACATATAAACATTGTTATGATGTAGAATTAAAACATTTTCACAATTTAAAAAGGCATCACAAAAGTCTCAATACTGCTAATGTCCTAGTAAACTTGAAAAGTTGACCACCTTTCTTGTCAATTCTAATGAAGATATAACAACATAACTCATTTGTATAGTNTGAAAAAAATTAGGTTCAGTGTTTTTATACCTACTTTATTTTTTGAATTTCCCTAATTACTCATTACTATCTTGAAAACATAATAATGATATATACCAAAAAAATCTATAAACAATCTCATTATACTCTTCTACGTCTTTCATCAACATCTACCCTTCAAAATTTATAAAAGACTTTATAACCAACGAAAGTAAATTTGGTAGATGTTATACCCTTCAAATTGTATGCTTTGGAATCTTCTTTAATTCTATAGTCGTTACCTTTATTGCACAAAATTGGGATAAGACAAAAATGGAAATACATTTACTACCCTAACCAATAAGATCAATTAGAATGCCTAGAATTTAAAAGGGTGGTTTCAAATAGAATGCCCAAAATTCTACAGTCTTTTTGGTGAATGCACACAAAGAACTCAGCAATTCACCATTACACACATGATTTTAAACATAGAACACTCAATCTTTGGAGAATTTGAAGGTTATATATAGCAAATAGGTCACATGTGGAAATGATTGATGAAGCAAGAACTTCGATGGGACATCACCAGAACATGCTATGTTGGTGGATGATCACGGGCATTACACAGTACCTATAGCTATTGATTGAGCAAGAAGATTCAAAATAGAAGGATAGAATAGAAAAAAAGAAAAAAGAAAATGATTTACANGTTGCGTGCATGGGGTGTGTGCGTATGCATTTATGTATGTGTGAGTTGAGGGCAGATGACATACATTTGACTCAGAGCGAAGGTATTGAGGCCGAATGTTGCTTTGGTGTTAAGGGCGAGAGAGATAGAGGAACAGTGGTGAAAGAGAGAAGGCATGAAGAAGGAGGAGAATTAGGGAAGACATTTAGGGAGGTAATGGGCGGGACATTAGGTCAATATTTTGGGGATAATTTTTGGTATGGAAAGGAGAAGACAGATGGAATTTTGGAATGGAAAGGAGATCACAGAATAGTGTGAAAGATCAGAGAGATCATAGAGAGCGACACACCAGAGAGAATGCAGCGTGTGTGTATGTGTTGATGGGGGCGTTAATTAGGGGCGTGAGTGAGAGAGAGAGAGAGTTGGGGCCAGAGTTAAATGGGATTTGCATGATATTAGGGAAGGAGATTATGGTAGAAAAAATATTTAATGGACAAAGAGATGCTAGGATTGAGGGATTCAAATTTTTTCGGATGGAAAAAATAATAAAGACACTTTCTTATTCATTTAATCAAAATTTTTTAGATGATCTGAGACATCAATAATTCGAAACAGTTTGGAATAACGTAGTCCATTAGATGATATTTTTTTTGGTCACGAAACAATATGGACCACTCTTTATCTCTAAATTTAAAATTATTTTATTTTATTATATAGATATATATATATATAGATATAGATAGATATCTCACTCACTCTTTTGCAATAATGGACATGGGTGATTGTGTACCGAATCCTCTAGTAGGATAAGCATGTTGCAGCTATATTGACGCTTGGACACTTGTCAATCAGTTACAATTCTCAACCCTTTCCAACTTAGAGACTAAATATTAATTTATAACTTTTACATAAATTTCTTCAACACTTTCTAGTCCAAGTATTTTCTTTGGTTGCTCCATAATTTACTAAGAATTTTACATGCAACCCATTTTCTATTTACCACCAATTAAGTTATTTTAAATTCTTGCAAAATAAGTCTAAATAATAGACGTTAATTCTCTTATATTAAAGGATTAATTGTATAGGAGGTCCCCAAAGTATGACGTTTGTTTCATTTTAGTCTCCAATATTTCAATTGTATTATTTTGGTTCTTGAAGTATTAAATATGTTTATATATGATCCATCAAATAGACAGCGCCCATAATGTTAAAAGTTTTTTTTCATAAACTTATCACGTGATACTTAAATATGAACAAAAAAATAATTTGAATAATTTTT
The DNA here is from genome assembly GCA_963454935.2 of Ilex paraguariensis. Classification (NCBI taxonomy): domain Eukaryota; kingdom Viridiplantae; phylum Streptophyta; class Magnoliopsida; order Aquifoliales; family Aquifoliaceae; genus Ilex; species Ilex paraguariensis. Next base: position 542,596 of record CAUOFW020002491.1, on the reverse strand, counting down.
GACCAAATTTTGGTTAAATAGTTACCTAAATTACACAGTTTTGATTATAAGTTATCCCAATTTTGATCAAAACTACTCATATTACATATTTTTTGTAAAGAATTACCTAAATTTTGTTTAAGAGTTTATCAAAATTATTTTTTGTCCATATTTAGATATTACGTGACAAGTTTATGATTAAAAATCGTTAGCAATATGAACGTTATTTGTTTGAGAGACCATATAAAAACATATTCAATACTCGAGGACCAAAATGAGGCAAATTATATACTTGAGGGACTTCCAGTGTAATTAACCCTATATTAAATGATAGAGTATTAATAGAAGTTGATATTTATGGGTGTGTGAAATTGTTAAAAAAAAAATTTTTTTTTTTTTGGGGGGGGGGGGGAATGTATGAACTAAAAAAATTGTATTCCTTTAGTTTCATTTTGTTGAAAAAATTGGTTTTTCTATCTGCCACTAATTTTAAATCTATCACATAAATTACACTAATTTTGATCAAAAAATACTAGACAGCCAAACAAAACAAAAAAATTGGGTATTTATGTCCTTTTTCATTGAAAGTCCACTGTAAAATTCGTCACACATCCTTTCTTGAATTTGGGATGTGCATAAAAAATTCTATCAATCTCAACATTTTTGTGTGTAGCAGTAGCTTGCTAATTTTTACAATTTATTGGATAAGATTGACATCTTCAAAGAGTTGACATCTATAGTAAAGATGAATGTATGACTAATGTGAGTTTTGTGTCACTCTTTGTTGGAGGGTTAAAATACATTTACTCAAAAAACTATTTTTTTCAAATTCAATTTCTTTCAATAATCTCATTAATTTACTTTGGTTAGTATAAATAAGGTAGTTACTTGATTATATCTCAATGCAAGAAGTACATTGCCATAAATTTTTGAAAACTGATTTTAGGTCATGTTTGAATTAATTTGAGACTTAACTTATTCTTTATTGACATCATTTGCAATAATCATAATTGAGCTTTATTGAAAATTTTGTTTCTTAACCATGTGAATTACCAAACCTAGGATGAATTTACTTATCTTACGTTGCTTATCCGGGATTGATATTGTTTACAATTTGGAAAGGAAATAGTGGCTACTAAGAAAGAAAAGAAAAGAAAAGAAGAATTGTGAAAAAGGTGATGAAAAAGGAGAACAGTAGAGAAATACATGGGGTAAGTTATTATTTCCAAAGAAGGAGGTTTGATTTGAAAAAAAAATGTATTTCTAGGATAACACCTTTTGAATTCCTAAAACCCTTGGTTTCTTTAACTTTCACCCAAAGTCACATTACAAATCGGATTAAAGTCCTATTTAATCTTAAGAATTGTGGCAAATGTATAAGCTAAATCATGTTAAGAGGTAGGTCAACTATATTACTTTCATTTGCTCTAGCATTTTTTTCATGAGATTATTCTAAGGTCATTTCATTTGCATAAATGTCCTTCATTTCGGTAAAATATATGTGAGATATATTTTTGTTTTGAATTATAAGAATCTGCCTCACATATAAATCATGAGTGATGCATTCATTATAATCAGATGTTTTATTTTTTGAGAGTAAAACCTTGGTGAGATTTGTGTCAAAGCTAAAATTGCATAGGTAATAGAGATGCGAGTTTTATTTAATAAATTTCTTAAATTGCACAATCATTTCACATACACTTGAGTTTCTAATATTATTGTGCATGTGAATACTTTTACATAGCATTTGATTCAATGGTTTAGCCTTTATGTGAATAACTTTAGTGAATAGTGAATTTTTCTTAAATTTTATTGTTAATTATGACATAATAATATGTTCCAAATTTGTGGATGAATAAAATGAAGTTTCTAGATACCTTCACGAGACACAGCTTGTTCACTAGGGGTGACTTAAGGTTTTAACATCTTGTTAAATATGCTAAATGCAATCGTGAATTCTACAAAAGTGGATTTATTGCGTGTTTTATGTTTGATTGTATTTCTTATTTTTTGATTTGCTAGGGAATAAAAAAGCTTAAGTTGGGGGGTGTGTTGAGTATAGAATTTTTCATATTTCATAACTTGTCCCTATTTTGCATTTGTTTGTTGATTATTCTCCTAAATTACGTTAAATTTAAGACTAAATGTGTAAATTGTGTATTGCAGGTGATAGAGTAGTATACTAAAAGTTAATTTTTTTGTAGTGAAACTCATTTTATTAATTAATAAAAGCTTGTTCTTTCCATTTTATTGAGAATCTGTATGGGTAAAATGTTTGCATTTAATATATGATATGCATGTGTGTCTTATATTTTATATTATAAATAATCTAATGTGTAGAGTTCGACATATACATAGAAGATTAGATTATCGGATCCTTGTATAATATAAGTATATGTTCACAATATTAGATGGAATTGGATACACCATCGGTATGATTGTAGTGTAATATTCTGGCATAGTCTATCTTGATTGTAGGAGATTATTTGATGTCTCGGATTATTGCACTAGTACATTTTGCATATTGAATATGTAACACCCCACCCTCTACATGACATAATATTGTCCGCTTTAGGCCCACTAGTCCTCACGACTTTGTTCCTCCCAGTACCCCTGGAAAAAGGCCTTATGCCATGTATGGCGAGGGGCTTACTAAAAAGCCAAGCCACTTTACCCTCCCTAACCGATGTGGGACACCAGGATCTCACATCCAATGATACAAATGAACATTAAATAAGATATATTGAGGCACATTGGACCTCCGTTGAATTAAATGATTAAAGGAACACGGGTTATACATGTGGGTTATGATCCCGGTCAAGAGGATACGATTGACATGATGTCAGACCGTGCAATAAGCACGAGTATTTTCGCGGGTTGACAGGTGGTCAACGGTTGAAAAAGCACCCCCCGTTTTAGGGGTGTCACATTATATGCTTATGGTTACGAGTACTGAGTTAAACTTATTGTTATCTACCATTCCATGCACACATTATTATGTATTCATGCATGATACCATGATGCACGTAGTTGAGATTTATGTAATATTGAGAGATTATTTATAGGCGGGTTTAGTCTTGTCATAACCAATTCTTTTGATTTAATATGTAAACCGGAACTTCGTCTTCATTGAATCATGAAACTTCCAATCGATTAGCTATAGTAAACTATTTGAATAGTTCACCTTCAGATTTTCTAGGGTTATTTGGTTGTTACAAGGTGCGTAGACCATATGGCTAACTAAATAGTTGCTACAATATGGTTCAANGTAATATGAACTTTATTTGTTTGAGAGACCATATAAAAACATATTCAATACTCGAGGACCAAAATGAGGCAAATTATATACTTGAGGGACTTCCAGTGCAATTAACCCTATATTAAATGATAGAGTATTAATAGAAGTTGATATTTATGGGTGTGTGAAATTGTTAAAAAAAAAATTTTTTTTTTTTTGGGGGGGGGGGGGGAATGTATGAACTAAAAAAATTGTATTCCTTTAGTTTCATTTTGTTGAAAAAATTGGTTTTTCTATCTGCCACTAATTTTAAATCTATCACATAAATTACACTAATTTTGATCAAAAAATACTAGACAGCCAAACAAAACAAAAAAATTGGGTATTTATGTCCTTTTTCATTGAAAGTCCACTGTAAAATTCGTCACACATCCTTTCTTGAATTTGGGATGTGCATAAAAAATTCTATCAATCTCAACATTTTTGTGTGTAGCAGTAGCTTGCTAATTTTTACAATTTATTGGATAAGATTGACATCTTCAAAGAGTTGACATCTATAGTAAAGATGAATGTATGACTAATGTGAGTTTTGTGTCACTCTTTGTTGGAGGGTTAAAATACATTTACTCAAAAAACTATTTTTTTCAAATTCAATTTCTTTCAATAATCTCATTAATTTACTTTGGTTAGTATAAATAAGGTAGTTACTTGATTATATCTCAATGCAAGAAGTACATTGCCATAAATTTTTGAAAACTGATTTTAGGTCATGTTTGAATTAATTTGAGACTTAACTTATTCTTTATTGACATCATTTGCAATAATCATAATTGAGCTTTATTGAAAATTTTGTTTCTTAACCATGTGAATTACCAAACCTAGGATGAATTTACTTATCTTACGTTGCTTATCCGGGATTGATATTGTTTACAATTTGGAAAGGAAATAGTGGCTACTAAGAAAGAAAAGAAAAGAAGAATTGTGAAAAAGGTGATGAAAATGGAGAACAGTAGAGAAATACATGGGGTAAGTTATTATTTCCAAAGAAGGAGGTTTGATTGAAAAAAAAAATGTATTTCTAGGATAACACCTTTTGAATTCCTAAAACCCTTGGTTTCTTTAACTTTCACCCAAAGTCACATTACAAATCGGATTAAAGTCCTATTTAATCTTAAGAATTGTGGCAAATGTATAAGCTAAATCATGTTAAGAGGTAGGTCAACTATATTACTTTCATTTGCTCTAGCATTTTTTTCATGAGATTATTCTAAGGTCATTTCATTTGCATAAATGTCCTTCATTTCGGTAAAATATATGTGAGATATATTTTTGTTTTGAATTATAAGAATCTGCCTCACATATAAATCATGAGTGATGCATTCATTATAATCAGATGTTTTATTTTTTGAGAGTAAAACCTTGGTGAGATTTGCGTCAAAGCTAAAATTGCATAGGTAATAGAGATGCGAGTTTTATTTAATAAATTTCTTAAATTGCACAATCATTTCACATACACTTGAGTTTCTAATATTATTGTGCATGTGAATACTTTTACATAGCATTTGATTCAATGGTTTAGCCTTTATGTGAATAACTTTAGTGAATAGTGAATTTTTCTTAAATTTTATTGTTAATTATGACATAATAATATGTTCCAAATTTGTGGATGAATAAAACGAAGTTTCTAGATACCTTCACGAGACACAGCTTGTTCACTAGGGGTGACTTAAGGTTTTAACATCTTGTTAAATATGCTAAATGCAATCGTGAATTCTACAAAAGTGGATTTATTGCGTGTTTTATGTTTGATTGTATTTCTTATTTTTTGATTTGCTAGGGAATAAAAAAGCTTAAGTTGGGGGGTGTGTTGAGTATAGAATTTTTCATATTTCATAACTTGTCCCTATTTTGCATTTGTTTGTTGATTATTCTCCTAAATTACGTTAAATTTAAGACTAAATGTGTAAATTGTGTATTGCAGGTGATAGAGTAGTATACTAAAAGTTAATTTTTTTGTAGTGAAACTCATTTTATTAATTAATAAAAGCTTGTTCTTTCCATTTTATTGAGAATCTGTATGGGTAAAATGTTTGCATTTAATATATGATATGCATGTGTGTCTTATATTTTATATTATAAATAATCTAATGTGTAGAGTTCGACATATACATAGAAGATTAGATTATCGGATCCTTGTATAATATAAGTATATGTTCACAATATTAGATGGAATTGGATACACCATCGGTATGATTGTAGTGTAATATTCTGGCATAGTCTATCTTGATTGTAGGAGATTATTTGATGTCTCGGATTATTGCACTAGTACATTTTGCATATTGAATATGTAACACCCCACCCTCTACATGACATAATATTGTCCGCTTTAGGCCCACTAGTCCTCACGACTTTGTTCCTCCCAGTACCCCTGGAAAAAGGCCTTATGCCATGTATGGCGAGGGGCTTACTAAAAAGCCAAGCCACTTTACCCTCCCTAACCGATGTGGGACACCAGGATCTCACATCCAATGATACAAATGAACATTAAATAAGATATATTGAGGCACATTGGACCTCCGTTGAATTAAATGATTAAAGGAACACGGGTTATACATGTGGGTTATGATCCCGGTCAAGAGGATACGATTGACATGATGTCAGACCGTGCAATAAGCACGAGTATTTTCGCGGGTTGACAGGTGGTCAACGGTTGAAAAAGCACCCCCCGTTTTAGGGGTGTCACATTATATGCTTATGGTTACGAGTACTGAGTTAAACTTATTGTTATCTACCATTCCATGCACACATTATTATGTATTCATGCATGATACCATGATGCACGTAGTTGAGATTTATGTAATATTGAGAGATTATTTATAGGCGGGTTTAGTCTTGTCATAACCAATTCTTTTGATTTAATATGTAAACCGGAACTTCGTCTTCATTGAATCATGAAACTTCCAATCGATTAGCTATAGTAAACTATTTGAATAGTTCACCTTCAGATTTTCTAGGGTTATTTGGTTGTTACAAGGTGCGTAGACCATATGGCTAACTAAATAGTTGCTACAATATGGTTCAACCTACGCATCAAACCTACCAATTAACTTTCTATTGACACAGGAGTTAATTGCTGTAAGGTGACATTTGTATAATCTCAAGCAATAGAATGCATGTTGGATCCCCGAACTAAAGAATAACCATTTTTAATTGTTGTAATCAAAAGTTTAGTTTAAGTATTTACTTATCAGTTCTAAGTTCATATCACAAGGTGTTGTAATGCACATTACGCGTAAGCCAATCCTGCCTTTTCTATTTTGAGCGTCAACAGATAACTCCCTATGAATTCGACCTCAGACTTAATCAAGTAATATTACAACTTGACCACTTATACATGGGTGTAAGATTAAAATCAAGTCGTGTACCGATACAAAGATGAGGATGAATCAGTACAATTGCATTATGTCCATTGATGAACCGATACAAGTATGTTGTACCAATACAAGCCTATTTTGTAGCCTGATGGAATCAGTACAAGTTTTATCGATACAACAAGTATTTTTTTCTGTTTTTGTTGCCATGCCTCCTAGCTCATTTCCTCTCCTTTCCAAAGCCTTCCCATGACATTAACTAGAGTCCTAATCATCCCTTCTTAGCCTTGTGTACCTATTGTTGAAACAGAAATTTCAAGAATCATTGACAACGCGTATGTATCAAATAGTAAAAAATTTCTTTAAATACCCTACAAGGCAGAATTAGGGTTTACTTTTGAGATCCCTCGGGATTGATCTCGTCTCAGCATGAACATAGAACATAATCAACGAGCAACTGAAAGATAGCTCGACGAACCTCGTGGCCTTCTGTGGTATATCCCCAAACATTAGAATCCANATGCGTGTGTATCAAATAATAAAAAATTTCTTTAAATACCCTACAAGGCAGAATTAGGGTTTACTTTTGAGATCCCTCGGGATTGATCTCGTCTCAGCATGAACATAGAACATAATCAACGAGCAACTGAAAGATAGCTCGACGAACCTCGTGGCCTTCTGTGGTATATCCCCAAACATTAGAATCCAAATGCAGCATGGACTGCCAAGACTCAGAATCCTTACTCTCTCTTTCGGCCTCTCCCAAAAACGTGAGTAAAGAATAGATGCTGAATTAGAGAGCCTAGACGTCTATATATAGGCTATGACAGAGACCCTAAGGAGAAATAAGGATCGGGCTTCTAATGGGCTTAGGAATCCTATATTCAACCCATAACAAACATCCTACAGTCCATTAATAATTAGTCAGTTCAAATAATGAAATTCATCGGCAAAGTTTGACATTGACAAAACTTATGAGCTTCCTTAAAAGGACATCATCAACTCATTTAAATACTAGGATGNAGGCTATGACAGAGACCCTAAGGAGAAATAAGGATCGGGCTTCTAATGGGCTTAGGAATCCTATATTCAACCCAGAACAAACATCCTACAGTCCATTAATAATTAGTCAGTTCAAATAATGAAATTCATCGGCAAAGTTTGACATTGACAAAACTTATGAGCTTCCTTAAAAGGACATCATCAACTCATTTAAATACTAGGATGTCGTTTCCTTTAATATTTAATTTTCACCATACAAATAACATCGTCTCCAAATTCATCGAGCTTAGTGACTCAATATGAATCTCATCCTTTGATAAATTAAAGTGACAAACATTATATGCATGTGACAATTAAATATTTTAGGATTAAGCGTATAACCAATCATAATAATCATGAGATATTTATTATTTTATTGAATCAGTAAAAGATAATAACCTCAACATGGGTCTATTCTGTAACACCTCACCCTCCACATGGCATAATATTGTCCGTTTTGGGCCCACTGGCCCTCACGACTTTGTTCCTCTCAGTACCCTTGGGAAAAGGCCTTATGCCATGTAAGGCGAGNTAGGTCTATTCTGTAACACCTCACCCTCCACATGGCATAATATTGTCCGCTTTGGGCCCACTGGCCCTCACGACTTTNGGGGACCTCTAGTGCAATTAACTCTAAAAGAAATGTAGAAGAAGATAATTTTTGGCTATGAGTGTTTAGGTCAGGGGATTTTTCTCTGGGACTCTGGCTCCCCAAATGTGGAAGATCTCCCTTGAAAANTGGGACACCAAGATGCAACTTTTCCCTCCCTAACTGATGTGGGACACCAGGATCTCACAATTGTGAGATCCTGGTGTCCCACATCGGTTAAAGAGGGAAAAGTTGTTGGGCTTTTTAGTAAGCCCCTCGCCTTATACGACATAAGGCTTTTCCCAAGGGTACTGGGAGGAACAAAACCATGAGGGTCAGTGGGACCAAAGAGAACAATATTATGCCATGTGGAGGGTGGGATGTTACAAGTGGTATCAAAGCCGATCCTCGCCTGGATCGAGTGTGGACCCCTGTCGTGCTCGCTTGCATGTGGGCGGGCAGGTAGCTGGCGAGCTGCTGCACGGGGACGTGCAGCCCTAAGGGGGGTGGATTGTGAGATCCTGATGTCTCACATCAGTTAGGGAGGGAAAAGTTGTTGAACTTATTAGTAAACCCCTCGCCTTACATAACATAAGGCCTTTTCCCAGGGGTACTGGGAGGAACAAAGATGTAAGGGCCAGTGGGCCCAAAGCGAACAATATTATGCAATGTGAAGGGTGGGGTATTACATTGGAACTAAAGAAAATAAAGCTCAAAAGGTTAGCAAAATAATTTTTAAATTTTCATATTTTTGGAAGAGCTATCGGTAGGTGTTTGTTAGACCAACCGGTAGAAGTTTTACCTGCAAGCTACCGGTAGCTTTTTCCTTCTAGACAGGTACTACCTATTAGCTACCGGTAGTTCTTTCCTACTGAACGGGTACTACCTGTTAGCTACTGGTAGGTTGTGCCTGTTGGACATGTACTACCTATTAGCTACCGGTAGGTTTTGCCCAGAATTTTATGTTTCATCAGTTTTTCATTTTCAATCCAATCAAAACCTTTCCAAATTCATCTCAAACATGTATAAAGATATTTTCTACATTATACATGATTCATGCAAGTCTATTACAACCCATTCCATACAATTCACATGCCAAAATAGAATTTAACCAAAAGTTTTACATAAAACTCGGTTCAAGAGCCACTACTCGGCTCTTCTTCACTTTTGAGACCCCGAATGTGTGTCATCCATCGGAATATGCCCTGTACCTGAAATGTTTCCCGTATAGGGTGAGCCAACGCCCAGTAGAATATTTCCTACAGAGGCTACTTCCCAACCTAAATGCATATGCAATGTTCACATACAACATTTAACAACAACAATCATTCCAACCAACACTTAAACAAGTCAGGGTTGGAATCTACCATACCATGTCATGAATTGAGGTGATGCCTATTCATGCAATTTACCCAAGCCTTTCCCGGCTCCACAACACATGCAATGCCAATATGTATTAAAACCGAGCTTTTCTAGCTCCAGCTATTTACCTTCACCCCATGCTATGCAATGAGTATCAAAACCGAGATTTCCAAGCCCCCGCCATTTGTGTTATACACCTAATGGCTAACTAAAATCTCTGGGTCTTTCTTGGGGTGGGTTTTTATGGACTTACACCAATGGTCACCCAACCGACATGAAATTCATGGACTTCCACCAACGGTTCCACGTACACCGAAACACTTTATGAGCTCTTATACCAACGAAAGTGCATATCCAAATACTGGGTCTCTCACCCGAGGGATAGTCTAGCCCTTCTTGCTACCCTGACCCAATTCTTTTTCATTCAACCGTGTGACTCAGCCGGATATTCAATCCAACTTCTCCGAACCCACCCATTATCCACCTACATGGTGTTTGATGTCAACCATGCACCTACACCCATAAAATGCGATGTCTACATGCATATGCAATGTAATGCATCATTGCTATTTCAACATCATGTCAACATGTAATGAATGCCAAGTGAGCAAAATTTAACCACACATTTCAACATGTGTCATGAAAATTTATATCACATGCATATAATCACAAATATCAAAAATTCACAAGCTTGTTACACATAATTCATGCTATAACAACTTAAGTTCCACTTAGGCATTCTATGCAAAATACCATCAAGTCACAATATTTCTCACATCATTCACAAGGCATAACATTTAAACATAAAACATGCCCATAAAATCACTTTTCCATGGAATTACTAATCAAGTAATTACCACACTCAATCTCAAGTTAGGAAAGTCTATTCTAACTCATTTCAATACTCCTTTTTCAATATCCATTTCATCAATTTCCACAACATAGGTAATGATAAAATCTATTTATCAACATACCCATTACATACTACACCCTAGGTTATAAATAACCCTGAGTAGAAAGGAACCATACCTCTTGAAGCATGAAGAACGACTATAGGAAGTCCCCAATAACCCACTCCTACCTCGAATCTTCTCTTCCCAAAAATCCCACTTTTCAACCTTCGGTGAAAATCCTAGTTTTTTGGTGCGTAGACGTAGCTCTTGATGAGGAGATCAAATTTTCCTCTTGGCCCGAGTGGATTTGAGAGACGAAATGTCGTAGATCGTAGAGAGAAGGTGGAGGATCCAAGCCTTTTCCCTCTCTTCTTCTATCGGCTAACGGCTAGACACAAATAGAGCAAAAAATCAAATTTTACCCCCTATTTATAGTCTTAGAATACTTGGCCCATATTGTGTCACACTGACCTCTTTTTCCGGGTCCGTTTTCACCCCAAAATAATTAAATTTCACCCAAGACTCGATCGCCTCATAAAACGCAAAAAAATTGACTATTTCAGAATTCGATAAAATTTGACGTGGTAACTAGATTTCGCGAGATAAATCTAACGGTGAGGTCTGTTTCTTCATCCGAGATCTAAAAAAATTCAAGTTTTCAACCCGTACTGTAGCGACAAAATTACCATTTTGCCCTTGTTTACAAAAGTTTAAATTTACCGGATTTTACATATAGTAATACGGTACCAAACAAAAATGAAAACCATCCATCACTTAAGGGAGGTATAAACATCAAAATATAGATAAAACATCAACATTCCATTACTCAACAATATTACACATGTTTTTACCTTTTATTAAAAAGTATAAAATGACTACTAACTCTCTATTGCTATAGACAAGCAAGAATGGTAAGACAATCCCAATACAACTCAAATACAAAACAAAACACAAAGAATCATTCTCCGAGGAATAGTTGAAACACTCCCACCGCTATTATCGACTAGGGTAAAAAAGTGAGAGAGGTTCAACCCTCCAAGTAGAAAAAAATTAATTGTACTAAAGGTCCCTAAAGTATGGGGTTTATCTCATTTTGGTCCGCAATATTTCAATTAAATCATTTTAGTCCCTAAAGTATTGAATATGTTTCTATATGATCCTTCAAGCAGACAACGTCCAAATTGCTAACGATTTTTTATCATAAACTTGTCACGTAATAGCTAAATATGGACAAAAAATAATTTAGGTAGCTCATGATCAAAACTATGTAATTTAGGTAGGTATTTAACCAAAATCTAATCAAGAGTTATCCAAATTATTTTTTTGTCCACATTTAAGTATCATGTGACAAAGTTTATGACAAAAAAATATTAGTAATCTAGACACTGTCTGTTTGAAGAATCATATAGAAGCATATTCAATACTTTAGGGACTAAAATGATGCAATTAAAATATTGGGGACCAAAATGAGACAAACTTCATACTTTGGGGACCTCTAGTGCAATTAACTCTAAAAGAAATGTAGAAGAAGATAATTTTTGGCTATGAGTGTTTAGGTCAGGGGATTTTTCTCTGGGACTCTGGCTCCCCAAATGTGGAAGATCTCCCTTGAAAATGACCCCGAACATGCCTATTCAAGGCAACCAATCAGAAGCTTTGTTGCATCAACGAACTAATGGGAGAGGAGCTTGAAGTTGAGTGGTTAAGACCACCGTTCAGACACCCCCACCACCTTTTGGATAGTGCTCATCCTCTGGATTTTTCCTTGTAGCCTCCTTTGTTGACCTTTTTGACTTCGGCCACCATTGGGATGGTGGTTTTACCATCCGAATGTTGAGCTTCGTGCTGAAATTTCTTTTGCCTCCCTCATTTGTTCTTCTTTCGAGTTTTAACCCTCCAAGTTTTATTAATTACATATGAAACCCTACAAAATATTTAATTCAAACATTAATCATAATTTAATCTCAATAAACCACTTTAAATCAATTAACACACATAATTAACCCTAAACCCTAATTCATTTATGCACNCCTGATGTCTCACATCAGTTAGGGAGGGAAAAGTTGTTGAACTTATTAGTAAACCCCTCGCCTTACATAACATAAGGCCTTTTCCCAGGGGTACTGGGAGGAACAAAGATGTAAGGGCCAGTGGGCCCAAAGCGAACAATATTATGCAATGTGAAGGGTGGGGTATTACATTGGAACTAAAGAAAATAAAGCTCAAAAGGTTAGCAAAATAATTTTTAAATTTTCATATTTTTGGAAGAGCTATCGGTAGGTGTTTGTTAGACCAACCAGTAGAAGTTTTACCTGCAAGCTACCGGTAGCTTTTTCCTTCTAGACAGGTACTACCTATTAGCTACCGGTAGTTCTTTCCTACTGAACGGGTACTACCTGTTAGCTACTGGTAGGTTGTGCCTGTTGGACATGTACTACCTATTAGCTACCGGTAGGTTTTGCCCAGAATTTTATGTTTCATCAGTTTTTCATTTTCAATCCAATCAAAACCTTTCCAAATTCATCTCAAACATGTATAAAGATATTTTCTACATTATACATGATTCATGCAAGTCTATTACAACCCATTCCATACAATTCACATGCCAAAATAGAATTTAACCAAAAGTTTTANATTGAAATTTGGCATAATCTCATGACAAAATAATAACACTATATCAAATAACATTATCAATACTCTCACTTATAATGAATACTTGAAAATGATACATATGTATGATTTCTAGAAGCAAAAAAGGCTTCTTTAGGGTTATAATGTGGCCAAGGGTGTTAGGCTTAAGAAACAACATTTAAGGGATTCAAAAGCTATCCCTTTCATTTTTGGTAGAACACATCTCTCTTTAACTTTCCAAATTCTTATAGAAACAACATCATATTTCCCATTCTCCATTTTTATTTTTTCAATCTCAGGCCTATAATTATTTGGCCGTTCTTTTCTTTTGTAAAACNGTCAACCATGCACCTACACCCATAAAATGCGATGTCTACATGCATATGCAATGTAATGCATCATTGTTATTTCAACATCATGTCCACATGTAATGAATGCCACATGAGCAAAATTTAACCACACATTTCAACATGTGTCATGACAATTTATATCACATGCATATAATCACAAATATCAAAAATTCACAAGCTTGTTACACATAATTCATGCTATAACAACTTAAGTTCCACTTAGGCATTCTATGCAAAATACCATCAAGTCACAACATTTCTCACATCATTCACAAGGCATAACATTTAAACATAAAACATGCCCATAAAATCACTTTTCCATGGAATTACTAATCAAGTAATTACCACACTCAATCTCAAGTTAGGAAAGTCTATTCTAACTCATTTCAATACTCCTTTTTCAATANTTAGGATTAATCAAACCCCCCAACCGAACATTACTAGTCCCTAGTAATACAAACAAATAAATATGTACAATCAGTTTCATAGATTTCACAATTGCATTTAACCTATGCAACAAGTCGTTCAACATCTAGATGATACCTAGTGGACAAGGTTTGTCTTGTGAAGATTTTCAANACCCTGAGTAGAAAGGAATCATACCTCTTGAAGCATGAAGAACGACTGTAGGAAGTCCCCAATAACCCACTCCTACCTCGAATCTTCTCTTCCCAAAAATCCCACTTTTCAACCTTCGGTGAAAATTCTAGTTTTTTGGTGCGTAGACGTAGCCCTTGATGAGGAGATCAAATTTTCCTCTTGGCCCGAGTGGATTTGAGAGACGAAATGTCGTAGATCATAGAGAGAAGGTGGAGGATCCAAGCTCTTTCCCTCTCTTCTTCTATCGGCTAACGGCTAGACACAAATGGAGCAAAAAATCAAATTTTACCCCCTATTTATAGTCTTAGAATACTTGGCCCATATTGTGTCACACTGACCTCTTTTTCCGGGTCCGTTTTCACCCCAAAATAATTAAATTTCACCCAAGACTCAATCGCCTCATAAAACGCAAAAAAATTGACTATTTCAGAATTCGATAAAATTTGACGTGGTAACTAGATTTCGCGAGATAAATCCAACGGTGAGGTCCGTTTCTTCATCCGAGATCTAAAAAAATTCAAGTTTTCAACCCGTACTGTAGCGACAAAATTACCATTTTGCCCTTGTTTACAAAAGTTTAAATTTACCGGATTTTACATATAGTAATACGGTACCAAACAAAAATGAAAACCATCCATCACTTAAGGGAGGTATAAACATCAAAATATAGATAAAACATCAACATTCCATTACTCAACAATATTACACATGTTTTTACCTTTTATTAAAAAGTATAAAATGACTACTAACTCTCTATTGCTATAGACAAGCAAGAATGGTAAGACAATCCCAATACAACTCAAATACAAAACAAAACACAAAGAATCATTCTCCGAGGAATAGTTGAAACACTCCCACCGCTATTATCGACTAGGGTAAAAAAGTGAGAGAGGTTCAACCCTCCAAGTAGAAAAAAATTAATTGTACTAAAGGTCCCTAAAGTATGGGGTTTATCTCATTTTGGTCCGCAATATTTCAATTAAATCATTTTAGTCCCTAAAGTATTGAATATGTTTCTATATGATCCTTCAAGCAGACAACGTCCAAATTGCTAACGATTTTTTATCATAAACTTGTCACGTAATAGCTAAATATGGACAAAAAATAATTTAGGTAGCTCATGATCAAAACTATGTAATTTAGGTAGGTATTTAACCAAAATCTAATCAAGAGTTATCCAAATTATTTTTTTGTCCACATTTAAGTATCATGTGACAAAGTTTATGACAAAAAAATATTAGTAATCTAGACACTGTCTGCTTGAAGAATCATATAGAAGCATATTCAATACTTTAGGGACTAAAATGATGCAATTAAAATATTGGGGACCAAAATGAGACAAACTTCATACTTTGAGGACCTCTAGTGCAATTAACTCTAAACGAAATGTAGAAGAAGATAATTTTTGGCTATGAGTGTTTAGGTCAGGGGATTTTTCTCTGGGACTCTGGCTCCCCAAATGTGGAAGATCTCCCTTGAAAATGACCCCGAACATGCCTATTCAAGGCAACCAATCAAAAGCTTTGTTGCATCAACGAACTAATGGGAGAGGAGCTTGAAGTTGAGTGGTTAAGACCACCGTTCAGACACCCCCACCACCTTTTGGATAGTGCTCATCCTCTGGATTTTTCCTTGTAGCCTCCTTTGTTGACCTTTTTGACTTCGGCCACCATTGGGATGGTGGTTTTACCATTCGAATGTTGAGCTTCGTGCTGAAATTTCTTTTGCCTCCCTCATTTGTTCTTCTTTCGAGTTTTAACCCTCCAAGTTTTATTAATTACATATGAAACCCTACAAAATATTTAATTCAAACATTAATCATAATTTAATCTCAATAAACCACTTTAAATCAATTAACACACATAATTAACCCTAAACCCTAATTCATTTATGCACTTTTTCAGGATTAATCAAACCCCCCAACCGAACATTACTAGTCCCTAGTAATACAAACAGATAAATATGTACAATCAGTTTCATAGATTTCACAATTGCATTTAACCTATGCAACAAACCGTTCAACATCTAGATGATACCTAGTGGACAAGGTTTGTCTTGTGAAGATTTTCAATGAAGGTACCTACAAACTTCAATAAGTAAGATAAAATAATTCATATTTTTCACATATAAAATTAAACCATCATTCCATCTTTATGCCGGAATGCCTCCACTTCCTTATCACTATAAGAGTAACACACATCAATTATAACACTATTTAGTATATTTTCAGGAAAAAAACTCGTATGTGTGTGTGTGTGTGTGGATTTCTTTTATTTCAAAAACATTTAAGAAATATCATAACCTTTTGCTAAGCTATAAAAAATTAGCTTCGACGTCAATCTTTTTCCTAAAAATCACTCAGCAAAGAACACACTCAAGTTTTAGTGACTATCACTAAAAAATTACATGTGATAAGAATATTAAAATCAAAGCAAAGTAATGGCACATAAAATATTCCAAAAGAAGGTTATTTGAATAAAATTGAAATTTGGCATAATCTCATGAAAAAATAATAACACTATATCAAATAACATTATCAATACTCTCACTTATAATGAATACTTGAAAATGATACATATGTATGATTTCTAGAAGCAAAAAAGGCTTCTTTAGGGTTATAATGTGGCCAAGGGTGTTAGGCTTAAGAAACAACATTTAAGGGATTCAAAAGCTATCCCTTTCATTTTTGGTAGAACACATCTCTCTTTAACTTTCCAAATTCTTATAGAAACAACATCATATTTCCCATTCTCCATTTTTATTTTTTCAATCTCAGGCCTATAATTATTTGGCCGTTCTTTTCTTTTGTAAAACTTTATTTAACCATTATTTATTTTCTTCCCACACATTTTTCCTTCCTTTTTATTCTTTTACTTCTTTTCAATCATTTTTCTCCTTTTTTTTTCTTTCCTCGTATAATACCTTGTTTAAGAAAGGGTGCAAGAAAATTAGATAGTAATGATTGGACAAATATATTTGCATTTGCTCAGCCAACATATGGATTTAAGAAAAGAAATTTTACTTAGGTTTAATCATGGTTTACTACAGATATAGTTTTGCAAAAGAAATGGTCAAGGCTCAAAGTAAGATCACAAATGGCCTAACATCATTTTTCATAATTCATACACCTGCATGATTTCCATAAGAAATTTAAAGGAGAATGTTAACATGTCATTCAATCAGTGTTAACCAAAACAAGATTAATGAGATTATTCAAAAAAATCTTACACTGAACTGAAATTTATACTTTAGTAAGCGTTTAAAATCTCTCCAAGGAGGATTGGTTCAAAATCTGCACAAGGGTTTTACATCTCTACTATGTATGTAAGCTTCACAAAGAATCATGTTATTTCAAAAGGTTTTTTAAAATAAGAAATCATTAAGTGCTCATAATATTAACTTTTTTGTGAAAATATAAGGATAGTGAAAAAATAGAGCATGAAAATTCCCCGTGATTCAGTTAGGGTTATACCTGCAAATCAACAGAATGACAATGTAATCCTACTGTGAATAATATGAACTAATTATCCTAACATAGCAAAACTATATGAAATAATGCAAACTAACTAAATTAAGTAAAATTAAACTAACATCCAAAACATAAACATAAATTCTCCAAAACATCCAAAGTACTTAAGAAAACATAGTGCATGAATTGGAAAAGTAAATAAAGAGTCTGAGAAAGGTAGAGAGTGAAAGTTAGAAAAATGCAAGAGATTCTGGCTGACTAAGTTGATGATGATGGGCCACCACCATATCTCCTCCCAAATAACCTTAGGATCTCTCTTTGGTTCTCCTTATACTGGATCATCCTCTGATCAAACTAAGTAATCCTTGTCTCGAGACCCAACAAAATTTGTCTATCAGTTAGATCATCCTTTAGGATATATGGCTATTGCTGCTGGGGCTCTTCAGGTGGCTGGAAATCTGCACCTCCTTGAAACTGGTCTGCTTGTGGCTCAGGTGTTATCTTACTGTGCCTCTGCTTGGATTCCATGGCTCTTTTTCAAAGAAGTCTTGTCAACGGGTGCTAGATGCTCCACAATAGGTCATGATGGATTTGATCTCAATCCTTTCTGTCTACACAATTCATATACTAAAATAGCAAAAGAAAGTGAGATTTTTTTTTATTTTTCACTATCAATATCATTTGATCTATAATCAGAGTCGACATGTCAATCGTATGTCCCATTCCAAAAGAGTACATAAAATATTTTTTTCTCAATGAATACTTGATTTTTCTGGGATTGGGGCGACAAATTATTCACACTAACCAGGTTCAAAATTCGATATTTATCAGTTAAGTCTCCCTACTTCAAGTATTTGTTGAGCCTACCCTAGACATAATATGAATTCCCAGTCAACTCAATCCCAACATTAGACATACTAGGTAGCGTGGTAAGAGGGTATTGGGGATGAGGGTGTCTCAGAATAAGGTTCAAATTATTAGCAATGGTAGATACTATAACTTCAAATTTTATCTTCCTAACATATGAAAGTAATTTCCTTAGCCCAGTCATGTTAGCATTACTATAAAATTCGTGTACCAAGCATTCAAAAGCAATACCCAAGATTTTTATATAATTCAACCATCCCCGTGCCGCTAAATTTTTTCTAACCCCAATGTGCTCAAAATCTTCGTAGATAACAGACCTTTTTGAAATGATAGTTTTGGATAAAAAATGAGCATCATACCAGATTTGTTGCTAAATATACTCAAACATTTCATTATCAAATTGATTTTGAACCTGGGGTTGTTCCTCCTCTTGTGGCATTGCTGGGGGCAATGAAGAAACTCCTCGCCTTAGACGGCTTGAAAATGCACCACCCTTGCAAGCCCTTGGTTTCTTTCTTGGATCCATAATGAAGATCTTGAATTTTGTAACAAAAATGGGGTTTTACAAGATTTCAATTGGTAAAATTTTATATAAGAGGATGAGTAAGTGTTTAATCGGAGCAGAATTAAAGAAAAAATGATGGGTAGGGCAGATATGAGGAGAGAAGGCAGTTTGCTTCGCTGGTTTTTGAAAAATCTGCTACTAGGGAAGACAAACTGATCTGGTTCGAAAACTGACAGGTTTTTTAGGAGGCAATACCGTCCAAACGCCACCATCATCCTCTGGATGGTGCTGGCTTTTTGTTTTTGGCAGGCAGGCAGTCTAGCAATTCCAGTAGTTCACCTCCATGATTTCCAGTTGTTTTCCTGATTGCAGTTACACTTCTTGCAGTCATAAATCTTTATATTAATTCAAAATTCCTCAATTAATTGCCTTCTTGACACAAATCATCATTAAAATACTAATTTAAACATAAAAATACATCCATCTAAAATTTGAAATTAAACACACAAAAACACATAAAATAACACACCAAAATGTATAAACTATACAGAAAAATCCTAAAACTACACATTCTTAACCATGGTCAATTTTCAATTAGAATTTTCTAAGTTGAAAACATCAATGAACTAATTAATCTCACGTCGTACATATCTTGTAAGCATTGGACTGGAATAAGAAGGCGTCTCAGGATAATACTTGCTCTACCCATACTTAATTCAATTAAGACGATCTGACGCACGACCCAAAATTGGTTTAGAACATTGATTGAATTCTCTCATATGAATTAATCAACCACACTTTACACAACCACTAAGTCAATTTGCTTGTCGGTGTTTAGCATATGAACTTTTTTCACACATAGGTTTTGCTTAATACCCGAAAATTTCTAACTTTATCACAACTTTTGCTTTTGCCATAATCAAAGAGTACACATCCTTTGGAAAAGTGTGTAACACACTAAAAACTAAACCAAAAGAGCTTTTCATCCGTTTTTTTTNTTGGCCCGAGTGGATTTGAGAGACGAAATGTCGTAGATCATAGAGAGAAGGTGGAGGATCCAAGCTCTTTCCCTCTCTTCTTCTATCGGCTAACGGCTAGACACAAATGGAGCAAAAAATCAAATTTTACCCCCTATTTATAGTCTTAGAATACTTGGCCCATATTGTGTCACACTGACCTCTTTTTCCGGGTCCGTTTTCACCCCAAAATAATTAAATTTCACCCAAGACTCAATCGCCTCATAAAACGCAAAAAAATTGACTATTTCAGAATTCGATGAAATTTGACATGGTAACTAGATTTCGCGAGATAAATCCAACGGTGAGGTCCGTTTCTTCATCCGAGATCTAAAAAAATTCAAGTTTTCAACCCGTACTGTAGTGATAAAATTACCATTTTGCCCTTGTTTACAAAAGTTTAAATTTACCGAATTTTACATATAGTAATACGGTACCAAACAAAAATGAAAACCATCCATCACTTAAGGGAGGTATAAACATCAAAATATAGATAAAACATCAACATTCCATTACTCAACAATATTACACATGTTTTTACCTTTTATTAAAAAGTATAAAATGACTACTAACTCTCTATTGCTATAGACAAGCAAGAATGGTAAGACAATCCCAATACAACTCAAATACAAAACAAAACACAAAGAATCATTCTCCGAGGAATAGTTGAAACACTCCCACCGCTATTATCGACTAGGGTAAAAAAGTGAGAGGTTCAACCCTCCAAGTAGAAAAAAATTAATTGTACTAAAGGTCCCTAAAGTATGGGGTTTATCTCATTTTGGTCTGCAATATTTCAATTGGATCATTTTAGTCCCTAAAGTATTGAATATGTTTCTATATGATCCTTCAAGCAGACANCCGCAATATTTCAATTAAATCATTTTAGTCCCTAAAGTATTGAATATGTTTCTATATGATCCTTCAAGCAGACAACGTCCAAATTGCTAACGATTTTTTATCATAAACTTGTCACGTAATAGCTAAATATGGACAAAAAATAATTTAGGTAGCTCATGATCAAAACTATGTAATTTAGGTAGGTATTTAACCAAAATCTAATCAAGAGTTATCCAAATTATTTTTTTGTCCACATTTAAGTATCATGTGACAAAGTTTATGACAAAAAAATATTAGTAATCTAGACACTGTCTGCTTGAAGAATCATATAGAAGCATTTTCAATACTTTAGGGACTAAAATGATGCAATTAAAATATTGGGGACCAAAATGAGACAAACTTCATACTTTGGNATTATACGCATAGGGACCAATTCATTTTCTTTATTTCTCACTACCATGTCACCAGAATTTTTTGGATACTAGTGTAGGGCTGACTCATTCACCATCAGATATAGGGTATATAATATCAGCATCTAATAGTTTAAGCACTTCAGCCCATACAACATCCTTAATATTTGGATTTAATCTATGTTGTGGCTGTTTGGAGGGTTTAGAGTTATCTTTCAAGTATATACAATGAGTATAGAGAAGAGGACTTATTCCCTTAATATCGGCTACTGCCCAACCAATTTCACTTTGATGACTCTTAGCAACTGTCTTTCTTGAAATAATGTCAATTTTTAAGATATCACCACTGGATAAGTTTCATCTTTTCCCAATAAGACATATTTCAAGTCAGTCGAAAGAGGTTTCAACTCTGGTTTGGGAGTCACGACACTGGACTCAATAGACTTTGTTCCATTGGATAATAACTCTTCAAATTTTGGAACCCATGTTCCAACAGTGGACATATCTATAATAGACTCGACATTATTTACAGACTCTAACAATGCATGTGACTCCTTTTTTTATTACAAGTACTTTCAAATAGATTCTGAGTTAACAACTCAATGGAATTCACTTCTTATAACTCTTCCTCCTCCCTAGGTTGCTTAGCAATATCAAATACATTCAATTCCAATGTCATGTTTCTAAATGAAAGTTTCATGATTCTATTCCTACAATTAATTAATGTATTTGATGTAGCTAGAAATTGACATCCCAAAATGATAGGAATTTGTGTAGAGGCATGCAAAACTAGCTAAGTATCCAAAATAATAAAATTCATTGGAATATAAAACTTATCAACTTGAAAAAGCACATCCTCAACAACTCCTTGTGGAATTTTCATAGATCAGTTTGCCAACTATAATGTGACATTTGTGGGTTTCAACTCTCAATTGCATGATGTGGACAAGCTTGGAGAAGATCCTTAAATCTCTCTCAATATTGGTAAAAAGCTTTTCTCTCTTTCACATAAAAATTCATGACTTGACGTCTCAAGACATTAGTGTGATGTACGGGAAAAATTTCTTAAAAAATTTAGTTTATAAAAGTTGTCAACTTAAAATGGATTGAGTTTTCAAAGAATTTAGCCACTATTTAGCTTTATCCTTCAAAGAAAAAGGAAAAAGGTTTAACTGTGCTGTTTTAGAATTATCTTATAATGCACCACATACTTTCTCGAATTCTTTCATATGCAAATAAGGATTTTTAGACTTAAACTGTGGTAAAAGATGCATTGTCACTACTTTAATATTAAAATTTGGAGCATTTGTAGGAAAAAAAAAATATGAGGAAACACTATTGCATGTAGGATGCAAATATTCTCTCAAAGTTCTAGCATTCTAAATCATCTCATATTCTCTTTGATTAGCCATGCTTAATTGAAAAGAGTTTTAAGATGCTTATGATGATGAACAAGGTGAAGATAAAGGACTAGACTGATTTTACAGATCCTACTGATGATTTAGCAAACATAAACAAAAACAACAAAACAAAAAGTATATATACATATAAAACAAACTAGACAACTTCCCTATTCTTTTTCAAACTACCATAACTCCCCGGTAATGGTGCCAAAATCTTAACTNACTATACGCATAGGGACCAATTCATTTTCTTTATTTCTCACTACCATGTCACCAGAAGTTTTTGGATACTAGTGTAGGGCTGACTCATTCATCATCAGATATAGGGTATATAATATCAGCATCTAATAGTTTAAGCACTTCAGCCCAAACAACATCCTTAATATGTGGATTTAATCTATGTTGTGGCTGTTTGGAGGGTTTAGAGTTATCTTTCAAGTATATACAATGAGTATAGAGAAGAGGACTTATTCCCTTAATATCGGCTACTACCCAACCAATTTCACTTTGATGACTCTTAGCAACTGTCTTTCTTGAAATAATGTCAATTTTTAAGATATCACCACTGGATAAGTTTCATCCTTTCCCAATAAGACATATTTCAAGTCAGTCGAAAGAGGTTTCAACTCTGGTTTGGGAGTCACGACACTGGACTCAACAGACTTTGTTCGATTGGATAATAACTCTTCAAATTTTGGAACCCATGTTCCAACAGTGGACATATCTATAATAGACTCGACATTATTTACAGACTCTAACAATGCATGTGACTCCTTTTTTTATTACAAGTACTTTCAAATAGATTCTGAGTTAACAACTCAATGGAATTCACTTCTTATAACTCTTCCTCCTCCCTANTTTTAGCAACAAAACATATCCAACTATAAAAAATTTTTTGTATTGCCTTTCTCTATTTTTTTTGGATTTCTCTCTCTCTCTCTCTCTCTCTCTCTCTCTCTCTTGTTTTTCTCTCTCCACACTCCAACGAAAACCAAACGAAATCCGGGTTCAAATCTGTGTTTGCTCCGGTGTTGGCTCCAACGTCCTTCAAATCTGGGTTCAAATATGTGTTGATCTTCTTCATATCTGGGCGATGTGTGTATTACGTGACTCTGTGTGTGCCTGTATATATATATAAATTGTGTGTGTACGTGTGTGTATATATATATATATATATATATATATGGACTGTGTCTGTGCGTGTATTGTGTAACTATGTGTGTGTGCGTGTGTATATATAGATTTTGTGTAAATGGATTGTGTGTGTGCATGTATTGGATGGATTTTATGTGTATCAGACTCCGTGTGTGCGTGTATTGTGTATGGATTTTGTGTATATGGACTCTGTGTGTGTGTGTATTGTGTGGATTTTGTGTGTGTGTGTGTGTGTGTGTTTCCTAGGCAATGTGTGTGTGTGTATTGTGTGAGTGAGTGTGTGTGTATATATATATTGTGTGTATATCTATATATATTGTGTGATTGTGTGAGTGTTCTTCGATGTTATTTATTTGTTTTTGGGAAAAAAATTTATTGGCATTCATATATCTATATATATATATTTTAGATGAATGTCATTGATATATATTTTTATATTGATTTTATTTTTGATGAAGATTATTGAATATGTTTGGTTTATTTTAAAGTTTGGTTTATTAAATTTTTTTTATGAAATTATCAATCTAAAAATAATTTTCTTATTTTTTTTATTAATTTCTGAATTATTGTTCAAACATATATTTAAGTTGTCCAAATAGGTTTTACTATTTTCTATTCTGTAAAATTATTTTTAAAATCTTCTAACCAAATAAGTTTTTAATCTCATAAAACATCAAAACACACTTTCTTAAAACTCTTATCAAAAATTATTTTCAGATATTATTATTTGAAATGCAAACTAAACAGGCCCTTTGTTTTTTGTTCTCAAAATTTTAAAAACACCGAAAATTTGTTTGCTTAGTATATTTTTTTTCAAATTTTTAGGAAAAAATGAGATTTGGAGCACAAAAACAGAAAACAAGGCTGTGTTGTTTTAGGGTGTTTTTGACGAAAAGAAGAAAACATAGAGAACAGATTGGCTCATTAGACAGGTCTTCCCTTCGAACCTTCTTAGCAGCAAATAAGCTCTTCCTATAAAAGGTTTTTTATTTTTTGCCTGTTGTCTCTTTTTGTTTTTGCCTCTCTCTCTCTCTCTCTCTCCAAAAGAAAGGAACGACGACTAGAGATCGTCTTCTCCTATGACTGGTAGCTCTTCAACGATTGGGTTACTTCATAAAGTGCAGTGGTGCGCACTCTTAATGGACACAAATCCAANTCTCTCTCCAAAAGAAAGGAACGACGACTAGAGATCGTCTTCTCCTATGACTGGTAGCTCTTCAACGATTGGGTTACTTCATAAAGTGCAGTGGTGCGCACTCTTAATGGACACAAATCCAATTGTACTGCCATTGAATTCCACCCATTTGGTGAATTTTTTGCATCTGGTTCCATGGGCACTAATCTAAAGATCTGGGACATCAAAAAGAAAGGATGCATTCACACCTATAAGGGTCTCGGACGATGAGATCATCTTCTTCGACGNCCACCCATTTGGTGAATTTTTTGCATCTGGTTCCATGGGCACTAATCTAAAGATCTGGGACATCAAAAAGAAAGGATGCATTCACACCTATAAGGGTCTCGGACGATGAGATCATCTTCTTCGACGTGGGTTTCAGATCTTGATTTGTCTTCTCCGGCAACTGTTTAGATCTTGTTTTTTTAAAAAAAANCTTCGACGTGGGTTTCAGATCTTGATTTGTCTTCTCCGGCAACTGTTTAGATCTTGTTTTTTTTTTAAAATTTTATTTTATCAAGTTTAATATTTTAAAATAATTTTATATGAAACCGTCTATCCAAACAGATTTTACTCTTTTCTATTTTGTAAAATTATTTTTGAAAGTATCTAACCAAACAAGTTCTTCGTCTCAAAAATATTTTTCTAAAACTCTTCTAAAAAATTATTTTTGGATACTATTTTTAGAGACGCAAACCAAATAGGCCCTTAGTTTTTACATGTTTTAGGAAGTTTTAGAACTTAGCCTAAGATGGAGGGAAAAATAGAGCACCTTCATTTCCATTTTGAAAGCTTATTTAGTTTGACTTGTTCTTTTTTTTGAACTTACTATTTTGAAGTACATATCGATAGAGTTAATTTTTTTTAATATCATTCTTTATTTTTCTTTGATTTCCATGTCTATTGTTGCCGATTTTGGTTTGATGGGTTTTGCATCCAGCTAAGTTTCGGCACAGTCCAAGGAAGAATTCTCACTTGTGATCAAGCAATATTGATTTTCAAATGGGTTCTAATCGTGAGGTATCTTTGTAGATGGAAAAAATCACTCTTGAAAACTTGTTTGAAGTGTAAATATCTTTATTTCCCATCGACGGATTTTTCTGGCATAGGTAATGCTTGGANCCCACACTTTTATCTTTATATATGTATGTAGGTTTATATAGCAAGTTATTAATTCTTTTGAAATATTAATATGGAAAAATTTGGAAAATAGTAGTTAAAACTTAATTTAGCTTACAAATATATGAAATTGTTGTAATAAAACTTATACCAACTAGGTTTGATGTACAAAAGCATGTTGAAGAAGTTTGGGTTGGAATTAGAAAGGTTTGGAATGGATTGGAAATGAAAAATGGAGGTTTTGTAGAAAAACAAACAAAACCTTCCAGAAGGTCGATGAAAACCTTCCAGAAGGTTAAGGTAAAAAATTTAACAAGTGGGCAAAACCTTCCGGAAGGTTTTTGCAAAAGTTGGCCTAATAGGCAAACCTTCCAGAAGATTGATGACAAACCTTCCGGAAGATTGATGAAAATGTTTGTCCAGTAGACAAACTTTTCAGAAGGTTAAGGAAGATGATTTTCCAGTAGACAAAACCTTTTGAAATGTCGATGACAACCTTCTAGAAGGTCAATGAAAATGGTTTGTCAAATAGGCAAACCT
This sequence comes from Ilex paraguariensis, assembly GCA_963454935.2. Taxonomy (NCBI): domain Eukaryota; kingdom Viridiplantae; phylum Streptophyta; class Magnoliopsida; order Aquifoliales; family Aquifoliaceae; genus Ilex; species Ilex paraguariensis. The sequence goes on along the minus strand of CAUOFW020002491.1, from coordinate 516,041 downwards.
TCCGAAAGGTCGACGAACAACCTTCCGGAAGGTCTTCGAAATATCTAAAAATTTTAAGTCGCGAATAGACAGTTTTTCTTTCACTATAAATACTTAAAGACAACCTCTTTAGCCCCACTTCAACACTCAAAACCCTAGGAGACCTTAGAGAGGATTAAAGGAAGAGAAAAACACAAGATCAAAGGGGATTTCACCTTCAAGAAGATCAAAACATAGTCCTTTCAAGAACATCAAGGTATGGGGTTTTCTTTCATTCTTGTCCATTGATGTTAGGGCTAATATATATGTATTTTTTGACTCCAAATCTTATATATTTGCTATAAAATCATCTTTTCTTGGTCTTCTTGCAGTTATTATCATGTTTTACACAAGTTAAGGTTGAATATCCATGAAATATCTTGTTCTTGCTTTAAAACCCTAGTTTTTAGAGAGTAATAGATTTTCTTCTTAAATTCTGTTTTTATTATTGATTTCGAAACTATAGTGCTTTGAGTTGAGTTCTAAAATGATATTGATGAGGATCTCTTGCATTTTATTCAATTGTTCTATTGAAACACTACATGTGAAATTAGGAATTTATGGAATTGTTGTTATTTAAGGAAATTGTTGGTATTGTATCTCTTCTGTGGTTGTTGGATAAACATGGGCTACTATTGACCGGATATCTTGGAGTGTGTAGACGCTTCTTACTCAGTGTGGGTTAGAACTTTTCCTACCACTCGTAATGGGGTTAGTGCCTTGCGAGGACTAAACTATTATCGCTTACGAGTTATCGTAAAAAAAGGGGTTAGTATACTACTCTTTGGTTGGATACGTCACTGCTATGGTGTTGGCATATACCCTTCTTAAAGGTTGGATATCCTTGCAAGGATTTGTGTGGATTGTATTTGGGCCATGATATCNATGGTGTTGGCATATACCCTTCTTAAAGGTTGGATATCCTTGCAAGGATTTGTGTGGATTGTATTTGGGCCATGATATCTTTGATGGTATCCATGCGAGGTCTTACTTCATACCAGAGATACGAATACAGTGGTGGGTTATCGTTCATTGTACCAGAAATAGTTTCTACAAGAATTTTGGAAAGTATGGGATTCCGCAAGAACTTGGGAGAAACAGCTTATGGTANTAGTTTCTACAAGAATTTTGGAAAGTATGGGATTCCGCAAGAACTTGGGAGAAACAGTTTATGGTAGAATGGATTATTAGTTGTATATTGGTTTTACTTATGCATTAAATTACTGTTGTTGCTTAAACTTGAAATCTGTTTAAATGTCCATGTTTTATTGCAAAATTCATATATGCTATTTGTGAAAGGTGACTGACCGTTTTTATATGTTTCTAAACCTTGTTCGAGTTTGGGAGGAATGTTGCTACAGAGCTTAGTGCTCACCCCCTACAAACTATATTTTTCAGATTATGTACTGGATGAGGAGTTGAGAGTTGATGAACTGGCACACTGGGAGATTCCCGTAGATGGGCAGGTTGTTCCTGAGGGGGACGCTTAGAACAACATCACATTTTATTCTAGACTAGGAAATTCATTTTGGAAATATTGTGAAGTCTAGACGCTTTTGTAATTCCGCTGCAAGTTTAAATGTTATTCTTTTGGGAATGTAATGGTCATGGTTGGCCTATTATTTTGGGATAATATTGTAAATATTATATTTGATGAATAAAATTTTTTCAATGATAAATTTATTTAGTTGCTCTCATACTGTGAATGATTTTTAGTTTGTAATATCGTGCAAGTTGGGTTTTGGGGCGTTATAGGTGGTGGTGGTGGCGACAGCGATGGTGATGGTGGTGATGGTGGCGGTGGCGGTGGCAGCAGTAGTGATAGAGGTAGTGGTGAGACGGTTTCAAACACTAATTTTTTAAAAATAATATTTATGAGAAATAATTTTTAAAAGTACTTTTAAAAAGTCATTCAAAACACACCCTTAGGGGTTTATTTTTCCTATTAAATTTAGGGTATTAATATTAGCCGTTAGATTAACTTTAAAATAAAATTTATAGTGATCTCAACCTCGAATAGCAAAAGTCATTTTGTTTATTTTTTGAGATTTGAATTATAAGCTACTTTATTATATAGATACAAGCCTTCGACATCAGTCTTGAAGGCATCTACCAGGTTCTAAAAGGTTATAGACATTCTTGAAGAAGTTCTTCTCTCTCCATTGGTGCTCTCTACACAAACTTTATCTTCTATCTTTCACAAACTCTTCATTTGATTATCCCTCAAACTGAAAGTCCAACTTCGACTTTCGAGTGTGAGTCCAAAAGGTAAGAAGGCTTCCTAAGTGTTAGTTTTTTTTTTAAAAAGGAACATCAATTAAATTAGGACATGCTAGGGGTCATGTTTTGATCCCAATAGTTGAAAATTCTAATTATGCTTTTATCATCCTGTTGTAATTAGAATTAAATTTGTTGGTGGAATCAAGATTTGTTGGTTTATATAGTTAAGTTTGTGTTTAGATATTTGAAACTAAAATATAGTTTGTGGAATTTCTAAAGTATTGACTGCTGGAATTTAACATGTTCATGTTGAAGTTGTTGTTGGATGGGTTAGAAATTGGTTTGGAAATGTTTATAAGAGAATAGAAAGTTGATGGTCAATCCCGGTTTTGACAGAAAACTTGGGTAGCCAGTAGAAAAAAGGCAATAACTCTCTCTAGGACATTCGGAATTGTGCAACATTTTTTTTGTTCAAACATTGACTCATAGATCTTTCTAACTATATATGGTATAAAGCCTAATTTTATTTCTTTGAAAACTAGCATCGGTTTAAAATTGAGTAAAAATCTATGACTGATGGAAAATAGTTAGCTTAATACCCTTTTAAACAAGTGAGCATAATTCTTCACATGAAACTCTGATTTTAGTCATGACCTTAGAATGCTTAGGAAGTCTACTTTATAATTAATTTGGGCTCTTGTTATTTTAGGTAGGATATAAGCTTATTTAATTAAACTCGCGCGATGGGTTCTCACATTATTTTAATCCGTTTAAAGTGTTCAAGGAAACGTTTAAGTAAAGTGAATGAATGAAAATGAGGCTTAAATGACCCGAACTTATTTGAATCGAACGTGGTATGAAATAAATTGCATTAGTTTGGATCAAAGAAACAAAATATTGAAAAATTCGGATATGAGATGTATTGGACATCTTTGACACCCATTAGTAAAACAAGAGTAACTTTTTGTAGAAAACTCGGATTGACGCGCCGTCAATTTTGTTGAAAATTAGACTCGGGGAACTTTCCAAAGTTATAAGGTAGAACATCATATTATTCCTATGTAAATTTAATTTTTAGTTTAAAGATAACAAAAAATAGTCTATTTATCCAATTTAATAACCTATTGGAAAATAATCGAAACATGGTCTATGGGAGGTGGTTTTGAGCTTATGACCTGTCATTAGAAACCTTAAGAAGTTTACTTTCTAACTCATTTGGTTTCATGTTGAGTTATTCATAAATAAGTCATGGGATTGGAGTTTATCTTGATCTAAATCGAGTTTAATCATAATGAACAAAATTTAAATTAAATATGCTCATACGCATACATTTGCATCGGTTGAGTTATTTGAAATTGAAACTCATTGTATATGATTATATGATATGTATTAGATCCAAAAGATACTATACCAGTTCTACTTAAGAATCAAGCATAAAGCAGATGGATGTAGTTTTCGGTGGTGATAGGTGAAATGTACTATTTCATAATAATTGAAAATTAAAGTATATTATATATATTTTATTTTCTTGATGTGAAGTGAAATCCCAATGATTCGCTTTAATTGTGCAAATGATGGATCAAATATGTTTTCTGAAAAGCTTATAGTTGAAGTATTATTCACTATGCCATAGTTGTTGGATAGTTTTACATGACTTACATGTTGTATTTGACACTGTAAAGTTGTCATGAGACACCTTGACAATATTTAAATGTTATTATTGACACGTGGACTAATTATTATATTGATATTTGATAGTGATTTGAGATTTCAAAGTAAATTAAAAACACTTTGATTTTGTTATTCTCTTCAGATGTTGGACATATATTAGTGAAATAATATTTGATCCATATTTTTTATATTTTCATTTATTATAATGTGCAATACACTCAATAAAATATTTATTTTCAGGAAATTAAAGTTTAGAGTTGAGTCCACTACAACACTGGCAAGTTAGGGGGGGGAGATTAAGAAAACTGATTGCGTATATATTGTACATGAGTATTTGTTCTCTTGTTAATGTAAAGGATGTATTCCCTAATGTTTTGTTTTGGCTTAAATTACATAGTTGTATACTCTGTTATATAATTTATCTATTATATGGAGTTATTAGGTGACAATATTGGTTCTAAATGCATTCTTGAATTATAAACGCAAGTATTGTCACGTGTCAAATTATACTTTTATCTTTGGGATACCAAATAGGTATCTTGGAATGGGGTGTGACAATTATTTTCCATTCTTAAAGACACGTCTTCTAAAATCCTATTTTAATTGAATATATTTTCGTGTAAGCAAGTTTGAGTACCAGTTTAGATGAGTTATATATGAGAGTTAATGAGCTTTGTTACACTCAGATGAATTTCAAAAATTAGCCGATTATTTCTCCATTTTTTTTTTGGGAGGGGAAGGGGGAAGGGGGAAGGGAGCTTGAACTCTTGATCTCAATAAGGTAAAATTGTCACAAGATAAAAAATATCATTAGACCAAAGATTAAAATATTTTTGTTTTATTTTATAATATATCACCATTTGAATTTGTCTCGTTCCTTAAAGAAACGACCTCGAATTTTTCGAATTACTACACAATACATTTTTCTAAGCTTGGGAAATTATTCCACATTACACACATCTTTGAGAGAGACAAGCAAGGAACAAAACAAAAGAGAAGCATATAAGATAAAAAATTTGGAGATTTTCCTATTTATTGACATGGCAATTGTTAATTGGATTGGATGCCCGTAAAACATAAGAGTCTGCAAGTAGTTTGTAAAGAAATTAATCTCAAATCTCAAACTAGTGAAGTGATGGTCTGGTACCAACATAAATTAATGGAGACAAATTGAAATAAAAACAAAACAAAAGGACTACTTTAGCAAACTTCAATTCCAAGCGGAAAAGGGAGATTTCTAAATTCTTTATGGTGCAAAATGTCACCAACCAAAAAGAAAAGAAAAGAAAAAAAAAATCCAGTTTCATATCCCTTCATGTCTAGGTTTTTTTTTTCTTTCATACAAGAGCTTCAATCCTGGGCTCGAAACAAAATGCAGACATGTAATCATTGGATTTACCATTCATACAAGAACTGGGTAATTCAATCCACTCATTCGCCACCAAATCACCAAAAACATAGCAACAAACCTCGCCAGAGTTGATGCATACTAAGATTTGGTTGCCGCCGGCCCCCGTGCAGTTTATATCCACCTTCTTGCCATGGAACTGGTGCGACATTGCCGGCGGCATTGCCGCAATTTGATTCCAAGTCTGAACACACTCATTGAACTTCCACACTCTCAAGCTCGAGCTTTCTAAAAAATCTGATAGCACAACCACAAACATCTCTCCTCCACACTCAACCAGATCAATGGAGTACTCGTAAAAAACCGGCAACAGCCTCGGGTATTCGAAGAAGAAATTCTGGGTGAGATTGCAGGCCACAATTGTTCCCTCGGAGCTAAAAAAATAGATCACCTCCTCGTTGCCTTTTTCTAGAGTGATTACGGATGAGTACTGCTTAGATGGGCTTCTATGGATGTCAGTTACTAGTACATCGCCTCCCTTGCTGATGAAATAAGCCGTGTGGTCACTGTTTGTGTCGTGTTCGGCAGAGGAGGAGTCAGTTTTTCTGTGTAGAATTCTCTCTCCGCCCCAGCAATTCGTGCTGGAATTGTATTCTTTGAATGAGAGATTTGGATGTTCACCCATGACTAAAACAAGCTTGTAGGAGGGTTGGGAATGGTATCTTTTGGAGGAAGTCATTGCAATTGCTTGTAGAGATTGTCGGGGTCGATCCAGTTTTGGCAGTTCCCTACTGGATCCGGTCACAGGATTGCAAACAACGAAATCGCCGGATTCACTTCGGAAACAGATCAAGCCACCAGATGCAGCAACAGGAATGAAATTCCGGCAGGAATTTTGGTGGAGGAGAGGTGGATGGTGGAGGTTCTTCCAGTTCCATTCGGCGGAGTCGAAGACAGTCCATTGGTGGTGGAGGTGGGAATCAACCATGAAAAACCAGGGTTCTCGGCGGGGAATTTGGGAGCAGGCGAGGCGGAAGGTGGCGGAGGCTGCTGTGGATTTCCATCTCTTACTGACTGAACCAAGGCGGAAGAAGGTAGATGTGGGCAGCCATGAAAGAACCCTCTCGAGGAGGTCTTGATTGAGCTCGTCCAATGGCAATCCCAAACCTTCTTCATTTTCTGGTGATTTTCTCTTCCGAATCTTCATTGAATCTCTGCAATCACCTTGCTCCATCCACTGGGAAAATTCGAATGTGAATGGCTGCATCAATAACACCAAATTAAATTGGTAAATTGCATTTTCATCATAACTATCCAATAATAAATGAACAAAACCCGGGATTACAGAGTTGAAAATTTGACAATTGTACATGTAAAAGCCAAATTTCTCTGCTTTCCAACCCCCAAAATATAAGCGGTCAAGAACGAACAAATATCAACACAAAATAAAGAATTCAAACCCAAACAAATTGAAGATCGAACAAGATTTAGGGGCAAAATTACTAATCTCGATTGAGAAATAAATATAAATAAATGGAGAATTGAGGAGATGATAGGGCCTTACACTTTTTAAGCTCCGGTACGATACTCAGGGAGAAGGCGAGAAGCAATAAACTACTATTTTTTTTGTAAGCTCGCGAGGTTTTTCCAAGACGGCGGGGTGCGTGGGTTGGAATAGGATCTGCTGGAAGGAGATAAAAGAATGGTGAGGGGACAGGACAGAGGAGGGGAAGAGGGGATGAAGCTTCCTCAGAACTATGAAGCTCTTTTTCATTTTTGCGTTGACAAGCTGAGCGTGTAGTAAAGGCCAAAAAGGTAGTCGTGTAGCCTGATGGGACGGCAACAGAAACGATTCCAACGAGGAAAAAGGGTAGGGGGCCGCTCGCTGGAATGCAGAAACAAAGCAACAAACAGAAAATGATAAATACATCGATGCCCCCCTTCATTTTCTAGAAATATATTGACACCCCTCTCAGTTTTTGTCATGTGAAAGAAATGAGGGTAAGGTTATTTTCAACCCCACAAATTTTTGTTTTCACCTTATTAAACTCTAAATCATAAACTTATTAAGTACACCTTTTTTATACATATTTTATTAATAACTAAGCCTACCCCATTTTATATCCACCTCACTAATAACTAAAATTCCAAATTTTTTATTTTATTTTGTCGTACGAATTTTTTTTATATCAATATAAACGATTTTCATTTAATGTATACATATATATAAATTTAACTTATTATTTTTTAAGAGAAATTCACATTAAATTATTAGAATACAAAAAATATTTGAATGAAACTTATCCATTTTTTTTGTTTACATTCAAACAAGTTTTTTATATATTTTTTATTCAGAATCTAGTTGTAAGTATCTTGACACATCAAGATATAACTAAAAAACCCTCTTTCACGATTTTTATATTTCAGTTAAACATTGCACAAGGTTAGTTTAATTATTAATAGGGGTGGGGTATAGAATTGAGTGAAATTAGTCATTAGTGAGATGAATTTAGTAATTTTATAATTGAAAGTTTAATGGGGTTAGAAAGGATATTTGTGGGGTGAGAAATGATATTTGTGGGGTGAGAATAGCCCACCAAAAAAAATAAGAAGATTGGGTATTTTATAGTTTTATCCTCATCAAATTATATGTTTTGATTTTCTTTACTCTAAACGTGAAACAAAATTTTAAAAATAAAACGCAAATTTGTTTATTTTTTTGATCAACTAGTTAGAGTATCAAAAAAAGAGTGATTTTTATTTATTTTCTTGGCAGATGTTTGATCTATTTCCTTAGTTAAGATCATCTCTAGTCTTGACTCAAATTTTTATTTAACTTTGAGGTAATATTTGAATAAAAAGTTTGATTTTGTACAAAACACTCAAATGGAGAAATTTAAAGTTAAAATAAACAAACTTAAATTTAAATGAGGACAAATTCGAATTTAAAGTATGATAGAATATGATCGTTATATTTTTAAAAAAGAATAAAATCTGACCATTCAAGATTTAAATAAAAGTTTGAGTATTCTTTCATTTGATGTGAGTTTGAGTAAATGATTGAAGTTTGTTTTTAGCATGTTTTTTACTCCAATTTAAATTTAAGTAATGTTTTTTGAGTAAGGATTAGAGATACTCTAACAATTTTAATGGTGGACATAATTCTTCTAGGATTTTTAATTTTTTTTTTTTAATTTTTACTGCATTTGGTTTTTCTGAATTCAATTAATGAACGGGGATGGTAATTTTTTATTTCTTGGTTTTTAGGTATATTATTTTTTCTTTTTTTATACATTTATTTTAATTTTTTTAAATGACTCAACAATATATGTTGGTTGAACTAAGGATGAAATTCCCGTTCAAAAACAAAAAAACTAATATTCCGTTGGATACAAATGATGGAAAGTATGAGAGATACATTTTCTGTCCTTCAATGATGGAAAGTAAAAATGATACACTTTCCTTCCTTTGTGTTTGGTTGGATGGATGGAAAATAAAAATAACTATTTTTTATTTTTTATTTTTTTTGTACTGGCTAAAATTAGGGGTGACTATCGAGTTGTGTTGTGTTAGATTTGTGTTGAATTATAAAATTATGAGTATTTTATATTTCTTGTTTGCATGTCAGGTCATTTTTAAGTTCGTATCATAAAATTCGTGTCAAGTTCGAGTCGTGTTATTGTGTTCAATCGAAATTTTTTATCCCTAGTTAAGATGAAAAAAATATTTTTTTAATTTAAAATTTAAAATTTTATTTTTTTAATTTTTTTAATCTTTATTTTTTATTTTTAAACTATATATATACACACATATTTTATTGTTATATTGTTATATGAAATTAATATATACATAATATATAGACAAATAAGATACATCTCAATACAAATAATTAATTTTTCATCCACTTTTTTTCCAGTATTGGAAGAATTGATTTTAGTGAGTTGGAAGGAAAGTTAATTCATCCACTTTTTCATCCTTCCTATTTTTCTTCCTTACTAAATATAAAATTTTATTTATCCCTTCAAATTTTTATCTTTTCATTTTTTTATCGTACCAAACAGTGCATAAGGATAAAATTGTGGTACGACAAGAATCCTTGATGCTGGGTCGCTTGTATAGTTATAGACAACAACAATGACTGGTATCTAAAATAAATAATATAAGAGATTGTAGTGATATTTCAAGCAACTAAGGGGATCTTCATGTATTTAAGCCTAACTAATATGGAAATATACACTAGAATTTTTCTGTATTGTTGCAATATAAATTTAAGGGTTAAATCTCATAAATGTCCTATGAACTATAGTCTTTATTTTAAAATACCCCTAAAATTTTAATTATTTTAATTCATCCTATGATCTATGTTATTTATTTTAATCGACCTCTTATTTTAGTCAAATTCCCAATTAATTTTAATAGAATTCGTTTCATTTAATGATTAGTCTTAACAAAAATTGTCTCACTTATCAATTAATCTTAACGAAAGGGGTCTATTGAAATAAATTGAATAATTTAAGAGGTAAATTAGAACAATTAAAAGTTCAAAAATAAGTAATAGTTAGTGGGGTATGTATGAGATTTCTAAAATTTATATAATAATGGGTTAATTGCACTTAAGGTCTCCAAAGTATAGGGTTTATATCATTTTGGTCCATAAAAAATTGAATATGTTTTTATATAGTCCTTCAAGCAAACAATATCCAGATTGCTAACGATTTTTTTATCATAAATTTGTTACATGATACTTAAATACGGACAAAAAAAATTGAAAAACTCTTTCAAATTTTTACTTAAATTTTGGTTAAATACCTACATAAATTATACAATTTTGATTATGAGTTATCTAAATTTTGGTTAAAACTAACCATATTACACATTTTTTTGTCAAGAACTGTCCAAATTTTGTTTAAGAACTATCAAAATGATTTTTTGTTCATATTTAGCTATTACGTTACAAGGTTATAATAAAAAATCGTTACCAATCTGAATAATTTCTGCTCAAGAGACTATATAGAATCATATTTAATATTTTAGATACCAAAATAATATAATTGAAACATTAAAAATTAAAATGAGATAAATTCTATATTATAGGGACCTCCAAAATAATTAACCCTATATAATTGTACGTACACAGAGAATGATAAATACATGTCAAAGAGGTTGCTGACTTCTAAAAAGCAAAAGCAACCTCGTGCCAAACCCCTGCCTGCCTCTCTGAGGAATCTATCCCTCCCTGTTGTTAAGGACTTCATATGGTGTTTTTTTCCCCAAAGTCAAATGCCAGAATCCAAGGGTCTCTTTTGCTTTTCTTTTCCTCTTTTTTTTTAAATTTTCTTATGCTTTTAAATTGACCTGCGCAGCTCAAGGTTATTGAAATTCATTAAGTATAAGTAAAAAAGCCGTCAATTACGATACCTTTTCTCGTTCGGTGGGGGAATTTCTGAAAGGGTTGTACAACAAAACTTGTCGCTAGGTCGTTGGACAGTGAGGATATTGGAGATTTGAGCCTCTTCTCGTTAAGTTAGCAAATACATACAAACTATACTTGATGCGGAAAATGCCACATTATTTAGGATGTGTTTTTTGAGATCCATTATATGAAATTGGATCTTATAGTTTGTAGTAGACCACGGGAAACTCGTGTAAGAAAGTACGGTATAATGTAAGTGAGAAATAATAGATTTGGTGAGAGTGAATTCAATCTGAATAGGTTTGAGAGTGATATTGGTGGTCGTTAGATAAATTTATTTGAGACCGTTGGATGAACTTATTGAAATATGTCTTATTTTATATTATAGACAATTTAACAAAAAAATATTTTTAAAAAAATATTAAAAGAAATCTAGATCCCTAAGAGCCCTCGAGAATAATTAATATAAGGATCGACTACATGTTTTGAGATAGTAGGGGTGTCCATAGGTCGGGTTACCCATTGATTTTATTACTCGGTTTGGAAAAAATAGGCCTAAAACCCGATAGGCCCAATAATTAACCCGCTTAAGTCCGAGTCCAATATCCTTAAAAGAAGGGCATGAGTTTGCTCTCAAACCCATTACTCGGCCTAAAGTCCAGCCCAAAAGCCCGCCCGTCAAGTCAAACCCGCCCTCCCTTCATTTGAAAAAAAAAGTTATACTTTTAGACCATTAAATCTAAATTTTTTTAAAAAAATCTCTCAATATCGGAATTTAAAATTTTAAAATTTTAGATACTATAAATAATATTTTATTTTACTTTTCATGTATTAAATATACATGTTTTAAAGGGTAGAGTAATGCAAATTATAGATAAGTGAGTAGGTGTTAACTTAGTTGGAATGTATTCATTCTATTCGATGTAGTTCATCCCCTAATTAAAAATAAAATTATTTATTATTTTATTTTTATCTATACTCTATTTTTGATTTAAAAATATAATTTACACAAATATTAAGTTATAAAAATATTTATTATTTTTAAATGAAGTTGTTTATAAAAAACCCCGCAAGTAAGCCCACCCAATAGGCTCGTGAGTTGGGCTTTGAGTAGCCTACTCCTATCCGAAGCCCGGCCCGACACGTCCAATAATGTACTTGGGTAAGAGTTTAGACTTACACTACCCCAGACCTGACCCGGGTCATTGACACCCCTATGAGATAGTGGCTGCCATAAGGAATTTAAAAATAAAATATTATTTAGACCTAATTAAATATAACCACAGGATTGAAAATAAATTATCTCTAAGTTTAGAAGTCACAAATAATTTAATAATTATAATTAATTAAATCTCTAATTTGATTCTTAAATTAGACCTCTATTATATACAAAATATGACAAAAGAGCGGAATATATGAGAATAACAAACGAGAGCATAATATAATCCTTCAAGAGATGAACATGAGAGGTCAATTATTGTCAAGGGCGGTCAACGGGAAGGTTTTCAATTGAAGCTTAGTACTAACTAAAAAAGGATAATTTTTGACATGGCACATGAATATATGAAATAGGGTGCATAATTTTCAATACAAATCCATATTTAAAATAACCCACTAATACAAATAATGGCGGGCCGTTCTAATGCCAAACAATACTCATAATTAGAACAATTGATTTTTTCATCTAATACTATATTCAAATAATCATTTTTATTTTTTCCATTTTCGAGTTAGTATTGTATGAATATTTTTAGGATTACATATGATTTTTCTAGCATTAGAATCGAGCTAATTTTTAGTTTATGGGGTCCTGTGGTTGATTAGTTTTGTTAAGATAATGAGATCTTAGTTAGAGCATCTCCAACTATGACTCAAATTTGAATAAAACATTTAATTTGGTATAGAGTACTCCAATGCGCAAATTCAAATATTTATTCAAATATTTTAAAAAAATTCCTTATTGTCCAAAAACTCATTTTTTTGTGACATTCAAATCATGATATTTAATAAAGTAAATGAAACTTTCATATCTCTTCACAAATGAGTAATTCAAAAAAAAAATATGAATATATATACAACACTACATGGGAATAAAGAAACCATTACATAATTTTAAGATTGTTTTAATCCCTTATCATTTTTCATAAATCCATGTAAAGAAAAAGAAAAAAAAGACTATAGCTATTGTGACATGGTCTTGGTCTCAAGAACACAAAAAAGATACGTTTTTAACAAAAAATGAAGATTGAAGAAATAAAATGACAAATTTTATAAATTTGTGGGCAATGAAGGCTTAAAATTTCAGGATGAATCGGTGGTCTACAATTGTACTACCAATAGTATTTAACTCGAAAAAAATCAAAGAAAATTTTGATGGGTAATCTTAGAGTTTATACAGTATGAAAGATGGANAACAAAAAATGAAGATTGAAGAAATAAAATGACAAATTTTATAAATTTGTGGGCAATGAAGGCTTAAAATTTCAGGATGAATCGGTGGTCTACAATTGTACTACCAATAGTATTTAACTCGAAAAAAATCAAAGAAAATTTTGATGGGTAATCTTAGAGTTTATACAGTGTGAAAGATGGGTGAGATTAGGGATTTGAAAAATACAAGAAATCAAGAAGATAAAAAATGAAAAGGAAAAAATTTACCTACGAGCCTTCAAATGATTTGTCAAAATTTCAGTGGTGATCGGTGATGGAAGCAGCAAAGTAGTGAGAGGCAAGAAGAGGCAAAGAACAAGTCGTTGAAGAAGTTTTTTAGTTTTGGATAGATTAAAAAGTTACCGTTAGAAATTTGGTATAAAATTTGAGTCTCCTTCAATCCGGGTCCAGAATAAATTTTGCCTTAATTTGGTATAGGTTTGAGTCCAAGATTAGATAAAATTTTTGGGTCATTTTGAATCAAATTTAACTATTAGGGACGTTTGGAAACCGCTATACAAAATTGAACTTAATTGTCAAAAAGTACATATGAAAAAATATTTTATAAAAAAGTCCACTTAAAACATAGTAAGACTTGAATCCTTTTATCGTAAATTAATTTCCTAAAAAAGATTTTGAAAAAAAACTCTACCCATGTGTGTTTATATAGATATAATTATAATAATAATAATAATAATAAAATATAATACAATTCAAATTTCAAAAGATAAATAAAATGACTTTTACTTTTTCCAGTTGAGATTTCTTTAACTTTTATTTTCAAGTTAATCTGACAGACTCCAAAATTAATAGGGCCTTAAGTGTGTATTTGAGATAACTTTTTAAAAGTGTTTCTAAAACTTATAATTTTTTATAAGTATTTAAAAAAAAAATAGTGTTTGAAACCGCCCCACTTTCACCACTACTTCCACCACACCCCCACCGCCCCACCACCATTACTATCACCCCACCACCACTGCCCTACCACCACCACCACCATCGCCACCATCACCGCCACCGTCCCCCCCACCGTCGCCGCCTTTGTCGCAGCCGCCACCACCACCACCACCATCACCACCCACCACAACCACGATCATCACCGTCTCTTGCCACCACCAGTGCCATCCACTACCTCTTACCCCCACTACAATCGATGTTTAAATTTATTTATCTCTCATTTATATTTATGATTTGATTTTGAATATGAATACAAATATATTTATTGTTTACAATTTTTTATTACTCTGTGTCTTCAGATATAAGTAATAACTAGTATATATATATATATATATATATATATATAGTAATATTAAACAATAACACGTTCAACAAAAAAATAATAACATCAAACAGTAATACGCTTAAAAAAAAAATTATAATCTATGCACCTGTCGTCCAGACTNAAAAACCAATTGGTGTAATTTGAAGGTTCCCATTTACTGGGGGCTGGAAAGGCGATCTATAAAGTGCATAGTTTGATTATATATTTAGTCTATTTATTTTTCATACTAAACGAAATTAGAGGGAAAATATCCAAGGCATGTGTTCGAGAAATTTGAATATTAAGATTTCATTTCTTTGCTGAAATAATCAGGGGACAGAAGGTATTTTGAAAAGTTGCCGCAAAATACTAGGTAACAATTATAGTAGTTTTAGAGTTTGTTATCAAGTATATAAAACTTCTGAGTCAATTTTTTATGGCTTTCAATGCAAGACAATTCTAACATCTGAATTCATATTCGAAGTAAAAGTTTATTATTTGATTGGCCAAGAAAATGACAAATTATTTATTTGTCCTTTTTATTTTCAATTAGAATTGTTAATTTGAGTTCATATAAGTCTTGAATTTAATCCACTTAGTGAATCAGATCGATTAATTAACTTAACTTTTGATTGCACAAATAGAGAGGATAGGCTCATAAACACATTGACTTCTATTCTTTGATGGTGTCATAGCTTTGAGGTGAACTGAATTGTCACAGAGGCTCCTTTGTTTAACTGTTGGTGAGAAATTAAATTTAATTATCGTTGTAAGATTAGTTTAATTAGAATTTCAAATGTCAATATTGGTTGGGGTTGTGAACAAATTTGTGGTGTTATATTGTTTAGGATTATCTTTTTGTTTGACTTCTTGAACATGTTGTGCTAAGCAAGATATGTAAGAGTATAAAATGTGGTTTTCTTTTACTTCTGTGTCTATTTTTTTTGGTTAGACTTCTTTCATGTGTTGGATGAGATAGTTTTGAGCATATATTATACTTTTAATTTAGAAATTTTCATAGATGTAAACTGTGGATGAATGAATCATTTGTATTAAAAAATGAGAATTTATTTGGGTTTGATTTGTGAACAGTACACTAAATATGTTGATCGGGTTGATGTCGAATTATGTCAACTTGGATACAATTTGTTTATTAAGTGTGTTACACGGGTCATGCTTCGATTATTGGTATTACAAGTGAATTGTATTCGTATCAAGTCATTTTGAAATGATTGACTAGTTAGTTTATGTTAGGGTTGAGAGATTTTTGTTATGAATCAAAGATAACACAACAAAGTTTGGTTGTCATCCATACTTCAGGCATTGTGGGTGTTTAATTTTTTCGAATGTATTTTTAGTTTTCTAAATAATTTTTTTTGTTATATAGTACCTTTAGACACGGACAATTGTTAGTCTATATATAGGAGTTCTAATAAAACAAAAATTTAAAATTTAGGAAAATCAAAACCCATAATAAATGTTCTTCATTTTTTTAGAGATATTTTTCAAAATTTTTGAAATTTGACAACTAAAACTAAGGAATTTTAATTATCTTAACTTAGAAAGTATTAAAATTAAATAATTTTAATTTGGTCACTTGTACACACACACACACACACACACAAAGTACTACGAAGTCACACTATGAAACCTATTTTTTATTACTCCTATATTGTTTTAATACACTGTATTAATACACTTTAAATTTTTGTCATTCTTAAACCCTTATTTTTATTATTTATATACTGTTTTGATGCACTATATTGATACACTTTAATTTCATAAATCTTTTAAAGTGTATCAATACAGTGTATCAAAACAGTGTAGGAGTAATATAAATTAGGTTTCATAGAGTGACAAAACTTAAAATTTTTTAAGATAAGATAATTAAAATTTCTTAATTTTAGTTATTAAATTTTAAAAGATTGTGAGATAATTTGCCCATCGTTATTATATCGTACCATAATGAGGAAATAAGGGAATCATAACATGGTCACATACTCATTTTTCCGATGGCAGGACATAATTTTTTGAATTCTATGTCCCCAAACTACTTTTTTCCTTGTACTGTATAAAAGAAAATTTTGATAGATTTGTATAAATAATAATTTCAATAACTTCTTGCATAATCTCATGAATGAAATTCTTGAATATGTCACTGTTTAAACCTTTCAGGATACTAGCAATCCATGACATACACTGGATGTTAATAATTTAATTATAAGTTTTTTTGTAGAATCTGTGAAAAAATGAATTTTATGTGTAATTAAACTTATAATAAATATAGATTATATCTGTAATTGAATTGAATAAATAAATTATGGCCGGAGAATTAATTCTTATTAAACCTAGTTATTAATCTATGCATGTATTATATAGTAATTTGAGTTATTAGAGTTGTTATTGTAATTAAAGATATAAAGCTATAAGAATAAGTATTGCAAATGACTAGAGAGCTAATGTTATATAATAATAAGAGTTTCGATAAGACATGGAAGAAAAAAAATGACATCAATAAAGATATGTGAAGTATGATTAACCTAACATTTATACTAGTTTTTCGATATGCTTTTCTTATGAAATAATTTTTGACGTTGAACTCTATCAATAGGTTCACAGAATTTGTTATTAGAATCAAAGATCATCTCCAACAACAAAAGTTATTTTAACTACTCAAAAAATAATATTTTCTATTTTAATTACTCACTTTTTCAATACACAGTCTAACAAATTTTCTATACTTTTAACTATTCTTTTTAAATATTATTTCTCATTCTTTTTGTATTATTTTTTTTAAGAATAGTGAAAGGGAGAGAACGGAAGAAAGAAGAGGAAGATAGAGAAAATATTATAAATTTTTTTTTACTTATTACTACATTGATATTCTAAATATAGAGTATCATTGTAGAAAAATGTTATTTTAGATGTTTTGAAGATAATCTATTGGAATGAAATTTTTGGGTAAAATAACTAAAATTTAAAAATTTTGTGTATTTTAAATCATCTGTTGGAGATGCTCTAACATAATGTGCAAAATGATTTTTGAGGGTATACTCTATCAATAGTTTCATATAATTTGTTATTAATGGGGATATGCCACCAATACAAAGGGCTTTAATATAGTAATTAATTACTAGTACGTATACGGAAATCAATCAGGGTTGCGTTGTAAGGATAAGAACATCTGTAATAAGCTTTCTATTTTTAATGTAATTTTTTATTTTAGAGAGTTAACTATAAAAAAATTATCTTCAATAAGTTCTTTATTAGATTAACTAAAACATAAAATCTAATTTGACTTCCTACATTTAAAGACTCAAATTACTGTGAATTTGAAAAGGATGTGTGAGAAGGAAGCACGTGAGGGAGAAGGGTGATTTTTGGCTTGTTTGATTTACTTACTATAGGGTGCTTTCTTTTGATGTTTTTTTTTTGTTAAGTAGTCTGTAACGCATTGAATACTATAAATTTCATTCTTTTTAAATAATAGAAATATACTCTGATTGACCAAAAAAAAGTTTAATAAAAGGGTAAAAAGTAAAAAATCCCCTTGTACTAAGCTTCGATCTCAGTTCACTCCCTCTACTTTTACGGGATTCACTTAATCCCGTCCAACTTGTGATTGCATATGCTAATTAAGCATGTGATATAAAATAAATAATTTTTTTTTCTAAATTAAAAAATTAAATTACTAATTTTACTCTTCATCTTCTTCTTCTTCTTCTTCTCTCTCTCTCTCTCTCTCTTCAAAGCTGCAAATTCATTTTTGACCTATCAAATGACCTTTTTTTTTTCTAAAATCTAAGATCATTTTTGAGCTTCTCGACCCCAAATTAGCTAGTTCCAACCCTCCTTTTGAAGCNTTTTCTAAAATCTAAGATCATTTTTGAGTTTCTCGACCCCAAATTAGCTAGATCCAACCCCCCTTTTGAAGTTTTAATAAGTTTTTCTAAGTTTTAATTTTCAAGTTTTCAAACCCTGATGGGTTTTCTTCACCACATACATACACATCGGCCATGACTTCCAAGCACTTCAATAAACTGTACTACAACCCCATAATACAACTCAAGCCTCAATTGAGAACAAAATGATCGTTTTCTAAATAACCCATTTGAAAATTCAAGTATCACTTTAAGCTTCAAAAACAAATTCAAAAATACACAACACGAAACTTAAATCTAATCACCCCAATCAAATCCTCATGATAAAATAAGTCTGACCAGGTCGTTTGCAAGTTGTAGATTTTGTTTTTGAAAGATTAAGATTCTACAATGATAGAATCACAAAAAAAAATTGAATTGCAATAAGGGAGTAATTTAGTCTTTTTGTACTAACTGTTACCTCTGTTAACATTTGCAGTTTGTTCACAAGTTGGATGCGGTTAAGTGAAACCCGTAAAAGTATAATGGGGTAAAGTGAGATTGAGGTTTAGCACAAATGTTTCTTTCTTTTTTTTTTTTTTTCGCTTTTTACCCTTGATAAAAAGATGACACACGTGCACATGTTTTATTAAATGTTTTAACTGTACATGCTATTTTGATACTAGAATAGAGAATTCTATTGGAGTTGCTAAAAATATTTTACACTCTATTTCAACTTTCTATCAAAGATGCTCTTTAACTTGAAAAAGATGCTCTAAGATAGAGAGTACTATTAAAGTTGCCCTAACACGCAATGGATGTCTGTGGTGGAAGTATAATGGTACGTTATGATCCTAATTGTGCCATACCTATCAAATATGAGCTTTTCTCTATGAGTAATATTATAGAAACTTAATTTGAGGACTTAATCAGTGACATCAGTTAATGAAGTTATTTTATCATTAGTGAGTTCTAATATTAAACTACATTTGATTCAATGACTACATTAAAATAAGCCCTTAGATTAAAATAACATTTCCTTTTCTGTATTTGTGCATTAATTTTTGAGCATCTGTCTCTCGCAAGCCAATATTGAAGGGTGGAGGATACCCACACGAGCGGTTGGTAGGTTTCACTCATTCGAATAGGATTGACTTAGGTGGGCCAATCTAAGTTATTCAGTTTGAATGTACGTAGTGGTGGGGTTTTTTTTACAATAATGCTCTTCATCCAATGTAGTCTTTTTTTTTTTTTTTTTGAACTGATGTAGTTTTTGATTCAATCAAAGAACTTATTAGTAATTTTAAATTTTAATTCAAATAGTGCAGATTTAGACCCTTTTTAAACCCACCCTTGAGTGGGTTTATATAAATCCACATACATTATGAACATTATTATAATTGGGCTAGGAGAAGAACCATTTTCTATTGGGTCATTTGGAAGCCGGTATACTAAATTAGACATAATTATAAATAAATACACATAACAAAATGTATTGTAAAGAAATACACTGTTGAGATACAAAGACTTGACTGTCCATTTTCTAAAATTTACTTTCCTAAAAATGGTTTTAGGAATATATCTTAAAATTAATTAGGTACATAGTGAAAAGTCTTAATCGCTGTTAAAAATGGTTTTAGGAATATATCTTGAATTGAATTTGAGTCCGAGAATTAATGTTTTGAACTTGCACTGATAAATTGTTTCCATGCCAAAGAAGAAGAAGACAACAAATGATACTATTGCAAAATTTAAAATTCAAACCAACTAATTTATCCTCAAAATAAACGGAAGAATCAAATCTTCCATTAAATTAGGAGATTTTTAATGCATAAATATAAGTTGAAAAAAAAATAGTTTCCAAAAATAATAGCATGATTTAAGGGAGGTCACAAATGTCAAAGAAAAATTCGAAAATTTCAAATTATGTACTTGGACACAATTAAGAACTAAAATTAAGGACTTCCTTACTTTACATTTTTTTCTGCCTACTTTTTTACAATTAATTCCAACTTAGTGTATCTCCTTTCAATTTATCCTTTTCTATTTCCCATGTTTATAAGTTATCTAAATATGAATGATGTGGGTCCAAACTATTTTTGCTTAGCCCAAACCATTTATTCATGATCCAAATTGTCCCATAGGTTCATATAGGATTCAGATCCTCTCCATTACCTCTTTCCTTCAATTTCCATCAATAGTATCTTGAATGAGTGACAAGTGAATTTTTTCAGTTCAATGGACAAGATCTAATTTTGCCAAACAAAATAGTCAACTCAAGTTAACTATACCAAAATGGAGATGCAAACACAACAAATAGAAAGATTATTTAAAGCATAATAAATAGTTATGCAGTAGAATTTGGAATGGTTTCATCGATAGAAGAATTCCTAACAATGCCTAAAGGTTAAAACTTATGTTAACACGTGTTTCTTCCTTGCCTACGTGTTCATTACAGTTGCATCTTATTGTTGGTTCAAGCTTTATTGGACATAAAAAATAATTTATGTTAGAATCAAATAATTCTAATTTTATTTGCCAAAAATGTAGTTTTGACAAATAAGTGAATAGAAGAATATTATGTACTGTGTGTATGTTTTTGTATTCATGTATGAGATATACACACACAAGTACAGATAGAGAGAGGGCGAAGAACATGATGAACAGAACTAAAAAGATGACTTTTCGATTGACTCAAATTGAATTGGGGATCAAGTGAGATTTGATTGCCAAGAAAGAAGGCTATTGAATTGAATTTGCGTCCGGGAATTAAGCTTGTTTGTCTTTTTTTTTTTTTTTTTGCACAACGTTTTAGCTCCCTCTTTTTTTTTTTTTTGTGTATAGTTAGCCATACTTATGGTTAACTATTCTAGTTAATAAAAAAAATCCTGTCCATTGAACTTAAAAAAAATCCACTTGTCACTCATCCAAGATACTATTGATGAGAATTGAAGGGGAGGGGTAATAAAATGGATTTGAATCCGAATGTATGAACTTTGTGTTTTCTTTAAATGCCCTTCCCTACATATTTTGTTACTATGTGGAAGTCATACCCTTAAACAACAATTTTTTTTCCAGTAATATCATATAGAAGCACTTAGTGGCCAGGCAAATATAATAAATAACATATTCAAAAATTCTCAACCGTCTTCCTTTATTATTAAGATTTTGTTTAGTGCTTGTCACACACACACACACATGTATATGTTGTATAATTTGCTTTACAGGAAATGATCGGATAAAATCGAATCTTTGGATAAAGTCGACCCTGAAGGAGTGACGCACGACATGATGTCACTATTAAAGCTGTGAATAGTAAAAGGTGTACAGTAATGATGACGTATGTAATGATGTCAATGTAAATAGTAAAAGTTATAAATAATTTAGGTTGTGTTGAAATTCAAATTTCAAGTTCGACCTTTATATAACGAGGTGCAGACCCAGTTTGTTAGGTACCCTTGAATGACCCTCGAATCCCAGACTTCTCCTATTCTCTAGACTATTCTCCTACGTCCATATTCTCCTTTCTTCCTTTTCCACCTAACTCCTTGTCTTGCACCCTCTATATTCTCCCTTGTAATTTTAACTTCTACCCCTAGTCTTTTTCGGGCCAACTACATCTGTGAGTGTTGTTTTGAATCTTGTACTACTTTGCCTTTATAAATAAAAGTTCTCTTTGCTTTGCCTTTGTTGCATGATCCTGTCCTTTATGGTATCAGAGCCAGTTATGGCAGTTTAAATATATTTTGTTGATTTATATGCAGATATATTACTAATTCTTGTTGCTTATGTAATTGTGATTTAATTCTGTTAGACTACTATTATTTTGAATTTGTTATATTAATTCTGTTATAATGATTTTCTTTTGCTCCTATGATTTTGCACCCAAGCCGCGTGTGAGATGTTAGGCCGTGTGTCCGAGTGATAGGAGTGAGGCTGTTTGTGTTCCTCGTAAATCGTTGACAGCAAGAATAAGAAATAGGAAGAAAATCACTATAGCAGAAATTATTATAGCAACAGTTAATATAACATCATTGTAGCAGNATACATTATGAACATTATTTTAATTGGGCTAGGAGAAGAACCATTTTCTATTGGGTCATTTGGAAGCCGGTATACTAAATTAGACATAATTATAAATAAATACACATAACAAAATGTATTGTAAAGAAATACACTGTTGAGATACAAAGACTTGACTGTCCATTTTCTAAAATTTACTTTCCTAAAAATGGTTTTAGGAATATATCTTAAAATTAATTAGGTACATAGTGAAAAGTCTTAATCGCTGTTAAAAATGGTTTTAGGAATATATCTTGAATTGAATTTGAGTCCGAGAATTAATGTTTTGAACTTGCACTGATAAATTGTTTCCATGCCAAAGAAGAAGAAGACAACAAATGATACTATTGCAAAATTTAAAATTCAAACCAACTAATTTATCCTCAAAATAAACGGAAGAATCAAATCTTCCATTAAATTAGGAGATTTTTAATGCATAAATATAAGTTGAAAAAAAAATAGTTTCCAAAAATAATAGCATGATTTAAGGGAGGTCACAAATGTCAAAGAAAAATTCGAAAATTTCAAATTATGTACTTGGACACAATTAAGAACTAAAATTAAGGACTTCCTTACTTTACATTTTTTTCTGCCTACTTTTTTACAATTAATTCCAACTTAGTGTATCTCCTTTCAATTTATCCTTTTCTATTTCCCATGTTTATAAGTTATCTAAATATGAATGATGTGGGTCCAAACTATTTTTGCTTAGCCCAAACCATTTATTCATGATCCAAATTGTCCCATAGGTTCATATAGGATTCAGATCCTCTCCATTACCTCTTTCCTTCAATTTCCATCAATAGTATCTTGAATGAGTGACAAGTGAATTTTTTCAGTTCAATGGACAAGATCTAATTTTGCCAAACAAAATAGTCAACTCAAGTTAACTATACCAAAATGGAGATGCAAACACAACAAATAGAAAGATTATTTAAAGCATAATAAATAGTTATGCAGTAGAATTTGGAATGGTTTCATCGATAGAAGAATTCCTAACAATGCCTAAAGGTTAAAACTTATGTTAACACGTGTTTCTTCCTTGCCTACGTGTTCATTNCTTGTACTACTTTGCCTTTATAAATAAAAGTTCTCTTTGCTTTGCCTTTGTTGCATGATCCTGTCCCTTATGGTATCAGAGCCAGTTATGGCAGTTTAAATATATTTTGTTGATTTATATGCAGATATATTACTAATTCTTGTTGCTTATGTAATTGTGATTTAATTCTGTTAGACTACTATTATTTTGAATTTGTTATATTAATTCTGTTATAATGATTTTCTTTTGCTCCTATGATTTTGCACCCAAGCCGCGTGTGAGATGTTAGGCCGTGTGTCCGAGTGATAGGAGTGAGGCTGTTTGTGTTCCTCGTAAATCGTTGACAGCAAGAATAAGAAATAGGAAGAAAATCACTATAGCAGAAATTATTATAGCAACAGTTAATATAACATCATTGTAGCAGAATTAAAAGACGAATTACTGTAGTAACATGGAGGTAATAGTGAAGCATATAGGTTAACAGAAAACTTTCTGGAGAACAATCATGGCATTAAATTTATTTAAATTTCATAATAAACGTAAAGATGATTCACTTATTTCATCAGTTATATTAATATTACAGGAATCACCCTTAGAAAATGAAGTGATGAATTTGTGAAAGATAATAGATCATGCAACAAGATGTAAAAGACAAATCAAAGAGAACTTTTATTTATAAAGGCAAAGTAGTACAAGATTCAAAACAACACTTACAGATGTAATTGGCTTGGAGAAGACTAGGGATAGAAGTTATAATTACAAGGGAGAATAAAGAGGGTGCAAGACAAGGAGTTAGGTGGAAAAGNAAATAACATATTCAAAAATTCTCAACCGTCTTCCTTTATTATTAAGATT
This sequence comes from Ilex paraguariensis, assembly GCA_963454935.2. Classification (NCBI taxonomy): domain Eukaryota; kingdom Viridiplantae; phylum Streptophyta; class Magnoliopsida; order Aquifoliales; family Aquifoliaceae; genus Ilex; species Ilex paraguariensis. Next base: position 491,864 of record CAUOFW020002491.1, on the reverse strand, counting down.
TTGTTTAGTGCTTGTCACACACACACACACATGTATATGTTGTATAATTTGCTTTACAGGAAATGATCGGATAAAATCGAATCTTTGGATAAAGTCGACCCTGAAGGAGTGACGCACGACATGATGTCACTATTAAAGCTGTGAATAGTAAAAGGTGTACAGTAATGATGACGTATGTAATGATGTCAATGTAAATAGTAAAAGTTATAAATAATTTAGGTTGTGTTGAAATTCAAATTTCAAGTTCGACCTTTATATAACGAGGTGCAGACCCAGTTTGTTAGGTACCCTTGAATGACCCTCGAATCCCAGACTTCTCCTATTCTCTAGACTATTCTCCTACGTCCATATTCTCCTTTCTTCCTTTTCCACCTAACTCCTTGTCTTGCACCCTCTATATTCTCCCTTGTAATTTTAACTTCTACCCCTAGTCTTTTTCGGGCCAACTACATCTGTGAGTGTTGTTTTGAATCTTGTACTACTTTGCCTTTATAAATAAAAGTTCTCTTTGCTTTGCCTTTGTTGCATGATCCTGTCCCTTATGGTATCAGAGCCAGTTATGGCAGTTTAAATATATTTTGTTGATTTATATGCAGATATATTACTAATTCTTGTTGCTTATGTAATTGTGATTTAATTCTGTTAGACTACTATTATTTTGAATTTGTTATATTAATTCTGTTATAATGATTTTCTTTTGCTCCTATGATTCTGCACCCAAGCCGCGTGTGAGATGTTAGGCTGTGTGTCTGAGTGATAGGAGTGAGGCTGTTTGTGTTCCTCGTAAATCGTTGACAGCAAGAATAAGAAATAGGAAGAAAAACACAATAGCAGAAATTATTATAGCAACAGTTAATATAGCATCATTGTAGCATAATTAAAAGACGAATTACTGTAGTAACATGGAGGTAATAGTGAAGCATATAGGTTAACAGAAAACTTTCTGGAGAACAATCATGGCATTAAATTTATTTAAATTTCATAATAAACGTAAAGATGATTCACTTATTTCATCAGTTATATTAATATTACAGGAATCACCCTTAGAAAATGAAGTGATGAATTTGTGAAAGATAATAGATCATGCAACAAGATGTAAAAGACAAATCAAAGAGAACTTTTATTTATAAAGGCAAAGTAGTACAAGATTCAAAACAACACTTACAGATGTAATTGGCTTGGAGAAGACTAGGGACAGAAGTTATAATTACAAGGGAGAATAAAGAGGGTGCAAGACAAGGAGTTAGGTGGAAAATGAAGAAAGGAGAATATGGACATAGGAGAGTAGTCTAGAGAATGGGAGAAGTCTGGGATTTGAGGGTCATTCAAGGGTACCCAGCAGACTGGGTCTGCACCTCGTTATATAGAGGCCGGACTGGAAATCTGGATTTCAACACAATCTAAACTATTTACAATTTTTACTATTTACAACTTTAATAATTTACATTGATGTCATTATACACGTTATCATTACTGTACACCTTTTACTATTCACAACTTTAATAGTGACATCATGGGGTGCATCACTCTTTTAGGGTCGGCTTTATCCAAAGATTTGACTTTATTCGATCATTTCCTTTAAGAGAGGTATATCCTTGGGAATCCATAAAGTCATCATTAGAGTGAATAGGAGTTGGTGTTTTCCTATCATCCTCCTCCACTTTATCTTTCCTTTTGCCTTTTATGGCAACTATTGGAGAGTTAACGAGATCCATCTTTTCAGTTTTGCCCATTCTAAAGGTTGACATAACCTAAAGACGTATCTCCTCTATAATTACTACTTTAAGTTGCTCAGTATTTAAATGAGGTTTCTATTTTTTAGTTTGTTATTTAAGAACTTCAGCAAGATTAAATCTAGTGTTTATACTGGCACTGGGAATTATAGCTGTAAAGGTTGAAGTTTTTTCTTCCTTTTTTCCCATGTCTTTAAGACATTCCACTATGACCTGACATTTAGATTCAAGCGGATAATTATTCCCAAAACAAACATGGTATTCTCTAATTAATCTAGGATGTCTGTTTTGATTAAAATCACAGGCCAAGTCCACACCCAAATCCAAGGAACATAGAATTCAAGTGAAAAATTAATAATGGGCTTGGTCGCAATATTATTGTCCTTTAAGGACAGAATCTTGTCTTTATACAAGTTGAATAATTTTTTCATTTGTTTAGGATATGTCCTTTCAATAGCATCATGAGTTTCTCACCAATCATAAAACTAATTTGGAATTTCCATATAAGTTTCAGTAAATTAAAAAAATCATGAATGCTTTAAATTTATAGCATTATACAAAAAAGCATTATTTCAACCTTCAACATAATCAAAGTAGTTATACTCCATCTATGGAGGATTCCTTAAAGTTATGGGGATAATTAAGTTAAGATCTCAATCTTTAGAAGATATTACTCTTAATATGAGTGCTTTACTAAATTGAAGATCTTTATGATCAGAATTATAATTAAAAAATCTTTGGAATTTATTAGAGTCAGTCTCAATAAGAATATTTTCATAATATTCTTTGTCTTCATTTCCAGAAAATTAGAAGGCTTGATCTGTCGCATAAATCGATTAGCAATATAATATGGATTCGTCATCCAATTAATATATTCATTATCAAGAGTTAGTATATTGCTATAAGCAAGCAAAGTATGTAACTCTATATAGTTTAACTGTGGTTTGGCTACTAAAGCCTCTATAATAGATTTTTTAGATTGAATGACAATATAACCATCATTATCCTTATCATCACTTTTATGTGAAGACTCTTCATCACCTTTATGCGATGTTTCTTTAAGAAGTTGATTATTAACAGCTTCAACCTTCAATGATTCAGTTAAAGGGGGATAATAAACATTGACCTGAGATTTGGCCCTAGATCTTCCTTTGCCGTGGTCTTGGCCACGGTTAATGCTCTAGCCCCTATTCACGAGAGCCATGCAAAAATTCCCTAGTTAGAAAATTGGGAAGAGAATTTGATTCTCTTTTAACATATTCAATTTTAATATCAAAAACAAAAAGAATAGGTTGCCATCTATCAATATCTGTTTAGAAGTGATATTCTTAACATCTTGTTCAAAAACATTTTTGACAAAGTTACAATCAATTCTTGATAAAAATTCTTGATTTAATAAATCGTCTTAAAATTTACTAACACATTTAACAATAGATAATATTTCTTTTTTAATAGTAGAATAATTTAATTGAGTAGATCCCCATTTTTCTGAAGTAAATGTAACAAGTAATTCTTTATTAGAAATATGATCTTTTTGTTTAAGAATGCCTCCATAGCCTTTATTTGAACATCAGTTTCAACAATTTTATATCATGATGGATTTACTTGTGAAGAACATGGTAAATATTTAGCTTTAAGCTAGATTTTCTTTATTGTTTCAATGTGAAGATTTGTCCAAGGGGACGAATTCTTCTTAAGTCTATAATATAAAATAGCAGTATCCTGGGCAAGATTTTTATAAAATTTTATTCAATAATTTAAACTTCCCAAAAATCGTTGTAATTGCTTCTTATCTTTAATTTCATCAGGGAATTTAGAAGCAAATTCAATACTTTTCTCAATGGGGATTATACTCCCTTGTTCAATATAGTGTCCTACAAATCGAACTTTTAATTGAAATAATTTCATTTTAATGACGGAAAGAATTAAACCATTATTTTTTACTACCTGAATAAATTTATTTAAATGCTTAAAATGCTAATCAATGGAATCAGAAAAAATTAATATATCGTCAATATAGACAATACAAAATCTATAATAAGGATAAAATATATCATTCATAATATTCTGAAAGTCAGATGGGGGCATTTTAAGCCCAAAAGACATAACATTTCATTCATAATGTCAAAAAGGTACTGTGAAAGCAGTTTTATACCTGTCTTCCTCAGCGATTTAGATCTACCAATACCATGATTTCAAATCAAACTTGGAAAAGATTTTGCCCTTTAGGTTTAAAATATCAAACTTTATTTATTTCTTCAAACTGCATTTGATGTAGAGATTCTTCAAATTGTTAAACTTTAGTTTCAAATTGTTCTACTCTTTCTTCTTTAGAAATTACATTTAATGACAAATTTTTTAATTTTTTCTTAAGTTCATTTGTGAACTCATCTTCAACTTTGTTATGTAGATTCAATGTTGAAGTATCAACAAGAGGCTTAATGTTCACCTTTTCAATTTCATCCGACTTGTTTTTTAAAGATTGGGAAGACAAATTTTCTTGTCTTTGTTCTTTTATTAAGTTTTCAATTTTACTCAAGTGTTGTCCTATCACTTGTAGAAAAATATTTGTGTAATTATTTTATTTTAAGGAAATAGTTTTTCCTATATCATTGGTGTCCTTTGAAGAGTAGTAAGCATTTAAAATTGTCTCACCTACCTCATTGGAAGATAGCTTTATGGATTCCGTAGTTGGTGGGTAAAAACTATTTATAGTTTTACTGTAAAACCCGAAAAAAAAAATTTATTATTATTATTATTATTAAGAATCTTAATTAAAGGAGTAAAATAATAATTAATTGNAAGGCAAAGTAGTACAAGATTCAAAACAACACTTACAGATGTAATTGGCTTGGAGAAGACTAGGGATAGAAGTTATAATTACAAGGGAGAATAAAGAGGGTGCAAGACAAGGAGTTAGGTGGAAAAGGAAGAAAGGAGAATATGGACATAGGAGAGTAGTCTAGAGAATGGGAGAAGTCTGGGATTTGAGGGTCATTCAAGGGTACCCAGCAGACTGGGTCTGCACCTCGTTATATAGAGGCCGGACTTGAAATCTGGATTTCAACACAATCTAAACTATTTACAATTTTTACTATTTACAACTTTAATAATTTACATTGATGTCATTACACACGTTATCATTACTGTACACCTTTTACTATTCACAACTTTAATAGTGACATCATGGGGTGCATCACTCTTTTAGGGTCGGCTTTATCCAAAGATTTGACTTTATTCGATCATTTCCTTTAAGAGAGGTATATCCTTGGGAATCCATAAAGTCATCATTAGAGTGAATAGGAGTTGGTGTTTTCCTATCATCCTCCTCCACTTTATCTTTCCTTTTGCCTTTTATGGCAACTATTGGANAATTATAAATATAAGGGTCAAAAACGTAAATTTCTAAACTATAAATTTATACTATATATATATATATATATATATATATATATATATAAGTGTGGAAGACTTTAGTCTTCCACTTTTTCTTCCTCCAGCCGGTTGCCGTGTGAGTGAGAGACAGAAAAGAGTTTTTTTTTCCTTTATTTTCCTCCTTTCTTCTTCTTCAGATCTACGAAGATTAGACCGTTTAATCGTTTTGAGCCAAGAATTAAAGTTGCTCTACTCAGCGAGAGCTACGCAACTATACAAAATATCATATTTTTCTCCAAAAGAATATCAAAGACGATAATCTAGGCATAAAGTTTGGAAAGTTAAATTGGGCTTTCTTGAAGTTCCAGTACGTGGGCTCACGCTATGAGAGGTAGGGTTTCCCCTATTTAGATTTACGTTCAACCTAAAATATGACATATGAAATGGGTAGGTTATGAGTGTATATCGCATGTTAGATCTTGACTAGCNAAAACAAACATGGTATTCTCTAATTAATCTAGGATGTCTGTTTTGATTAAAATCACAAGCCAAGTCCACACCCAAATCCAAGGAACATAGAATTCAAGTGAAAAATTAATAATGGGCTTGGCCGCAATATTATTGTCCTTTAAGGACAGAATCTTATCTTTATACAAGTTGAATAATTTTTTCATTTGCTTAGGATATGTCCTTTCAATAGCATCATGAGTTTCTCACCAATCATAAAACTAATTTGGAATTTCCATATAAGTTTCAGTAAATTAAAAAAATTATGAATGCTTTAAATTTATAGCATTATACAAAAAAGCATTATTTCAACCTTCAACATAATCAAAGTAGTTATACTCCATCTATGGAGGATTCCTTAAAGTTATGGGGATAATTAAGTTAAGATCCCAATCTTTAGAAGATATTACTCTTAATATGAGTGCTTTACTAAATTGAAGATCTTTATGATCAGAATTATAATTAAAAAATCTTTGGAATTTATTAGAGTCAGTCTCAATAAGAATATTTTCATAATATTCTTTGTCTTCATTTCCAGAAAATTAGAAGGCTTGATCTGTCGCATAAATCGATTAGCAATATAATATGGATTCGTCATCCAATTAATATATTCATTATCAAGAGTCAGTATATTGCTATAAGCAAGCAAAGTATGTAACTCTATATAGTTTAACTGTGGTTTGGCTACTAAAGCCTCTATAATAGATTTTTTAGATTGAATGACAATATAACCATCATTATCTTTATCATCACTTTTATGTGAAGACTCTTCATCACCTTTATGCGATGTTTCTTTAAGAAGTTGATTATTAACAGCTTCAACCTTCAATGATTCAGTTAAAGGGGGATAATAAACATTGACCTGAGATTTGGCCCTAGATCTTCCTTTGCCGTGGTCTTGGCCACGGTTAATGCTCTAGCCCCTATTCACGAGAGCCATGCAAAAATTCCCTAGTTAGAAAATTGGGAAGAGAATTTGATTCTCTTTTAACATATTCAATTTTAATATCAAAAACAAAAAGAATAGGTTGCCATCTATCAATATCTGTTTAGAAGTGATATTCTTAACATCTTGTTCAAAAACATTTTTGACAAAGTTACAATCAATTCTTGATAAAAATTCTTGATTTAATAAATCGTCTTAAAATTTACTAACACATTTAACAATAGATAATATTTCTTTTTTAATAGTAGAATAATTTAATTGAGTAGATCCCCATTTTTCTGAAGTAAATGTAACAAGTAATTCTTTATTAGAAATATGATCTTTTTGTTTAAGAATGCCTCCATAGCCTTTATTTGAACATCAGTTTCAACAATTTTATATCATGATGGATTTACTTGTGAAGAACATGGTAAATATTTAGCTTTAAGCTAGATTTTCTTTATTGTTTCAATGTGAAGATTTGTCCAAGGGGACGAATTCTTCTTAAGTCTATAATATAAAATAGCAGTATCCTGGGCAAGATTTTTATAAAATTTTATTCAATAATTTAAACTTCCCAAAAATCGTTGTAATTGCTTCTTATCTTTAATTTCATCAGGGAATTTAGAAGCAAATTCAATACTTTTCTCAATGGGGATTATACTCCCTTGTTCAATATAGTGTCCTACAAATCGAACTTTTAATTGAAATAATTTCATTTTAATGACGGAAAGAATTAAACCATTATTTTTTACTACCTGAATAAATTTATTTAAATGCTTAAAATGCTAATCAATGGAATCAGAAAAAATTAATATATCGTCAATATAGACAATACAAAATCTATAATAAGGATAAAATATATCATTCATAATATTCTGAAAGTCAGATGGGGGCATTTTAAGCCCAAAAGACATAACATTTCATTCATAATGTCAAAAAGGTACTGTGAAAGCAGTTTTATACCTGTCTTCCTCAGCGATTTAGATCTACCAATACCATGATTTCAAATCAAACTTGGAAAAGATTTTGCCCTTTAGGTTTAAAATATCAAACTTTATTTATTTCTTCAAACTGCATTTGATGTAGAGATTCTTCAAATTGTTAAACTTTAGTTTCAAATTGTTCTACTCTTTCTTCTTTAGAAATTACATTTAATGACAAATTTTTTAATTTTTTCTTAAGTTCATTTGTGAACTCATCTTCAACTTTGTTATGTAGATTCAATGTTGAAGTATCAACAAGAGGCTTAATGTTCACCTTTTCAATTTCATCCGACTTGTTTTTTAAAGATTGGGAAGACAAATTTTCTTGTCTTTGTTCTTTTATTAAGTTTTCAATTTTACTCAAGTGTTGTCCTATCACTTGTAGAAAAATATTTGTGTAATTATTTTATTTTAAGGAAATAGTTTTTCCTATATCATTGGTGTCCTTTGAAGAGTAGTAAGCATTTAAAATTGTCTCACCTACCTCATTGGAAGATAGCTTTATGGATTCCGTAGTTGGTGGGTAAAAACTATTTATAGTTTTACTGTAAAACCCGAAAAAAAAAATTTATTATTATTATTATTATTAAGAATCTTAATTAAAGGAGTAAAATAATAATTAATTATAAATATAAGGGTCAAAAACGTAAATTTCTAAACTATAAATTTATACTATATATATATATATATATATATATATATATATATAAGTGTGGAAGACTTTAGTCTTCCACTTTTTCTTCCTCCAGCCGGTTGCCGTGTGAGTGAGAGACAGAAAAGAGTTTTTTTTTCCTTTATTTTCCTCCTTTCTTCTTCTTCAGATCTACGAAGATTAGACCGTTTAATCGTTTTGAGCCAAGAATTAAAGTTGCTCTACTCAGCGAGAGCTACGCAACTATACAAAATATCATATTTTTCTCCAAAAGAATATCAAAGACGATAATCTAGGCATAAAGTTTGGAAAGTTAAATTGGGCTTTCTTGAAGTTCCAGTACGTGGGCTCACGCTATGAGAGGTAGGGTTTCCCCTATTTAGATTTACGTTCAACCTAAAATATGACATATGAAATGGGTAGGTTATGAGTGTATATCGCATGTTAGATCTTGACTAGCGTAACTAGTGGGTCAAATATATAATTTATAATTAACTTTGTAATTAGAAAAATCTTATTATGATTAACTTGGTGTAAGTTAATGTTAGTGGTTTAAAACATATTAATTGTACATTAGCATTATTTTATGTTTTAAATGACATATAAAGTTTAATAAAATTATTAGCTTGTTATGTGATTATGGAATAACATGTATGTTAAATGATTATTTAGCATATAATTATTGTAGTGGATTTGTGCTTATGTTTATAGAATTGATAAACACGTTGCCATGTTGAAAATGTCATTATATTGTATTCTTTATGTAATGAATATTGTAAATAGTACCAAAGGCAATTGCACATTGAAATGTCATTATGCATGTGTTACATTATATTCATGGGTATTGACATGGGTGGGAGTGTGTGCATGAGATGAAATCAATCACCACATAGGTGGTTGATTGTGTGCTCGAAAAAGTCGCACCAAGGTCCGGCTGAGTCACACGCAAAATTAAATGGATAAACATGTCGGAGATAGCAAGAAGAGCTAGATTCTCCCTCGGGTGCAAGACCTACTTACTTGGTTTATATACTTTCCAACGGTAAAATTCCAAAAAAGTATAACGACTAAAACGGAGCCGCAAGTGGGATGTCCTGAGAATCCGTTGATGGTTGGTGTCCCATTGGTGTAATACCATAAATCATTTCCCCACAGAGACACGAGAAATTGAATTAATTAGTCATTGAATGCATACAACACCAATGACGGGGGGCTTGGAATGCTCAGATATATACGCATGGCATTGCATGTGTTGTCGGAGCTCAGGATGGGACTCAGTGTGGGTATTGCTTGCATGAGTCTCATCTCATGGCATGACATGATTTATGACATTTATTCATAATAGATACATTTGAATGAATGCATGAAATGATTGTTCCATGTGACATTTCATATACATTTAGGTTGAGAGGTATTATTTATAGGAGTTACTCTATTGAGCGTTGACTCACCCTTTATGGGAACATTTTTCAGGTATTGCACAGACGTCCACCGAAGGCGAGGCCATGGGCCCACTTTGATGACAGAGCCGGTCTGTGGCTCTTATTTTGACATCGTAGTCCCTTGTTTATATTTACTTTTGGCCTTGTGTAATTTTTCTAACAAAAAAAAATGTTTATATTTAAAAGGCATGTATAAGAGACTCTTTTGAGATATTTATTCTTTTATGAATGAATGTACGTAATGATGATGATTATGTAGTATTCGATACTATACAATTGTGAATGGATGAATAGACCCGGTGTGATCAATGTTGTACATGTTGGGTTTTGGGTAGAGTTCCTCATACAAAGGAGACTCTGCTTCAATTTTGTTAAGTTATAGACCCCAATAAATGGAGCATAACAGCGTGTTATCAAATTACCATGGATATTTCGCAGGTTGATGGATGATCAACCGGGTAATTACTGACACTCGGATTTTGGGGTGTCACATTTACCATCTAATGTTTCCCATTTATATTGAAATTGCTCAATTAAATTTAATTGTTCCATAGTGGGTAGAGCATAATAGGTTAAAAACCATGTAACAAAAGGAATTACACTTTTTTCCCTTTCTATATAAATGCAAGAGCTAAAAGAGACTCTTCTACATTTGGTCTCTTTCTTGAGATAAATGAATGATATTTTGACTGACAAATAAAACATTGGTTAAAGAATATAGTCCCATATGACTTTATCAATCTCATAAAAGAGAAAATTGGAGGAATTCCGGTAAGAATTCAAATCTATGCATATAAACATGCATACTATCTACCTGATAAGTCAGATACTTATTATGAACCTGATGCCTATAATGATTTACTTTTATTGCTATGGTTCTGCATCCAACTCACGTGTGGGATGTTAGGCTGTGTGTCCGAGTGATAGGAGTGAGGCTATTTGTGTTCCTTGTAAATTGTTGACAGCAAGAGTAGGAAAGAGGAAGAAAATCACTGTAGTAGGAATTATTATAGCAACAGTCAATATATCATTCCTGTAGCAGAATTAAAAGGCAAATTATTATAGCAACATGAAGGTAATAGTGAAACATATAAGTCAAGAAAAACTTTCTGGAGAACAATCATGGCATTAAATTTATTTAAATTTCACAATAAACGTAAAGATGATTATGTTAAAAACATGGAAGAAATTGAGTTCTCAGATATTGATCATACATTACAGAACTGGGATATACCCCAGTACCCAACTAAGAAGATATATAATTTTTGAACTTTTAAATTTAAATCAAGTTTAACAATTAAAATGTTGGAAAGGGCAGTTCCTTTTGATCAAAATGGGGATACCCTACAAGTGTTAACTGAAAGAGAAGTCTTAAAAGTTCAAGAAAATTTTAAATGTTTACATATTGGACTAGTTCAGGTGGCTTTAAAATCATTAACTCTCCAAGGATTAAATGTCTCTTTTATGCTAGCATTAAGGGATGCTAGATGTTCAGATTTTAATCGATCTTTAATGACAGTTATGCAATCCATCTTAAGCACTGGTCTAGTTTATTTTAACTATTTTCCAAATTTATTAGTATCTTTAGTGGATGAAAATATATTAGATATTTTAACTTGTAATATTCAAACTTATGGTTACAACATTAAAGATGGAGTAGAGATAATGACTTTTACTTACAGGGTATATTATAAAGTAATGAATACTTTATTTTCTGAAGCTAAGTTATGTAATCATAAAGGTCAAACAACTTTAATTGAAATAAATACGATTAAAAATAAAATTGAAATTCCTAAAACTATTATATGGTCAGAGATCCAATTTTCAGAAACCTGGCAGTTGAAATTTGTGGTTTCTAAGAAACTAGAAATAAATAAAGAAGTAACCCACATCTCCCAATCATCTGAAGGTGATGTAATGATAAAATTTTCAAAAGGAGATAATTTTTCAAGTTTTAAATCTGAAGCTTCATCAACATATTGTACTCCTATTAGGAGGTCCACTTCTTCTATTCCACACAGGAGAAGGGGAAAAGAATCTATACTTGAAGGAATTAAAACTTAACGTAATCAAATCCCACATGGAATATATAAATCAGATAATGAATCTTCCTTCGAGGAAGATCAAGATCCAACCCCATCCGAAATCGGATTTCAATTATAGTTTTTATTGATTTACACTAAAAATAATTATAGTTAATTAAGAAGACAATTAATGATGAATTTTATCTCCCTAAATATAAAAAATTTAGAATTTGGTATTTTAAGACTATGAACCAAGAAGACCTTAAAAGATATAAAGAAATGTTTTACCTTTATATAGAAAGGGAAAAAAGGGTAATTCCTTTTGTTACTTGGTTTTCATCCTATTATGCTCCACCCACTATAGAACAATTAAATGTAATTGAGCAATTTCAATATAAAGCGGTCGAGGGTCATTCGAGGGTACCCAACAGACTGGGTCTGCACCTCGTTATATGGAGGTCGGACTTGAAATCTAGATTTCAACACAACTTAAACTATTTACAAATTTAATATTTTACATTGACGTCATTACATACATCATCATTACTGTACAGCTTTTACTATTAACAGCTTTAATAGTGACGTCATAGCGTGCGTCACTCCTTCAGGATCGACTTTATCCGATCATTTTCTATAAAGCAAATTATACAACATATTACCGCTGTCATCATAAAGGTTTATCTTCATATCATCATTAAGTACATCTTCATTTATAGAAACGTCACCTTTAAGAGGGGTATATCCTTGAGAATCTATAAAGTCATCATTAAAGTCAATAGGAGTGGGTTTTTTCCTATCATCCTCCTCGACTTTATCTTTCCCTTTGCCGTTTATGACAACTGTTGGAGTGTTAGCGAGATGCGTCTTTTCGGTTTTTCCCATTCCAAAATTTAACATAACTTGAAGACGCATCTCTTCTATAACTGCTACTTTAACCTACTCAATATTTAAATGAGATTTCTCTTTTTTAATTTATTCTTTAAGAACTTCAGCAAGATTAAATCTAGTGTTTATACTGGCACTGAGAATTATAGCTGTAGAGGTTGAAGCTTTTTCTTTTTCTTTTTCCATGTCTTTAAGACATTCCGCTATGACTTGGCATATAGATACAAGCGGATAGTTTTCCAAAAACGAACATGGTATTCTCTGATTAATCTGGGATGTCCGTTTTGATTAAAATCACATGCTAAAGTCCACACCTAAATCCAAGGAACAAAGAATTCGAGTGAAAAATTAATAATGGGCTTGGCCGCAATATTATTGTCCTTTAAGGATGAACTCTTGTCTTTATATGAGTTAAATAATTTTTTCATTGGTTCAGGATATATCCTTTCAATAGCACCATGAGTTTCCCACAAATCATAAAACCAGTTTAAAATTTTCATATAAGTTTCAGTAAATTGGAAGAACCATGAATGCTTTAAATTTATAGCATTATACAAAAAACATTATTCCAAGCTTCAATATAATCAAAGTAATTATACCCCATTTATGGAGGGTTCCTTAAAGTTATGGGGATAATTAAGTTATTATCCCAATCTTTAGTAGATATCACTCTTAATATGAGGGCTTTACTATATTGAGGATCTTTATGATCGAAATTATAATTAAAAAATTTTTGAAATTTAAAAAGAGTTAGTCTCAATAAGAATATTTTCATAATATTCTGTTTTTATTTCCATAAAATAATAAGGCTTGATCTATCGTCATAAATTGATTAGTAATATAATATGAATCTGTCATCCAATTAATATATTTATTATCAAGAGTCATTATACTGCTATAAGCAAGCAGAGTATGTAACTGTGTATAGTTTAACTATGGTTTGGCTATTAAAGCCTCTTTAATAGATTTTTTAGATCGAACGACAATATAACTATTATTATCCTTATCATCAATTTTATGCGATGTTTCTTTAAGAAGTTGATTACTAACAACTTTAAGCTTTAATGATTTAGTTAAAGAGGGATAATAAGCATTGACCTGAGATTTGCCCTCAGATCTTCTTCTCAGACACGGTTAATGCTCTAGCCCCTATTCATGAGAATCCTGCAAAAATTCCCTAGTTAGAAAATTGGGAAGAAGACTTGATTCTCCTCTAACATATTCAATTTTAAAATCAAAAACAAAAAGAATAGGCCGCCATCTAGCAAATAGCTGTTTAGAAGCAATATTCTTAACATCTTGTTCAAGCAGCTACAATCAATTCTTAATAAAAATTCTTGATTAGATAAATCGTCTTAAAATTTACTAATACATTTAACAATAGATAATATTTCTTTTTTAATAGTAGAATAATTTAATTGAGTAGATCCTCATGTTTCCTGAAGTAAACCCAACAAGTAATTCTTTATTAGAATTGTGATCTTTTTGTTTAAGAATGCCTCCATAGCCTTTATTTAAACATCAGTTTCAACAATTTTATACCGTGATGGATTTACTAGTGAAGAACATGGTAAATATTTAGCTTTAAGCTAGCTTTTCTTTACTGCTTCAGTGTGAAGATTTGTCCAAGGGGACGAATTCTTCTTAAGTCTAAAATATAAAATAGTTGTATCCTGGGCAAGAATTTTATAAAATTCTGTTAAATAATTTAAACTTCCCAAAAATTGTTGTTATTGTTTTTTATCTTTAATTTCATCAGGGAATTTACAAGCAAATTCAATACTTCTCAATGGGGATTATACTCCCTTGTTCAATATAGTGTCCTAGAAATCGAACTTTTAATTTGAAATAATTTCATTTTATTGGCGGAAAGAACTAAACCATTATTTTTTTACTACCTGAATAAATTTATTTAAATGCTTAAAATGCTGATAAATGGAATCAGAAAAAATTAATATATCGTCAAAATAGACAATACAAAATCCATAATAAGGATAAAATATATTATTCATAATATTCTGAAATTCATATGGGGCATTTTTAAGTCCAAAAGGCATAACATTCTATTCATAATGTTCAAAAGGTGTTGTGAAAGTAGTTTTATACCTGTCTTCCTCAGCGATTTGGATCTACCAATACCCTGATTTTAAATCAAACTTAGAAAAGATTTTAGCATTATATAATCGAGATAACAAATCCTTTTTATTAGGAATGAGATATCTAATCCACTGCAATACTTTATTTAAAGGTTTGTAATTAATTACTAGTATAGAAAACTCCTCGCTCCTTTTTTGCAACATTATTTATATGAAAGGCTGCACAACTCCAAGGGGAATAACTTTTGTAAAATAACAATTTTTTCATTAATGAATCAATCTCTTTTTTACATAATTCCAAATATTCCTTATTCATTTGTGTCAGCTTGGCCTTAGTAGAAATATCTTTTTCATTAAATTTCTTAATATAAAGAAGGGTGACCACATAGTTTTTCCTATCCCAAAAAGAAGTAGGAATAGTATCACAAACTTCTTTGGTTATTTTATTCTCAATTTCTTTTAATTTATTTTTAAATTCTTGAGTATTAAGTTTTTCTGAGATACTTAAACCTTTAACATCTTTTAAGAAGTTTAATTGATTCTCTTTATGAATCCAATTTTCTTTTATTGATTTATCATCTTTACTTGTGGTGGAGTTATGAACTCAAATAATACTGGCTGACCCTTTAAGTTTGTCAAAATTCTTTTAGAGTCTATTCTTTTTATTGGTTCAATCATAGATAAGAATGGTGTTCCCAAAATTACTAATTGATTTAAATTTTCAATAAGCATAAAAGTAGAAGAGATATAAATTCCTTGATTACATATATAAATTATATAAGAGAAGGATTAATTTCTACAAAATATTTTGAGAAAACAGTCCGGACATTAAGTACGGCCGTTGGGGTATCATGGGAGGACCCCGGAAGACTGCACCCCACGGCAGAATTGTTGGCAAGTGTCTTGATCGAACAAGCAAAGAGGTGTTGGATCTTTTCTGGTAGTAAAACAACACCAACAATCTTTATTAACGCAACGCTTCTTAAAGCAAAGAGCAAGATTTACATTCTTGCCTTCATCCACTCCCATTTCTGAAACCGCAGCAGCACCACCCACGGTTTCAACATCTTGGCCTTCTCTGGTGGCGCTGCCACTGCCTGCAGCTGCGTGAAAAGCTGAATTTTATTCAGTCGATGGGAAAAATTAGAGAAACAATGCAAAAACTAGGAGGGTTTCGGGCATACTTACATGCATGATTGGTGAAGAGAGCAAGTACTACTATGCTCAAAACAAGCAATTGCCTCAAGTTAGAGGTCGTGACCATAGTTTAGACTTTAGAGAGAGAATTCTGCTACAATATTTTTTTTTCATTTCGGCTGTAAGGGTTCTATATATAAACAAATTTCAATGCATGAATGTGATCAATATCTCCTTTTGGAAAAGTTACCATTAAAGCTTCTTTTACATACACAGACGAAAACATTGATTATTGTATATTTTCTTTTTTGATAGATCATTATTGACAATAAACAATTGCGATTTACAAGAGTGCATAGAGAAGAAAAAAAAAATAGCCACAGATGGTGACGAGAAGCTCAAAAGAAGACAGAACAAAAACCCTAAATTTGGTCACACAATAAAATAAACTTTACCTTTACAAAGGGTTGATTTTTTGACCTCTAA
Source organism: Ilex paraguariensis (assembly GCA_963454935.2). Lineage (NCBI taxonomy): Eukaryota > Viridiplantae > Streptophyta > Magnoliopsida > Aquifoliales > Aquifoliaceae > Ilex > Ilex paraguariensis. The sequence goes on along the minus strand of CAUOFW020002491.1, from coordinate 475,616 downwards.
ATTGAAGAAATCTTACAAAAAATAAGGGTGACTAATAAGACTAGGTCCAATTGCTTTAATTGTTGTAATTTTTTTCGTGTGCACCTTAAGCTATACTTTATCAAAGATAACACAAACACAAGTAATTAACCATTGACTTGAATTTCCATTTAATCTCTTATAATCAGAGGCACAATTTGTCTTTTAACTCTAAACATACCTTTATCTAGTAAACCATTAGTTATTAATTAATACTCTGATTAGGACTATCAAAAATGTAGTCGAATGATTATGCTTGACACATATTATAACTGGTGGAAAGCCTTCAGCTGGTAAATTAATGATTTTGTTGCGAATAAATTAAACAAATAATACTATTTTTATTATTTTTAAAATGCGTTTTTTTGTTTTATGTTTTCACACATTAAGATATGTGTAGAATTAACCTTAAACTTGTATTTTTAGTTTTATTGGGTAAACCAGAAAAGTAGGTATATTATACGACTTGTTTGAATCATTTCTCAAAAAATAGAACTCACTAGTGCATTTGCAAATTTCTGGGACTTGATGGTTCTGTTCTATATGATATAGGAATAGAATATGATTTTCTCTTTTTTTGTTGACCGAAATTCGAAAAGCCAAAGGTCTATGAATATCATAGGGTAATAAAGATCAGATTATGAGAATCAGATTACACCATAAAAATCAGATTACCCCATAAAAATCAGATTACCAATATAAACTACGGATCTTTAGCACTAATGAAAATCTTACCAGTTCCTCTGACTTGAAAAATAAATTGTATTTATTAGGAAAATTTTTGAAAAAATATAAATTTGATGGTGTGAAAAATAGGGTATGAGAAGGTTTGAGTGTTGAATTGTAAGATGAGTAAAAAATATGAGAGTTAACAATCATGGAACGAGTAAGAAGACAAAATTATGAGCAAGTTGAATAACAAGGCTAATTCACTGTCAATGGAGTCTCTTGCTCCTATGTATTTTTGATGATACATGAAAAGAATTTTAACTAAGTACGAGCCCGGAAAGTGAGGTCAGACAAGGAGGTCAATTAAGGAGCCTAGAGTTCAGAGGCCCAGGTCTCGAGCTCCTCTCGGATGAAAGAGCAGAAGAGATGAGAAGAGAACAACTGGCTAATAAGAGGCATCCACAAAACAGTAAGAGGACAGTAATTGTGGCGTGAAACTCTCAACCACTCAAGATCTTCTCCCAAAATCAAGGAAAATCCTGCGGATGAAGGGTTAGGATCTCACTGAAGATCCCTTAGAAACAAGAACCGGACTATAAATATTGAACATGGCCTCCAACAAAAGGGGGACGAAGAAAAATATATATAAAACACTCTGTAATTTATTACGGTAGTGAATACAGACTCAAGGAGCAAGAGACTCCATTCAAGTGTGGACTAGTCGAGCACCCGAGCTCGGTGCACCACTATACTTTTGATGATACCCAGAATAAATTCTAAGTTTGAACTCAGGCACGGAGGTTAGTCATGGAGGTCAAGCAAGCACCCAGAGCTCAAGGGACCAGACCTCGAGCTCCCTTCGAAGGAAACAATAAATGACNCACTGAACATAAAAAGGTTATCTGATGTCATTAGCTTAAGAAAAAACATAGGCTCAACATGGACCATCTCTTCAACCTTCATCATCTCCACCAGGTCTAGATCAGGTGCACCTGTGTGACAAAATTTCAGTGAGAACAACCCATTATGGGATCTCACCAATGAAGGAATTCATAACACTTACTTGTGTAACAGTAACTCCCCTAGGAACGAGGAACCCCATATTCTCTACAGTGCAGTTCAGTGGATCTCCAATAATCCCTAGAGACAAAAAAAAAATGTTGAGCCCACCCCTCAAGGGGGGAAGGAAGGTCAAGGACTAGACGTCGTAGTTTGAAGTGTCTCCACCGAAAACAACTAAAGCAAGGGACCTCATCCTCTTCAAGATTGAAAAAGCAAAGAAACTCAGCTACTGTGGGGAACCTATTATTGCCCCGTAAGTGCCAGAAGAGAAAAAAATTGATCATGATTGCCCATCCTCTGGGAGAGAGGCAAGGAGGGCACAAACCACAATAAGTCATAATCTATCCAATAGAGGGGTGGATGGGAAGACGTAGACCTATCTCCAAAGCTCCATAAGAGAAACGAACTTCCTCTTTTGGAAGATAATTGCAAGGCTCGTCGGAGGATGGAACTCGTAGGGGCAACTCCAAGTCAGGAAAAAACCTCTTCTTGATCCCCTCTAAATTTGAAGTGCCACCATTGAAAGGACTAAGTAATGAGTATGCCATTTCCACTCAATCCCTAAGGAAGATAGTTACTTGAACAAAGGCGAGACAAGTGAAACACTAAGAAAAGGCGAAAGCAAAGGATGTCAAACCTTCAAGATTCAAAGAAAGACAACAAGAAAATCTAAGAAGTTATGGAAACCCCATAAAGACAACAGATTTTAGGGAATCGAGGAATGCATGAAAGGCTAAGTCGGTGGACCCTTGAGTTTCTAAATTAAGGAGGCAGTTACTTTTTTGGTAGTTNATAAAGACAACAGATTTTAGGGAATCGAGGAATGCATGAAAGGCTAAGTCGGTGGACCCTTGAGTTTCTAAATTAAGGAGGCAGTTACTTTTTTGGTAGTTCGTTGGGCACAAAAAACAAGGAGCCCCCAACTCTATCCTTACAATTTTGTTAAGTCTTGGGATCCTAGGTCGTATTAGAAAGACCTCTGAGCATAGTTACACAACCCTATGCTAGTTTGAGCTTGGGGCAAGAGCTATTGAAAGGCAGTACCTCTATGAGCCTTTGTGGTACTCGGGGCTCAGTGGCCACTATAGGAGATTCCAACTCTGCAGGAGGGGAACGTGGAAACTAATCCTCTTGATGACTCTAAAGAATTCTTGAGAGTCGACACTGTTCACCAAAACAGAGAACTCAATCCAGCAGACCTCTTGTCACTATGAGGGAGGTCAATTTTGCCATCCATTAACCCCCTAAAAACACCAGACATTAGAATGGAGGTCTCCATGGGTAAAGCCTCTTGATAGGTTTCCAAGCCTGTAGCGCTCTAGGTGAGTCTACATCAAGAAAGACCAAACCCTCATGCGTAAGACCTCAAGCTAGGCATATATTCAGCTAACAAGCTATTCCAAACTCGCTTGCTTCAAGGAGATCTGAAGGATCCTTTGAAGCAAGGGGGTAGGGGGNCTCTCAATTAGCTGAAGTTCCTCACCTAGAATCAAAGACAATCCCTCAAATGAAGGGCAAGGATCTTGGTGCAGATCCCTTAGGAATAGGAATTAGACTATAAATACAGAACAGTGCCTTCATTGAAGGGAGAGCAACCCTAATTGTATTGGAACACTACTGAAATTCGTTAAGGCGATCAATACAGATCCAAGGAGCAAGAGCCTCTATTAAAGAGTGGATTAGCCGAGCTCCCAAGCGGGTGAACCACTATAATTTCATTGCGTAAATTAGCCCAATTCCTTAAGAATTTTTCCACAATATTCACGAGCCTTGTAGCTCAGTTTAACACTGATTTCCATGGTTCATACGTTTTGCTCATTCACCTAAAAGAGTACAGGAGCTAATCAAGAAATTTGTGCAAGTCAAGATCAGACACGTCCCTAGGTTAGAGAATTCACGAGCAGACGCGCGAGCAAGGTTAGCAACTGCTTCTCAGGAGAACTTGGGAAGGTTGATTCCAGTGGAGCACTTAGCAGAACCATCAGTAGGAATTTAGGAAGAAGTGTTCCCGGTCCTGAACTTACCAGGTTGGATGGACCCCATCAGGAACTACCTGCAGAATGGAACTCTTCCAACAGACCCTAATGAGGCAGCAAAGCTAAGGGTGAAGTTAGCTAGATTCTCCATCTTGCAGGGAGGTCTGTACAAATGAGGTTTTTCAACACCTCTCCTCAAATGTGTGGGAGATGAGGACGTTAACTATATACTAAGAGAAGTTCATGCAGGAGTATGAGGCAACCATATCGAAGCCCGGGCTCTGGTAGAAAATATTTTGAGACAAGGATGCTACTGGCCCACTATGCTCAAAGATGCCACAGACATGGTTAGGAAATGTAGGGTTTGCTAGTTGCATGCCAACATCTCTTATTGCCCATCAGAGCTCCTAACAACAGTACTAAGCCCTTGGCCATTCTAGAAATGGGGCTTAGATATTCTGGGGCCCCTTACAGTAAGTGTGAGTCAGTGCAAGTTCGTCATTGTTGGGGTAGATTACTTCACAAAATGGGCAGAGGTGGAACCATTGGCAACAATCACAGAGCAGAAAGTGCAGAACTTCGCGTGAAAATCCATAATATACAGGTTTCGAATTTCGAGAGCAATCATCTCTAACAATGGAAGACAGTTCTATAACCCAAAATTCAAAAAATTTTGTGTTGAGCTAGGGATAAAAAATTAATTTTTGGCTCCCGTTCATCCTCAGTTCAATGGGCAAACAGAAGTCACCATTCGAACCATAAAGGCAGCCTTGAAGACTAAGCTGGATGCCCTAAAAGGGAAATAGGTGGAGCAGTTCCCCGAGGTATTTTGGGCTTACAGAACCACAACTAGGATAGCCACACAAGAAACACTGTTTGCCTTGACTTTCAGAAGAGAGGTTGTGGCGCCTATTGAAGTTAGGCTTCCATCTCCAAGGGCCGAATTTGCAGAGGCAGAACATAACAACAAAATGCTTCTGCTCAACCTCAACCTCTTGGATGAAAAGAGAGACAGAGCCCTGCAGCGTATAAAGAGTTACCAAAGGAAGATAGATAGGTACTATTACAGGAAGGTAAGACACACAAGTTTTAAGGTAGGGGATTTAGTGCTTAGAAAGCTTCTACTCGTGAGAAAGGACCTTACCATGGTAAGTTGGGCCCTAATTGGGAAGGCCCTTATATCATATCAAGGATCGTCAAACCTGGTAACTATGAGTTACAAACCGAGGAAGCGAAGATCTTACCTCATTCGTGGAACGCGGAACATCTTAAAAGATTTTTTTAGTATGTTCTTTCTGTAATAAGGTTATTTCCACTAAAGTAGCAAGTTTTTGATTCACCCCTGTGTGTTTCCTTGGAATAGCTAAGACGCTAACTATGAGCTCTTCAACTCATAAATAAAAGATGAGCTCTTCAACTCATAAACAAATATGAGTTCTTCAGCTTATAAATAACGATGAGCTCTTGAACTCATAAATAAAAGATGAGCTCTTCAGCTCATAAACAAAGATGAGATCTTTAGTTCATAAATAAGATGAGCTCCTAAACTCATAAATAAAAGATGAGCTCATCAGCTCATAAACAAATATGAACTCTTCAGCTCATAAATAAAATATGAGTTCTTCAGCTCATAAACAAAGATGAGATCTTTAGTTCATAAATAAGATGAGCTCCTCAACTCATAAATAAAAGATGAGCTCATCAGCTCATAAACAAAGATGAACTCTTCAGCTCATAAATAAAATATGAGTTCTTCAGCTCATAAATAAAGATGAGTTTTTCAGCTCATAAATAAAAGACGAGCTCTTCAACTCATTAATAAAAGATGAGCCATTCAGCTCATAAATAAAGATGAGCTCTCCAACTCATTATGATGAGATTTACAGCCCATTAGGGGGGGGGGGTGAGCCCTTCAGCTCATAAACATACCACAGAACAAAGAATTAACCCAACAAAGCCACTGCACATAAGGACTTATGAAAGAACAAACGTTCAATAGCTAGTGAAAAAAAATTACAAAGCAATAAAAAGAAGTACATCTCTAGAAAAGAAATACAGGCTTCTACACTCCCCTAAGTCTCTCCTTCACCTCAGCTATTTCCTCCTCTAGCGAAGCATTGGTATCCCGAAGACGCGCATTCTCTTCCCTCAGCTCATCTCTGTCATCTCTTCATAAGTTTTTGACCAGCTGAAGAGAATAGAACTGCTCCCAATGAAGATCCTGACAAGGAAGAAGAGGATTCATTGGTGCAGCCACTCCTCTTACGCTTTCGGGAAGATGTACCAGTATCTTCATCCTCGTCCAATTTAGGAGGAGAAGGGTCAGGGGAATCAAGGAAAGAAACAAAATCCATAGCAGTTGCCACAGCACTGAACATAAAAAGGTTATCTGATGTCATTAGCTTAAGAAAAAACATAGGCTCAACATGGACCATCTCTTCAACCTTCATCATCTCCACCAGGTCTAGATCAGGTGCACCTGTGTGACAAAATTTCAGTGAGAACAACCCATTATGGGATCTCACCAATGAAGGAATTCATAACACTTACTTGTGTAACAGTAACTCCCCTAGGAACGAGGAACCCCATATTCTCTACAGTGCAGTTCAGTGGATCTCCAATAATCCCTAGAGACAAAAAAAAAATGTTGAGCCCACCCCTCAAGGGGGGAAGGAAGGTCAAGGACTAGACGTCGTAGTTTGAAGTGTCTCCACCGAAAACAACTAAAGCAAGGGACCTCATCCTCTTCAAGATTGAAAAAGCAAAGAAACTCAGCTACTGTGGGGAACCTATTATTGCCCCGTAAGTGCCAGAAGAGAAAAAAATTGATCATGATTGCCCATCCTCTGGGAGAGAGGCAAGGAGGGCACAAACCACAATAAGTCATAATCTATCCAATAGAGGGGTGGATGGGAAGACGTAGACCTATCTCCAAAGCTCCATAAGAGAAACGAACTTCCTCTTTTGGAAGATAATTGCAAGGCTCGTCGGAGGATGGAACTCGTAGGGGCAACTCCAAGTCAGGAAAAAACCTCTTCTTGATCCCCTCTAAATTTGAAGTGCCACCATTGAAAGGACTAAGTAATGAGTATGCCATTTCCACTCAATCCCTAAGGAAGATAGTTACTTGAACAAAGGCGAGACAAGTGAAACACTAAGAAAAGGCGAAAGCAAAGGATGTCAAACCTTCAAGATTCAAAGAAAGACAACAAGAAAATCTAAGAAGTTATGGAAACCCCATAAAGACAACAGATTTTAGGGAATCGAGGAATGCATGAAAGGCTAAGTCGGTGGACCCTTGAGTTTCTAAATTAAGGAGGCAGTTACTTTTTTGGTAGTTAGTTGGGCACAGAAAACAAGGAGCCCCCAACTCTATCCTTACAATTTTGTTAAGTCTTGGGATCCTAGGTCCTATTAGAAAGACCTCTGAGCATAGTTACACAACCCTATGCTAGTTTGAGCTTAGGGCAAGAGCTATTGAAAGGTAGTACCTCTATGAGCCTTTGTGGTACTCGGGGCTCAGTGGCCACTATAGGAGATTCCAACTCTGCAGGAGGGGAACGTGGAAACTAATCCTCTTGATGACTCTAAAGAATTCTTGAGAGTCGACACTGTTCACCAAAACAGAGAACTCAATCCAGCAGACCTCTTGTCACTATGAGGGAGGTCAATTTTGCCATCCATTAACCCCCTAAAAACACTAGACATTAGAATGGAGGTCTCCATGGGTAAAGCCTCTTGATAGGTTTCCAAGCCTGTAGCGCTCTAGGTGAGTCTACATCAAGAAAGACCAAACCCTCATGCGTAAGACCTCAAGCTAGGCATATATTCAGCTAACAAGCTATTCCAAACTCGCTTGCTTCAAGGAGATCTGAAGGATCCTTTGAAGCAAGGGGGTAGGGGGGAAAATAAAAAAAAAATAGAGTAGTAACAAATGGATATTTACTTCAAAAAGTGGACAGCTACATCAACATTACTTTAATAATTCAGGAAAGCTGCACAACAAGTGCTTCAAAAAAAAAAAACTGTAAGTCTACATTAAGTCCTAAGATTCTGCAGAAGCTAAAGGAGAGGAACCTGGCAGCTTAGCAGTTGGTGTGGCAAGTAGCTCAGCAAGAGAAGGCTCGGGTAGGTCTACAGTTGAAGTTTCTAATGAAGAAGTGATTGGAAGATTAGCAGTTGAAGTTTCTGGGGGTCCAGGAGCAGACAGAAGAGTAGAGACTATTACTCCAGCTGTTGGCAAATTCAGAGCCAGAGCTTTAGAAATAAGGTCAGTAGAGAATGGGGCAACTCCAGGGGCAGCAGTAGGAGCAATAGGGAGATCAGCTACTATAGGAATGGAAGCAATATCAAGGGGCTAGCTAGGGGTACCTTAGCCCCTTCAAGAACTATCTCAGAAGCCAAAGGGGATTTGGAGTAGGCCTCAGTGTTAGCAACCCCAACTTCTTCCTCAGTTGAGGTCTCGAAGTCGAAATTCAGTCCTAGGTAGGTTTGTTCAGCTTTGTCTTGGAAAATGAGTCATCCAGTAGCCCATTGGGTAGTAATATCATCTGCTAGTTTTGCAATCAGATCATCCTTCTTTAGAGCCATAGCCCTTCGCTCCTTGAGCTCATCCTGGATAGTATCGTTTACCTCTGCCAAGATATCGTACTCTCTTTTCAACTTCCTATAAGAACTCAAGGCCTCCAAAACCTCTTGGTTGGCTTTAATCAAGTCATCTATTTTCTGCTTGAGCTCCTCTGAGGTTTCCTTGAGCTCCCCCTTAGTCTTTCTAAGCTCTTCTTTGGAGTGCTTACCCTCATTCTCAATTCTTTCTCTCTCTGCCTCTAAGCCCCTGTTAAAAAAGGTCTACTTCTCCACCTACTCTTGTAAGTCCTGGACCTAGGATCTAAGATCGTTGTTCGCAAAGGACAGCTTAGCGACCTTGAGCTTGAAAGCCTTGGAAGCTTTGGCAGAGCCCTCCATGGCCTGAATCCTCTTTAGTAAGCCACTTACATGAAGAGCCATCTAAGAGTAAACACAACCCAAAACGCTAAAGTTAGTACAAGAAGAAAACGTGAGATAAAGGAGAAGGTTGAAAAGTCAAAAACTTACAAAGGTAGCAGCAAACAAGGCAATAGAAATAGAGGTTCTAAGGGGCATATTAACAGATTATTGGCTATTAGACTTAGGGAGAATGGAGGCAATGGCCTCTGTCGCTCACTTCACATTATCAATTAAAGAGCTCTCACTTGCCTCAGCACTAGGGAGCTCTCCTTTCTCACTCTTGGAGACCTTGGGGAGTTACGGTGAGGACATCTCAGTTGGGCAAGGAGGTATGGACTCGGGTAGAATGCAAGGAATCATCTCCAGAGCTCTCTAAACCTCGACGGAAGAGAGAGATGTTGGAATCATGCTCCGCTCAGGAGTCCCTCCAGAAGAGGGCAACCCAGTTACTCGGGAGGGAGAGGTCTGTGCAATGTTCAGAGAACTTGAAGGAGTTAGGGTGGCCACCTGGGAGAGCTAGTGAGAATTGGGAGTCACCTCTAGCCTTGGTACCTTGGCTAAGGAGGCTGATTCACCCCCACAATCGACCTCAACCTTGCGTTTATTCCTACTCCGGGTTTTCTTTAGTAAGGACACTTTGGCCATGCGATCCTTCGTAGTGGGCTCCACTGACGAAGAACTTGCAAACTCAAAGCAGACAAATCCTAAAAGCATCAGAATATCTCTCTGAATCACAATCTTCTAAGGATAGCAGAACTAGCCTATCCTCGGCACTGAGCTCAGGCCGAATACCTAAAAAGAAAAACAAGCGGAACAAAGTCAACAAAGCAAGCCATCAAAACTGGACATAACCAACTCAGGCAGGGACTTACCCAGGTTGTTAGGGGCAGACCAGGATCAAGGAACATGTAGAGTGTCTGTTCTATCTTTAGGGTTGTTTTCCCACTGATTTCCTTATACAAAGAAGAAAAGTTTCTTCTAGCCCTTATGAGAACTGGGGAGGTCTGAAATGATGACTTTGGCTTTCACCCGTTTGGAAATGTATAGAAAACCATCAAAAGGGGTATATTTGACATTGAAAAATTTTATGAGCAAGGGAATGGAGGGAACCCCTAAACTCTACTTCTTAAATAAGACAAGGAGTCCCACCAGTACGCCCCAGAAGTTGGGAGAAAGTTGAGTAGGGTAGACATTAAAATGTTGTAGAACACTTTTAATGAAAGGGTGCATGGGAAAGCGTAGGTCATTCTCAAAGGCGGCCACAAAGAAACAGACATTCTTATGAACATGAGAGACATAGGGGGGTGTATGCATCTGGACACCAGCACTGAACACCTAGTGGAAAGCCAAAGCGAGCACTAAGGACCTTCATGAGAGAAGAAAAGACCTCACTGGAGCCCACGAGCTTTGCAGTTCTGAAAGTAACCCCTGCACCCTTAGCGCTGCTTGAGATTCTTATGCCACTCACCTTAGCTTTACCTTTGCTAGGATTTTTTGGCACAGGGGAGGTCGGTGAGGGGGGCTCATCGAAATTTCCCTTAATATCAACGGAATCAACACCAAAAAATTTATCAATCTCCTCTCCCACGTCACCAAAGTCAGAGTCCTCTGCTTCGAGAGATCTGTCTTTTATGAGGGAAATGGATGAGCATGTGGCTCCAGAAGAAGCCGACATAATTGAGCAAGAGAAAGGAAGCTTAAAGGTTCTATAAAGGGGAGGCACCTCTAAAAAACACCCTTGATGATCATAGGGTTGACGCAACAAATTTCGATAATGAAGATCCTACCCGTAGAGTAGGGGTCCAAGAAGAGAGGGAGACGAGACAAGTAGAGACCACGATTCCTAAAGTAATAGAATTGAAAGGTCCAAAAGAACAATAACCACCTCAGATTCGAGGGATCCAGAATGAAGAACCCGTGCAAGGAGCAGGAAACGTACCTAGTTACAGGCGAATGACAAGTCAAAACCCCAAAGCAAAAAGCAGAGAGCAAGCTTTGCAGGCCAATTTGAGGAAGGAGAGCACTTAGCAGAACCCTAAGTTCACCGGAGAATCGGGTATGTAGAGAAAAAGAGGAAAAAGACTAGAGAGGGAGTTTGAGGGGTGAAATGAACTGTTTCCCATCAGCACATAAGCATTTAAAGCTTTTGGTACGTGGGCCTTGAAAGTGGTGAACGTACACAAAAAACGAGAATATAAATGATTAGGTGAAACTGTCAAAAACCTATTTGTGCTTATATCAAGGTTGCCAGAACGATGGTCTACCCTAGCCTAGCCTAAGTTCAACCCTTGTCCAAACCTGCTTGACCTAAGGGCTGGGGGACAACTGATGATACCCAAAATAAATTCTAAGTTTGAGCTTAGGTACGGAGGTCAGTCATGGAGGTCAAGCAAGCACCTAGAGCTTAGGGGACCATACATCGAGCTCCCTTCGAAGGAAAAAATAAATGAAGAGAGAGGGAGACAGTTGGCAAACAAAGAACCCTCAAAATAGTAGAAAGTTGCCATCAAGGTGTAAAACTCTCAATTAGCCAAAGATCCTCACCCATAATCAAAGACAATCCCTTGAATGAAGGGCAAGGATCTCAGTGCAGATCCCTTAGGAATAGGAATTAGATTATAAATACAGAACAGTGCCTCCATTGAAGGGAGAACAACCCTAATTGTATTGGAACACTACTAAAATTCGTTAAGGCGATCAATACAGATCCAAGGAGCGAGAGCCTCCATTAAAGAGTGGATTAGCCGAGCTCCCAAGCGAGTGAACCACTATAATTTAATTGCGTAAATTGGCCCAATTCCTTAAGAATTTTTCCACAATCCTCACGAGCCTTGTAGCTTAGTTTAACATTGATTTCCATGGTTCATACATTCTACTCATTCACCTAATTACACCATCAACTTTTATTGTGCAAACTCATCCTAATCCCCTGACCCTTAAACACCTTGATTCTGATCAATTTTCATGATTCATTCATTATGCTCAATTGGCATAGTAAACACCATTAGTTTGGCACCGTCTGTGGGAAAGATTGTTCCTATTATAAGTACTCTGATTCTTCAGTGATTGATGGTCTCAACACGCAATATAAGCAAAAATCAAATGAATCCCCCACGGATCCAAAACCAACAAGAAACCACTGATGGAGAGTAACACGAAAACCCTCAGAATGTTTTTCCCACTNCTAATCCCCTGACCCTTAAACACCTTGATTCTGATCAATTTTCATGATTCATTCATTCTGCTCAATTGGCATAGTAAACACCATTAGTTTGGCACCGTCTGTGGGAAAGATTGTTCCTATTACAAGTACTCTGATTCTTCAGTGATTGATGGTCTCAACACGCAATATAAGCAGAAATCAAATGAATCCCCCACGGATCCAAAACCAACAAGAAACCACTGATGAAGAGTAACAAGAAAACCCTCAGAATTTTTTCCCCACCCCTGAAATTGATCCCCCAATGAATAATGAATTGGAGGCCCTTCGTCTAGTAAACTAGCGCTTGCTTTGGTAGAACGAAGAGCTTTTGAAGCTCCTGCAAGGTCCTCAACAGACCAGACCAGCCTAAGGCTGTCTTCCGTAGGGAGAGTATTGGCATCTCGACCCCCTTAAAGAAGTCAACGAAGGNATCCCCCACGGATCCAAAACCAACAAGAAACCACTGATGGAGAGTAACACGAAAACCCTCAGAATGTTTTCCCCACCCCTGAAATTGATCCCCCAATGAATAATGAATTGGAGGCCCTTCGTCTAGTAAACTAGCGCTTGCTTTGGTAGAACGAAGAGCTCTTGAAGCTCCTGCAAGGTCCTCAACAGACCAGACCAGCCTAAGGCGATCTTCCGTAGGGAGAGTATTGGCATCTCGACCCCCTTAAAGAAGTCAACGAAGTGGGAGAGAATAGCCACACCCCCCTCTGCCTCCTAGGAATGGTGAGAATGAAGAGGGACATAGTCAAACGATAGGATCGAGAAGAATGATTTTTTCCCATTCCAGCATGAAAGAAGAGAGCAATACTGAGAGCAGCGCTTCTATGGCATCCAGAAAGAGCTCAGCCACATGAAAGAAGCTGTGAGGGGGTAAGACCACGATGACAATGGATACGTTGGTGCAGAAAATTGATTCCCCATTCACTGCTGGGGTGTTGCATTTTCCCTTTCCTCCAAAGTTCAGAATGCCTCAGATAGAGACATTTGATGGGATTANCAGAAAGAGCTCAGCCACATGAAAGAAGCTGTGAGGGGGTAAGACCACGATGACAATGGATACGTTGGTGCAGAAAATTGATTCCCCATTCACTGCTGGGGTGTTGCATTTTCCCTTTCCTCCAAAGTTCAGAATGCATCAGATAGAGACATTTGATGGGACTNCCAGAAAGAGCTCAGCCACATGAAAGAAGCTGTGAGGGGGTAAGACCACGATGACAATGGATACGTTGGTGCAGAAAATTGATTCCCCATTCACTGCTGGGGTGTTGCATTTTCCCTTTCCTCCAAAGTTCAGAATGCCTCAGATAGAGACATTTGATGGGATTAAAAGATCTCATGGACCATTTCAACACCTATAAAAATCAGATGGAGCTACATGGATATCAGGACCCTGTGCGATGCCAAGCCTTCGCCATCACGCTCAAAAGCTTAGCCCTTGCTTGGTTCAATAGACTTCCCTCGACATCATTCTCCTCCTTCAAGGAGCTTTCCATATCTTTTGTTTCCCATTTCATAGGAGCTCGGACCTACCGAAAGCCGAGTTACCACTTGTTGAATGTAAAACATGGATCCAATAAGAACCTGCGGTCTTATGTCCAAAGGTTCAACTCAGAATCCCTGAAGGTGAACATTCTAGATGAGAAGTTCTCTACCACTGCCTTCATTGCTGGACTAGGAGTGCAATTGAAGGATTTGATTTTTTCGATATCAAAGAACCCACAGGCAAGCATGACAAAGGTGCTGGGTAAGGTATAAAAGTATATAATGGCNCAGGACCCTGTGCGATGCCAAGCCTTCGCCATCACGCTCAAAAGCTTAGCCCTTGCTTGGTTCAATAGACTTCCCTCGACATCAATCTCCTCCTTCAAGGAGCTTTCCATATCTTTTGTTTCCCATTTCATAGGAGCTCGGACTTACCGAAAGTNTTCCCTCGACATCATTCTCCTCCTTCAAGGAGCTTTCCATATCTTTTGTTTCCCATTTCATAGGAGCTCGGACCTACCGAAAGCCGAGTTACCACTTGTTGAATGTAAAACATGGATCCAATAAGAACCTGCGGTCTTATGTCCAAAGGTTCAACTCAGAATCCCTGAAGGTGAACATTCCAGATGAGAAGTTCTCTACCACTGCCTTCATTGCTGGACTAGGAGTGCAATTGAAGGATTTGATTTTTTTGATATCAAAGAACCCACAGGCAAGCATGACAAAGGTGCTGGGTAAGGTAGAAAAGTATATAATGGTGAGAAATCCATTCTCTCAAAGGTAAGCAGCTCATCTTCTCACAAGGAAAAGGTGAAGGAAGAAAAGAAGGGGAATCAAAGTTCCAGGAAAGAAAGAGGATGAGATAGGTCTTCAACGAGAGACAGGGATCGGTTCCCCAAGAGAATGGGAGATGTCAAAGATCGCCTTGGTCCTCCACAGCCAGAGTTACAACCGAGGTACGCATCTCGGTAGCTCACTCCTCTCACGGCCACAGTATCCCAGATCCTATACGAGGTGCAAAATGAAAAGTTCTTAAGATGGCCCCCTCGAATGAAGGCAAATCCAGCAAAGAGAGTTCATACAAAGTACTTCGAATACCACAGAGACCACGACCACCACACTGACGATTGAATCCAGCTGAAGAAGGAGATTGAATTTTTGATCCAAAAGGGATAACTACATCATTTGTTGCCCATAATAACCAGAACCAAGCTCCACCACCTCCAACACCTCAACAGCAAGCCCCTGTACAACACCAAGAACCACTAGGGGAAATCAGAGTAATATCCGAAGCATTTGTAGGAGGGGGGAATCCAACTCCACTAGGAAAGCTCACCTGCGCAGAATCATAGTTGATAAGACACTGGAAGTGCATACTATATCCAAGACTCCATATCTGGACATACCTATCACCTTTACAGACTTAGATCTGGAAGGCTGCCAGCACCCCCATGATGATCCCTTGCTGGTAAGAGCGGTCATTGCCAACAAAATTATTCGTCAAGTTCTGATTGACAATGGGAGCTCTACAGACATCATCTTTGCGCCAGTGTTTGATAAGATGGAAATAGGTAGAGAAAAGCTCGAGCCAGTAAATACCCACCAGTTAGGGTTCTTAGGAGAAAAGTTACTACCCCTGGGTCAATACAACTCGTGCTCACAATCGGGGATCCTCCCTATCAAACCTCCACCACTGTGAAATTCTTGGTAGTTGATGCACCTTCAGCGTACAATATGCTGCTTGGGAGATCTTCCCTCAACACAATGAGGGCTATACCTTGTGCTTACCACTTGGTTATGAAGTTTCCTATGGAAAATGGAGTTAGTATGGTTCGAGGAGACCAGCGTGTGGCATAGGAGTGCTACATGGCATCTTTCAAGAGGAAAGAAGTCAAAAATATTCAACTAGATGAGCTCAACATAAGGGACGAGCTGGGGACTAGATCAACACCATCGGAAGAGCTGGAACCAGTTCAGCTTGATGAAGAACTAGAATACCTTGTCTATGTAGGGTCTAAGCTGAGCAGAGAAATTAATGGCCTTCTCATTCAATTCCTGAAGGAAAATGTAGAAGTATTTGTCTGTAAGCAAGAAGACATAGAGGGAAATCGACCCTTCAATCATTACACACAAGCTCAGTGTGAATCCCACTTGCAAACCTGTTAAACAGAAGCGAAGAAGTTTTGTTCCAGAGCTCCAAAAGGCAATCAATGAGGAGATCAGTAAACTTCTTCATGCCAAAGCCATCAGAGAAGTAGACTACCCTACCTGGCTGGCAAACATGGTCCTTGTCAAGAAGACCAATGGCAAGTGATGACTCTGTATTGATTTTACTAACCTCAATCGTGCCTACCCTAAAGAAAATTTTCCTTTACCTGGTATAGACTTGATTGTGGATGCCACAATTGGACACTAGCTCCTTAGCTTTATGGAAGCCTTCTTTGGGTACAATCAAATTAGAATGGATCCCAACAACCATGAGAAGACCTCCTTTGTGACAGAACAAGGGATGTACTACTATCAGGTTATGTCTTTCGGATTGAAGAATGCTGGAACCACTTACCAAACTACTGGTGAATCGAATGTTTCAAAAGTAGATTAGGATGACCATGGAGGTCTACATTGATGATATGTTGGTAAAATCATTTAAGGCAGAGCTCCATATCGAGTATCTAGTAGAATCATTCCAAATCCTTAAAGAATACAGGATGAAGCTCAACCCCGCCAAATGTGCCTTTGGAGGCTCTGCTGGTAAATTTTTGGGCTTCATAGTCAATAGCAGAGGAATTGAAGCTAATCCAAAAAATGTTAAAGCAGTAATGGATATGTAGCCACCTTCTAACACAAGGGAAGTACAACGACTTACAGGGAGAATAGCTGCATTGAGTCGCTTTGTGTCCAGATAGATTGACAAATGTCAACCCTTCTTTCAAGTCTTAAATAAATTTTTCTAATGGGATACTCGATGTGAAGAAGCATTCAAAGCCTTGAAGGATTATCTGAGCTCACCCCTATCTTGGTAAGTCTATTGGAAGGAGAGGTACTCACTCTATACCTTGCAATTTCAGATTTCTCAACCAGTGTAGCACTGGTGAGAGAGAGAGATAGAGCTCAGCCGCCAGTCTATTACTGTAGTAGAGCTATGAGGGGAGTGGAGGAAAGATCTCCAAAGATGGAGAAACTAGTCTTGGCCTTAGTTACTACCATGAGAAGACTCAGGTCATACTTCTAGGCCCATACTATTAAGGTCCTGATAGATTAATCGATGAAACAGGTGTTGCATAAACCGAAATCTTCTAGGAGGTTGGTTAAATAGGCCATTGAGTTCAATAAGTTCGATATCAAATACAAGCCGAGGACAACAATCAAAGGATAGATTCTAGCAAATTTCATTACAGAATTCAAGTCAGAAGCACCTGCGGAGGCAACACAGCAGGTTCCCAACCTCCCTGTGTGGAAGCTTTCTGTAGACGGAGCTACCAACGTGCAAATGAGTGGTGTTGGTCTGATTTTGACTTCCCCAGATGTCGAATATGCTCTTAGGTTTGGGTTTAAAGCTTCGTACAATGAAGCAGAATATGAAACAGTCATTGCTGGGCTAAACCTTGCGTTATCAATGGAGACGGAACAACTTGAGGCCTGTAGTGACTCTCAGCTCGTGGTAAACAAAATAGGGGAGTCTTATGAGACCAAGGGTGAGAAAATGGTACTGTAACTTAGAAAGGTACGAGAATTGATTAAGAAATTTGTGCAATTTAAGATCAGGCACGTCCCTAGGTCTGAGAATTCACAAGCAGACGCACTGGCAATACTGGCAACTACCTCGCAGGAAAACCTAGATAGATTGATACCAGTAGAGCACCTAGCAGAGCCATCAGTGAGCACCAAGGAGGAAGAAGTGCTTCTCGTTCTAGGCTCACCCAGTTGGATGGACCTCATCATAACGTATCTTCAGAATAAAACCTTGCCAGTAGACTCGAAGGAAGCTGCAAAGCTGAGAACAAGGTCAGTCAGATTCTTTATCTTGCAAGGGAGCTTGTATAAGAGCGGCTTTTTGACACCACTTCTCAAATGTGTAGGAAACGAGGACGCTAATTACATACTCAAAGAAATTCATGAAGGAATCTGCGGTAACCACATCGGAGCTTGAGTTCTAGTAAGAAAAGCTTTAAGGCAGAGATATTACTGGCCCATCATGCTCAGGGATGCTACAAACCAGGTCAAAAAGTGTAAGGTCTGCCAGTTACATGCCAATATCTCTCATTGTTCACTAGAGATCCTAACGTCAATAATAAGTCCTTGGCCATTCCAGCAATGGGGCTTGGACATACTTTGTCCCCTTCCCGTAAGTATGGGGCAGTGCAAGTTTGCCATCATTGGAGTGGACTACTTCACCAAATGGGCATAGATGGAACCCTTGGTGACGATCACAGAACAGAAGGTTCAAAATTTTATGTGGAAGTCCTTAATTTCATCCCTGTGTGACCCCTTGGAGTAGTTAAGAAGCTAACGATGAGCTCTTCAACTCATAAATAAACAACGAGCTCTTCATCTCATAAATAAAAGATAAGCTCTTCAGCTCATAAATAAAAGATGAGCTGTTCAGCTTATAAAATAAAAAATGAGCTCTTTGGCTCATAAATAAAAGATGAGCTCGTCAGCTCATAAAAATAAGTTGAGCTTCTCAAGCTCATAAAGTCACGATGAGCTCCTCAGCTCATAAAATTAAGATGAGTTCTCCTGCTTGTAAAATTATGGTAAGATTTTTAGCCCATAAAGAGATGAGCCCTATAACTCATAAACATGCCTGACTGAAGAAAATAAAACTGCTCTTACACTTCCTGGAAGATTTACCAGCGTTTTCCTCCTCATCTGATTCTGGAGGGAAAGGATCAGGAGAGTCAGGGAAAGAAACAAAGTCCATAGAAGCCGCTACAACACTGAATAAGAAAATGTTATCTGATGCCACCAGCTCAGAAAAAGGCATAGGCTCAACATGGACCATCTGTTCAACTTTCATCATCTCCACCATGTCTAGATCAAGTGCACCTACAAGGCAAAAATTCAATGAGAACAAGCCATCGTGGAACCTAGCCAGTGAAGGCACTCAAGACACTTGTTTTTATGAGAATAGCTCCTCCAGGATCGAGGGACCCTACACTCCTTGTAGTGCAGCTCAGTGGATCTCCAAGAATTTCCAGAAGCAAAAAAGAAGTGTTGAGCCTGTCCCTCTAGAGAGGAAGGAAGGTCAAGAATTAGAGGCTGCAGTTTAAAATGCCTCCACCGAAAACAACAAAATCAGGGAACCTCATCCTTTTCAAGATCAAAAAAATAAAGAAACTCAACCACCGTAGGAAACTCGTTATTGCCCCGTAAGCGCCAGAAGAGGAAAAAGCTAATCATGGCAACCCAACCTTTAAGAGAGAGGCGAGAAGGGCACAAGCCATAGTGAGCAAGAATAAACTCAATAGAGGGGTGAATGGGAAGGCGCAGGCCCATCTCCAAAACTCCCTCGAATAAGCAAATCTTCCCTGGAGGAAGGTAATTGCAAGGCTCATTGGGGGATGGGACTCGTAGGGGTAGGTCCAAGTCAGGGAAGAACCACTTCTTGATCCCATCCAAGTCAGAAGATGTCATCGTTGAAGGGACTAAGTAATGAGAATTCCACTTCCATTCGATCCCAAAAGAAGTTTGTTCCTTGAATAGAGAAGAAAGGGGGCAGCCATTAGAAATCCAAAGGTGAAGAAAACGAAGAACGAGAAGCTTCCAAGATTCAAGAAGAAACTCCAAGACTAGAGAAAACTCAAGAAATTATAGAAACCTCATGAGAACACCAAGTTTTAGGGAATCAAGAAGCGCACAAAATACTAAGTCGGCAGACCTTTGGGTTTTCCAAATTGAGAAGGCAATTACACTTCTGGAAAGTAGTTGGACAAGCGTAATAAAGAGAAAAGAAATCCCCAATTGTACCATCATAATTTCATTAGTCCTGGGAGCCCAGGTTGTTTAAGAAGACCTATGAGCATAGCTAACATGATTATGTGTTAGCTCGAGCTTAAGACAAAGGCCATTGAAAATAAGTATCCATTTGAGCCCTTGAAGTAGGCAAGGTTCTACGGCTACGAGAAGGGATTCAAACACTGGAGAAAACTAATGTGGAAACTGATCCTCTTGACGGCCTTAGCACAGAAATAGAAAGAGAGCTAGGCACTAGTTCCCCTGCTTATTATTGGCCCAAGTGAAGTGTGCCACAGTGCTGAGCAGGCAGTGTAATGTTGACACCGAAGGCATTGTCTCAACACCCAGTGTTCTAGTCAAAGGGGCTACTCAGCTGATGTGAAGGATGCTGCTAGAAGTGAGGTAAGAATTGAAGAAGCATCATAGGACAGAGAGCAACTTGTTTATGTCAATCACAATACCTGTCTGAGTCTCGGGATTCTAAATTCAAGGATTCTTGCTGATCAAGGAATTTTTCGCACCCAGTACCTAGGTAAAAATATATTCAGACAATTTTTGTTGTGTGAAGGTTTTGTTGGAACCCATACACCAAAACTAATGGCAGACCCTAGTGAAGGTAACTCAGCTGTAACTCAGTTGCTCTCAAAAAACAGATTACAAAGGGCAACCTGCATGCTTGTCATAGGCACCACAGCTTCGCAAATAAATGGCAAACTGCGGAGACTTCGGCCGTGAATTGGCCCTATTTTAAGGGCAGAGAGCTCATTGCCAAGTCTAGCAAGTCTCTTGTCATAGTAAGAGATATCAAGCCTACTAGCAAGAATGAGTTCTTCAGCTAAGCAATCCAAGCAGTTCGTTAGCTCAGAACATGGTTACTTTGAGGAGAACTGAAGTATTCCTCCAACCAATGGGACAAGGAAATATATATACAGAATATACAACAAAAGGGAATATACAGCAAAATAGACAAAGCAATGTTTAGTAGTACTTACATAGCAACGCGATAACTTAAGGAAGCAGTATATGTTTATATCAATAACTCAAAGAAACAGGGTTTGGGTACAGGAGTTCAAAAAATTTCAAAAAAAAAGAGCCCTAAGTTTGAGAAGAAGATTCCAGTTGGTCAGAGGTTGAAGTCTTAGCAGCAGGGGTAGGTTAAGAGCTTGAAAGCTTAGCAGTTGAAGCTCCCAAAGATTCCAAAGCAGGATAAGCCTTAGGGAGCCCAAAAGCAGGAACCTTAGCTTTGGTTGTTGGTGGATTTAGAGCTCTGTTCACAAGCTCAGCAGAGAAAGAACTGGCAGCAGGGGCAACAGAAGGAACAACAGGGAGCTTGGCTATAACAGGTATAGAAATGGTCCCTGAGGTAGGAACTGTAGGAATGACTAGAGAAGCAGGAGGCTCTTGAGCCAAGACCTCACTAAGAGGATTAGATGTCATAACACTACCAGGAGTAAGCTCAAAAGTAGAAGGGGCCAAAATCCCATCTGTCTCCTCTGCAATGATCTCCTTCGCCTTCTCTTGAGCTGGGATCTCAAAGTCAAAATTCAAATTAGGATGAGTTTCCTTAGCCCGATCCTGGAAAACAAGCCATCTAGATACCCACTTAGTCATAACATCATCCATCAACTAAACGACCAGGTCATCCTTCTCCTTGACCACGGACCTCTGCACCTCGAGTTCACTTCGAATAGCATCATTCACCTCAGCTAGGATGTCGTATTCTTTTTTCATATTTTGTAGGAGCCTAGAGCTTTAAATGCCTCCTGGCTGGCCTTGGCCTAGGCGTTTATCTTATGCCTAAGGTCCTCCTTGATCCTCTCCTTGTTTGCCTCCAAATTTTTGATGGTAGAAGCTTGCTTTTCCAATCGCACCTGTAGGTCTTGAATTTGGGTTTGGAGGTCATTATTGGCAAAAGAAAGCTCAATGGCCTTGAGCTTGAACGCTTTCAAAACCTTGGCAGAGCTCTTTAGATCTCGAATTCGACTCAACAAACCCTTTACATGAATGGCCAGCTGAAAAAAAATGCAATCAGAGGCAAAGGTCACCATAAAATGGCTAATTAAGGTGAGAGTAAGGCCAAAAGAGGAAGGGATCTTATAGCAGCAACTCCATGCAGTGCTGAACTAACAAAAGTTTCAAGGGGCATAATGGCGGCCCTCTAAACATCGGTAGAAGGAACGATGGAGTCAAGGGCACCGACAAAAAGCTCAACGTTGGCAAAGAAATATTCATCATCTTTTTCTTCTTTGATGTACTTCCCTTTCTTAGCCTTAGAGCTCATCTAAGATAGCTGCAAAAATTTCTCTAAGGGCCCCTAAGAGGTAAGAGTGGGCTAAACATGAGAGATCATCTCCAAAGCCTTCTCGACCTCGGCAGAAGTAGGAGAGGTCAGATCTTGCTCAGAAATATTCTTGATTGCAGGCGGGATCTCTTGAAGGGAAGAGGTCTCCACAGCCTGTAGAAATCTTGATGGAGGAGTAAGAGCCACTTGAGGAGAAGCTAGAGATGCAGGGGGCAACCCCAACCTTGGTACCTTGGCTTGAGGAGTGAGGTCGCTACCAGAACCAACCTCAGCTCTGCGTTTGCTTTCGCTTCTATTTTTCTTTAGAAGAGCAACCTTGGCTTGGAGTGTTTCCTGAGTAGGCTTCATTGATGGGGAACCTAGAAGCACAAAACGAGCCAATTTAAAAAGAAAAAACAAGGAGGGAAAGCTGAAAGCCAGTAATGGGCTGAAAAAGGCGTTACCTGATACCCCCTCAGCGCTGGCAATGGAGATGGGAATAAGGGTCTCGATCCTCACCTCAGGAAAACTTAATTCGAGCTTTACTAGAATCTGAGGCTTGATGAGCTCTGAGTATTTTTCTGATTCTCAATCCACTAAGCTCTGTAAAACTCGCTTATCAACAGCGTTGAGTTCAGGTCGGATACTTAAAAAAAATGAATGGGGGGTAAGCAGGGCAAGCAGTCAAAATTGATCCTAGTTTGCTTAGGGAAAAACTTACCCAGGTTGTTAGGGGCAGACTAATCCCTAGGAATTGGAAGAGTGTCTGTAACATCTGTAGATTTGTATTCCCATGGTTTGCCCCCTGATTAATCCTAATTAAGACATAATTTGATAGGTAAATTGTGTTCATTGAATAAAGTTAAGCTAGTCAAAATAAATCAAATTAGAGTTAGTGTGTGAATAAAGGATAATACATTAATTGTTGTTCTTTTCAGGGTTTTGTGCGTCAAAGTTACAAACTACTGGGGAGCCAATTACATTAAAGCTACAAACTACTGGGGTGCCAATTATCAAAGCTCAAAACAAAAGGGGATCAAAGAATTCAAGGCCACCTAACAAGACTTTCATGTAATTCAAGGCCACCAAATAAGACTTTTCAAGGCCACCTAACAAGATTCAAAGCTACCTAACAAGNTAACAAAATTCAAGGCCACCTAACAAGACTTTCATGCCACCAAACAAGACTTTTCAAGGCCACCTAACAAGATTCAAAGCTACCTAACAAGATTTTTACCCTCCCTTGTTGCCTATAAATACCACTCCTTAGGACTTGTAAATGATTCATCTTTTGGTAGTGGAAAACCCTCCAAAAGTATTATTGCTTTCCTTATTGCTTATTATTTTCTTTAAGTATTGCTTTCTTTTATTGTATTATTGCTTTCTTTTAATTTATTGCTTTCTTTTACTTTAAGTATTGTTTTCTTTTATTGTGTTATTACTTTCTTTTATTTCCATTGCTTGAGCTTCCTTCTTCCCTTAGAGGAGTGAAACTCTTCAACTTTTCTAGAGCTTTACCAAAGCCGTGAAGGGTGGAACGTGATTCACTCATTCTTTGTCGAAGATCGGCTCCTTGTGTAAAGTGTTTTACCTTGTAACTCCTCTACTTAGAGGGATGAGCATCACTCACTTTTCTAGCTTTAACAAAACCATGAAGAGTGAGTAGTTTCTCATCCAATCTTTAGTAAGAGGTG
>CAUOFW020002491.1:425129-439822 GCA_963454935.2 Ilex paraguariensis | reverse complement strand
GAAAGTTATATTTATGCATTTCGTTTATGCTTAGCTCTAGTTTTTATTTCTTCATAATGTCTTCTCATCATATTGTTGTCTTTATTTTAAGCATGAATAGCTAAATCTCTTAGTTGGAAAAACCAAGAGGAACCTGCACTTGGGTATACCATTTCAACTCATTCTCCTCCCCTCTTTCAGAATTTAATAGTTCGGTTTGGCTGGGCTGAGGGTGGATAACTTGGTGCCTCTTTGATATTCTATAGGCCTAGTCACAGTTTATGCTTAGATACTCACCCATCTTATCCCTAGCTTCCCACGAATCAATCGTTCATTCATGCTCTATTGGAGGAGGGTTTCGAGTTGAGACGGTATTCCTATTGGAGTGACCTCTTGGATTTGCCAACATTTGTTTCTCATTTTACTAGCATCAAAACAACTTTACCAAACAATTTCCAACAATCAAAGATTTTACACTTTCTTTCTCCCAAAATCACCTTCCCCTCAGTTTACTTCCTTCCCCGTGGAAACGACCTTGGAATACCACCAAGTAAAACACGATCCGCGAAAGTCTCCTTGTGCTTGGAGAGCATTTTTGTTCACACATACTCACATTTGACATCTCATTTATCCACTATTCTGTTGCCCTTTCTTTTGGCACCATCCCTAGGAGAGTGACACTCCCCTTCATTCATATACTATACATGCTAAAAGGTGATGTTTAGAGGTTAGGAAATAACAAGGAATTTTCTCAAGCACCCCCCACAAAAAATAAAAGTTTTTTCCAGCCCTTGTGGGAGCTCAGGAGGTCAGAGATGATAACCTTAGTTTTCACTCGTTGAGAGATGTACAAAAAACCATCAAAAGGGATATACTTAACGTTGAAAAACTTCATAAGCAAGGGAACGGAGGGAACCCCTAGCTAATTTTTCTTGAAGAAAATGAGAAGACCCACATGTATGCCTCAGAAGTTAGGAGAGAGTTGAGCAAGGTAGACATTAAAATGCTGCAAAACACTCTTGATGAAAGGATGAATTGGAAAGCAGAGACCATTCTCAAAAGCAGCCATGAAAAATCAGGTTTTCTTAGGGACAAAAAGAGTCATATTTAGTATACATATCGGGGCACCAGTACTGTACACCCAGGGGGAAACCAAAGCGGGCAGCCAGGACCTTCATATAGGAAAGAGTGATATCGCCGAAGCCCACGAGCTCTGCAGCTTTGGAGACCACACCTACACCCTTGCCGCTACCAAAAATTCGTACGTTGCTCACCTTGGCTTTACCTTTTATTAGGGTTTTTAAGAATTAGGGAGGCTCCTCAACATTTTCTTCAATGTCGACAGAATCAACACTAGGAAAGCTATCAATCTCCTCTCCCACACCTCCCAAATTAGAATCCTCTGCTTCGGGAGATTTTTTCCCCATGAGGAAAATAGACGAACCTATGACCTCGGAGGAGGCAGACATTGCTGGGCACGAGTAAGGAAGTTTAAAGAACCTATAAAGAGGGGGAACCTCTGAGAAACACTCTCTGAGGGTCAAGGGGGCAAGACACCAACGACCAATGACAAAAATCCTAGTTGTAGAGTAAGGATCCATAAAGAGAAGGAGGCGAGACAGGGAGTGACCTTGACTCCTAAAATAACAAAATTGAAAAGTCCAGAAATGCAATAACCACCTTAGATTTGAGAGATCCAAAATGAGGAAATGGGAAAGAGATGAAAGACATACATAAACAAGAATGAATGATGGATTAAAGCTCAGAACAAAGCCAGAGAGCAAGCCTCGCTAAGCCTTCAGATCAAATCAAGGGAAATTGCTTCTCTGTGAAGCCCTAAGAACGACGACAAACTTGGGAAGTTGAAATTGCAAGAAAGTAAAGAGGAGAAAACCAGAGAGAACCTGAAGAGTGAAATGGGAGCCGTTGATCCAGAGACATTTAAAGCTAATGGTACGAGGGGCATCAAAGTGGGGAATGTGTGCGAGAAACGAGGGAAAAAGTGATTACTTGTAACAGTCAAAAACCTATTCACACGTATATCGAGGTCATCAAGTGGAGGTCTACCTTGACTCAGTCTAAGTTCAACCCTTGCCCAAGCTTGCTTGAACCAAGGGCTGGGGGGCAACTGATGATACATGAAAAGAATTTTAACTAAGTACGAGCCTGGGAAGTGAGGTCAAACAAAGAGGTCAGATAAGGAGCCTAGAATTTAGAGGCCCTGTCTCGAGCTCCTCTCAGATGAAAGAGCAGAAGAGGTGAGAAGAGAATAACTAGCTAACAAGAGACATTCACAAAACAACAAGAGGACAGTAATTATGGCATGAAACTCTCAACCACCCAAGATCCCCTCTCAAAATCAAGGGAAATCCCGCGGAAGAAGAGCTAGATCTCACTGAAGATCCCTTAGAAACAAGAACGAACTATAAATATTGAACAGGGCCTCCAACGAAAAGGGGACAAAGAAAAATATATATAAAACACTCTATAATTTATTACGGTAATGAATAAAAACTCAAGGAGCAAGAGACTCCATTCGAGAGTGGACTAGTCGAGCTCTCAAGCTCGGTGAACCACTATACTTTCATTGTGCAACTCATTCCAATCCCCTAACCCTTGAACACTTTGATTCTGATTAATTTCCATGATTCATTCACTCTACTCAATTGGCATAGTAAACACCATCAATTTTCAATATTGATGAAGAAGGAGGAGAGTATTTATAGAGGATTTGATCCCTTTTTCATAAGGCATCTCTATTTATACATGGTAATCTTTTGTCCTTGTCTAGTGGATTTGTTGCAGTCCACCCATCAAATCTATTGGTATCGTTTGGGAATCTCAGGACGTTAAAGGAAATCACATATTCATAGGACACGTGATCTTCTTGAAGTGGTGAGGTGGCATTATTGAGGTCGTGGCTTGCTACTTAAGATAAGATGAGTTTCCTGATCTTTTTTTCACTTCTTCTAGCTATGGAATCCAATCTAACTTCACTAAGACTAACTTGTCAGATATTGCTTGGTGACTCAGGTGCTAGATGACCTGGACTTGGTCAGGTTGGTCTTACGTAGCTTGGCAACTTTGAGTTTTGCTGAGGTGTAATTTCTGATATCATTAGTTGGCCCCTAGCCCTGAGCTTAGGTAGTTCTATGTTGACCTTAGATTGGGGCCAGTTTGCTTTAGAGCTTAACAGTTCATCAGCAAGGCTTATTTCATGCACAACCTTGGACATGATGTGATGTGATTGTTTAGTAGAGGACCACAATTGTGCAGACATGCAACGTGCCTGACATCTCGATTTTTGAGCTGCCCCTATCTTGGTCATACACATGGCCATGATTTGGGGCACATTAATTTCGTGTATGATGCATTAATTGCTTGTGGGGTGATTAAACTACCAAAAGCCCAAAGGTATTTGAACATTTTGCCTCCACTGTAGTGAAGCATTCAGCCTTTTTCATCTTCTTTTGTTTAGAAAAAGAGAGAGGGAAAGATTTCAAGGATTCAGTGGTGTGCAGTTCATCCTTTTGGCGTCTGTGTCTCTATAGTCTTCCCATCCAAGTTGCTTCCCTCTTAGGTACGTCTTTCTTTCCTTTCTTCACCCTGTATCGAATTGATCCCTGGTGGTGGTCTATAGGTTCCGATTTGTGGTCTTTAGGTTTTGTTATCTTAGGAGTTCTTTTGGATATCTCAAATCGCTGTGGTCTATAGGGTTCTGATTTGTGGTCCTTAGGTTTTGTTATCTTAGGATTTCTTTTGGATATCTCGAATCAATTCCTTCCTTCGTCGACTGTTCTTCGATGACTGCACTCTCTCTTGTGAGGGATTGGAACCTAGACATAAAGGCAATAGAAGATTGCTCTTCACATCTACCATAATTGTATCGTGGGTTGAGGTATGGTGCCTCCATGGTGAGGGTGGTGTCTAACACTTCTTTTTCTTCTACAACCCATTCTTTGATTTTTTTAATGCTTAGGGATGATAGTGACGATGGGGAGGTTTGTACCTCCCCTAAGAATGGAGACCTTCCTAACGAGGAGGTCCAAGGAGATAAGTTCCCCTTAGCTATTGCTGAGGCCAAGGGGATTTGTTCTGAATGACTTGGAGGGGTTTTGTTGGTTGTTTTTGACTCTGAGGAAGCCACATCGGGTCAATTGGAGGAGTTTCCTTTGATTTATTCTCCTAGAAAAGCGGCTAGGGGAAGTGATGAAATCTGAGGGTTGAGTCCTCCTAACGCTTCCCAAGAAAAAGAAAGTCTCCCGTGATTTATCTGATTTGACTTGTTGTTCAACTTCTGTTTAGATTCGAATCAATGCAAGTTGGGTTCTTATTAGGAGGGAAGAGTATAACTTCCTAGATGACGTTATAATCCATCTTCCCAACCGCTGATCACCGATGTAGCATACCTCATCCTAGGATGACCTAATTTTTTGAGTTTGCCTTTGAGTCAGGATTGAGGTTTCCTATGCATTCCTTCATCCAAGAGGTTCTTTTTCATTACAACCTATGATGATGCACAAATTGGTATTGCCCAAAATCAATAGTCAAGAATGTGCACAAATGCAATAAATAGACAACCAATGACAAAACAGTACATAAGAGCAAAACACACAGATTTATAGTGGTTCGGTCTGGGTGACCTACTCCACTTTTGGGAATGGCAGCGGAGGCCTGGAATGTTTTATTGATGAATATGTCCGGGAGTATTACAATGCTTGGGAATTCAGCTCGTCATAGATTCTTTTTAGCTTGGTTGCCTTGGTGGTCAGAACCGTTACCTTCTCCTCAGCGGCCTTTTTACCGCCACCATGACATCGAGAGATTCCTTGGCCTTCTTCATCAGCTCTTG
This sequence comes from Ilex paraguariensis, assembly GCA_963454935.2. Taxonomy (NCBI): domain Eukaryota; kingdom Viridiplantae; phylum Streptophyta; class Magnoliopsida; order Aquifoliales; family Aquifoliaceae; genus Ilex; species Ilex paraguariensis. Next base: position 434,991 of record CAUOFW020002491.1, on the reverse strand, counting down.
CTCGTGGTGGAAGTCTATCATCTTCACGCATGCAAGTGACTAGCAAAGGAAAGGAGTCATTCAACACGAGAAATAACCAAGAAAGCCTTAGAAAAAGTATTTTAGAGGAAAAGCGCAAGTAAAGACAGGAAGTACCTCGGCCAGACCCTAGATGGTGTGCTAAATTTTTCTCTTAAAAGGAACCTACATAACCACCTTGTGGTCCGATGTGGGAACCAAATTGAACAAAGCAATCACGATGGCCTCAGGATCGCGATGGAATCTACTCCCTTGGGTCTTGGAGTTGGAAGGAACAGATTCCCCCTTTTTGCCTTCTTAAGAGACGAGTTGAGGAGGAGCACGAGAAGCCGCTGAAGCCCTGAGCTGCCCCAATGAAGACCTTTTGGGAAAAGACTTGTTCTTAGGAAGCTTGAGGGACAACGAGGGCAAGGAGGCACCTTCAAGGGAGGCAAGGTTCTCATGCTTCTGCTCTAAGGAGATGGGCTTTGGCGCACATGCTGATACCTCCTTGGAGGGTGGCTATAAACCCTTTACCAGTTTTCTCTTCTTCCTCGATTTTTTGGCATCCAAGAAAGCTGCCATAATAAGGTCTAGATCCATGGATTTAGATTGGGGGCAGGTGGTGGCACCGACTCCGGGGTGGGTTCAACGTTTATAGGTGGCCTGAGCTCGTGCTTCGCAAGATTCTTGTCGGTTACTAGATCAAAGAAGGATTGCAAGACAAAAACCTCAGCTCTAGCTACCCGGGCCGCCTCCTTTGCGTTAAGAATGGACAAAAACCTGCAAGATGAGTCAAAAATTATTAGAAAACAGTGAGAATGAACAAGAAAAGAAAGTATGTTTAAAGACTAGGCTTACAAATGTTTCTAGGGATCCTCCAAAACTTGGGAATACAAGGAACATCACCGGACTCCCCCAACAGCTCCAAGGAGTTGCCCCTAACGAAGAAAAACCTCAGTTTTCACCCTTTATTGGAAGATGGGAGCCTATAAATCAAGTTCTTTGCTTTCACCCTCTTGGCAAACTATAGAAAGCCCAAGGAAGGGGAAGATTTGAGTTAAAAAAGAAATGCAAATTCTCGAATGGTGGGACAAGAGTCATTCCCACTCTCGAACCAGTGAACAAGAAAACTAATTAGGAGACCCTAGCCATTCAGAGAAAGCCGAGCTGGGCAGACTTGGTAAAAAACAAGAATAACCCGAATGAAGGGATGGATAGGGAATCAAAGGCCAGCTCCGAATGTAGACTCAAAGAAACAGGTCAGCATGGGGATATAAGAGTTACACCTCTCATGTTCCTCAGGGGACTGTAATTCCACAGAGTCAGGAAAGTGATATTCTTGCCTCAACTCCTCTAGATCCTCATCATCAAGGTGACCAGGAGTTGACTCAGCACAACAAGTCAGGTTTGACAGATCCCAACAGGTCTTCTTCTTGGGTTTAGAAGACGGAGCTGCCTTAGACTTCCTCTTCTTAGACTGACCGGAGGAGGAGGAGGGCAACGCAAAAGGAGTCTGGACCTCTACTGGGGGGCAGAAACTAAAACCTCATGGACTATCCTAGAAGCCTCCTCGACAGATCCCCTAGGAAGGAACTCTAAATATTCTGATGAGGAAAGCAGAAGCTGATCATCACCGACTAGTACATTGCTAGTAGTAGGAAAGGAGGCCTCCTCCTCAGAACATCCACTAGTGGAGGCCATAGAAGCCTCTTCATCACCCCATTCCTAAAACTCAAATTTAGAAGAAGAAACTTCAAACCTCCCCATCAGTTGCTCAGATCGCAAAACCAGAATGAAGAGAAGTCAAATGCAAGACACAGTCCATTAAAAATAGGGGATTNTTATGAGGAAAACAGAAGCTGATCATCACCGACTAGTACATTACTAGTAGTAGGAAAGGAGGCCTCCTCCTCAGAACATCCACTAGTGGAGGCCATAGAAGCCTCTTCATCACCCCATTCCTAAAACTCAAATTTAGAAGAAGAAACTTCAAACCTCCCCATCAGTTGCTCAGATCGCAAAACTAGAATGAAGAGAAGTCAAATGCAAGACACAGTCCATTAAAAATAGGGGATTCAGATACCAAGACCTAAAAAAAGATAGCCTCGACAACAAAGAACGGTTTACAAATTACAAAAGGGAAGAAAAACCATCGAAATGACTCCTAATGTAGCTAAACCTCCAAACCAAAAAATGGAACCCAAAGCCCCATCAGGGAGGGTTAAAGGGATCCAGATCAAGCAAAGAGAAGGAAGGGAAAGAGACGTACCGAATCAAACGCTAGAAGTAGAGTGGAAAAAGAAACGTAAAAACCCTAAATCACCGAAGAGCAAGGAACAAGACGCCTCAAAAGCTGAAGGAGNATCATCGGAATGACTCCTAATGTAGCTAAACCTCCAAACCAAAAAATGGAACCCAAAGCCCCATTAGGGAGGGTTAAAGGGATCCAGATCAAGCAAAGAGAATGAAGGGAAAGAGACGTACCGAATCAAACGCTAGAAGTAGAGTGGAAAAGGAAACATAAAAACCCTAAATCACCGAAGAGCAAGGAACAAGACGCCTCAAAAGCTGAAGGAGGGAAGAGGCACGAACATATGAGGATTCAAAAACACCAAGAAAGAAAGACGAAGGGATTTTCCCTCTTTTATACGTAGCATTTAATTTGTGATAGACATACGACAGAATGTGCAAAAGAAACCGTACCAATGGGCTTTCCTATGGGTGACGCGTGTACGTAACCATCTCGTTATAGCCAGTGTAGGTTAACACCGCACGAATTAGGTTAGAACCAGCAATCAACCACAACTGCCGCTCAAAGAAACCATGCCCAATCTAAAAAAGACTTTTTTAACCCCAGGTTAGAGCTAACGTCATCATGAACTGGGGCTGGGGGGCAATTGATAATGATGGAATTTTGGGTCTGGGCTACCATAATTAATGAGCCCAAGAACCCACTACTCCCGTAATGACCCAAATAGAGTATCCACGGCCTATCCACACCAAGAGTAGAGTGAACCGAGCCCAAAAGGAAATGCCCAACAGTGCTAGTGGACCTAGATTCTAGCCCAGACCCAGTCCAGCTCAGACATATATCACCCCGAGGAAGAAGCTCGGCCTAATGTCTGTCTTAAAGGGTCTTCGCCACGCCNAACCACTACTCCCGTAATGACCCAAATAGAGTATCCACGGCCTATCCACACCAAGAGTAGAGTGGACCGAGCCCAAAAGGAAATGCCCAACGGTGCCAGTGGACCTAGATTCTAGCCCAGACCCAGTCCAGCTCAGACATATATCACCCCGAGGAAGAAGCTCGGCCTAATGTCTGTCTTAAAGGGTCTTCGCCACGCCATTTGCCCTAAGGACAAGGAGACCTTTTTTTGACACCCATAACAAACACGCAATCCCTGGAACTAAGTGTGTTGGTGCGCATAACTGTTCAAAGGCTGCGCGCGTAGTGGTCTTACATGGCAGAGTTCGCTGCAGGACAAAATAGGGCCCACAGAAGGAAGGAGCTGCAGGAANGACTTCGCCACGCCATTTGCCCTAAGGTCAAGGAGACCTTTTTTGACACCCATAACAAACACGCAATCCCTGGAACTAAGTGTGTTGGTGCGCATAATTGTTCAGAGGCTGCGCGCGTAGTGGTCTTACGTGGCAGAGTTCGCTGCAGGACAAAATAGGGCCCACAGAAGGAAGGAGCTGCAGGAAACCCTAGAAGGGTTACTTGTATAAATAGGATACTGTTCTGCTGTAGTGGAGGATCATCTCTTTCATTCTCTCTCTCGAATCATCAGCACAGTTCTAGTTTAACTGAACATTGTTCTTGTAAAGGCTCTGAGCCAGCTTCACCATTGTAATCTCCAGAAATCGAGTAATATATAACCCAAATGAGCAATAGACTCTCTTACAATAGACGTAGCCTTAGTCCAAATAAGTTTCCTTGACGGTCTAAACTGATTATAAGTCTCTTAAGGAGAACTCAATTCCAATTTTCACAAGGAAAATATGATGGAAAAAATTCAAAAGATGAATAAGCCCAATNCTTAGCCTTAGTCCAAATAAGTTTCCTTGATGGTCTAAACTGATTATAAGTCTCTTAAGGAGAACTCAATTCCAATTTTCACAAGAAAAATATGATGGAAAAAATTCAAAAGATGAATAAGCCCAATCCACAGTTAGTTGAACATGTCAATCAGATCAATTTTGTGTTACACAGGTTAAACTCAAATATAACTCATTTATAATTTATGTTAATAGGTCGTGTCATTTTTGTATTCGCGTTGAAAAATAGTTAATCCTAACAATTTAATTTTGCGTCAATTTTGAATTGTACTATTGCTTTCTTGTCAAAACTTGTCATTCTTAAAAAAAAATACCTTATAGTCCTTATATAGTTTCCTTTTGTGACAAAGACTTAGAACTCTGAACTGATTTTTGAAGGGAAAAAAAAAAGAAAATAGAGAAAATAATACAAGAGAGAGAGAGAGAGAGAGAGAGAGAGAGAGAGAAAAGCAATGTGGCAACGACTCTAGGATCCAGTTGCTACTGCCCTATGACAAGAACACTACCAAATTCTATTCAAATTCATCAGTAATTTGAAAATAACATAATTAAATTAAACTTGAAAAAATTACCTTTGAATTTTAACTTAGTTTCATTGTATAATTATATAATCTATGTACTACTTTTAAAAGTACTTTACAAAGAAACTATTTTATTTTCGTCTTTTACCCTTAAACAACTATATAAAAACAATCATATCCTAATTTTTAATTTAACTCTTACACCATTCATAATCCAGGAATAAATATTCAATTGCAATTGTAATGAATAAATGGTTACCAATAGTAAAACCGTTCATGTTCTTAACATTGAATAGGAATAAAACAAATTTTTTGGATCTCTATCGTATCCTTCAAAAAGTACTAAATCTAGAGAATATCCTTTTTATGACCATTGTTCTTCCTCCATCAAAGAGTAACCTGTATGACTTTTGTTATTCCTCCAGATTTACTATCCTTTTTTATTAATTTCATCTTCTTTCTACGTTCACCGATCACCATATATGTGCCACCATAAACTCACTTCCCACCAAGCACGCATTACATCCCCCAAAAAAAATTATTTTTCGAAACTTCCAAGTCTTTAAAGTGACAGTGTCATGATATGTTTCTCGTCTCCTTTGAATTTTTTATTTTTTATTTTTTTGATTCATTGTCTCCATTGATCAAACACCAAAATTAGCATAAACAGGTGTGGGAATATCTTCTATGGGTTATTCTAAATTTTGAATCGATTGGGTTATTGGGGTTCATGAAGTATAATGGCTTTGTTCTTGCTACATCTTGGCAGATATGTGGATATTTATGGGTTCTACTTTGTATATTTGTGCATTAATTTATCTTTATCTATAAGGCAATTGAATACGTACGCCCATTGTTTTGGTGATGTTGGACTTTCCTTTAATTTTAATTCTGTGTCTTGTCTTATTTGTTGCCTCTAAATGCTATTTGGTTCAAGTATTTATTTTCTGTATTTCTTTTTAAAAAAAATCAGATTTGTAAATGTTCACGTCATTTTTTTTCTAGGGTTGCATTTCTTTTATTCAGAAGCTTATTTCTTGTTATTATTTTTTAAGGATTTGACTGATCAATGATAACTTTTCATTGCAACATGTTACATGAATATTCTTGCATTCCAGGGATGTTGCCTAATCTTTCATGTCAAAGATTGATATTGATTTAAGAGGTTTATTCTAATACTAAAAGTACATTACCAGAACATCAACTTAGTCAAGGCCAAATAGATTTATGTCTTCATGAGTTTAATTTTTCTTTCGTTAAACTCGTTGGTTGATATATTTATAATTCTTCTTTCTGTCTATACTAAATATTGGCCAAAACTTNTGTCTTCGTGAGTTTAATTTTTCTTTCGTTAAACTCGTTGGTTGATATATCTATAATTCTTCTTTTTGTCTATACTAAATATTGGCCAAAACTTACATGTTTATGCAAAATCATAGCTTTTTTGTCATGATGTCTCATTACTTTTCTTGCCCACTTTATAGTTCACTTTTGNTATGTCTTCATGAGTTTAATTTTTCTTTCGTTAAACTCGTTGGTTGATATATTTATAATTCTTCTTTCTGTCTATACTAAATATTGGCCAAAACTTACATGTTTATACAAAATCATGGCTTTTTTGTCATGATGTCTCATTACTTTTCTTGCCCACTTTATAGTTCACTTTTGTTATAGTTAAGTTCGTACCGTTATATTTTAAGAGATGTTTTTAGTTTTTCATTTAATGAGGGTCAAGGTCAGATTTTATGGTACACTCATAGGCTCATAGCTATCTTCTTTTTTTTTTAACATGTAAAACAATTCATTCAATTTATTAACATGTAAAACAATTCATTCAAATCATTAACATGTGGATATAAGTTATATGTGTGTTAATGGTGTTGCGTAATAATAGAGGATTAGTGGACTTCGTTCGATTTGAAGTGCGCATATTATCTTCTGGGTGTATGTTTTCCANTCATTCAAATCATTAACATGTGGATATAAGTTATATGTGTGTTAATGGTGTTGCGTAATAATAGAGGATTAGTGGACTTCGTTCGATTTGAAGTGCGCATATTATCTTCTGGGTGTATGTTTTCCAAGTTTGGTAGATTTTTTTGAGTTCAATTTGTAGTGTTCGAGAAATTGAACTGCCTAATAAAATTTTAGACAATATTTGAAGCTAGAAATTCAACAAGGCTGAAAGAAATGAGAGCAGTAAATTTTTTTTACGAGATGCAAACAAATTCANTAGAAATTCAACAAGGCTGAAAGAAATGAGAGCAGTAAATTTTTTTTACGAGATGCAAACAAATTCACTATCATTAAAGCATATACTGTTTGGAAGTATGCCAGATTTTTTGGATTTCAAATCATTATAATACTAATGATTTGTAGTCCTAAACCATATTTAATGACAAAGAGGACCTTGAATATGAATGTTTATATTATAAAGACCATACTTTTGTATTCAAATATATTACAAACGATTGCTTAATTTCTGTAAAGACATCTTGTACTATTAACATTTGACTACTTATAATTTTTGATTTTAATCTTCAGATGGAGAAAAAAGTTGTATCGATCAAAAAAGGTGTGCGTATTAAGTTAATGTGAGATATGACACCCGAAAACTTAGAATGATTTTGGCCTTTCAATATAAGATCTTTAAAGAATAATTTGGTCAAACAACATTTTATTAAAAAAGAAAATTGATAAACGCTCTAAATGAAACTCAAAAAATACAATCTAAATGCATATCATATTTTGGATGAGGGGGTTCCATTAAAAAAGTTGATGGGACATACTCATTTAATGGTTGATATACATTTGAGTTACAACTTTTTAAATTTTATTTGAATTGTACAGCATTACTCATTAAAAAATATACACAAACACTATAATTCAAAATGATTTACATGTAATACAAGTGTGCAATAACCAGTAAAAGTAAGGGAGAATTATATCCAGACATCTTAAAGTTTGTTACTTAATCATTCAGATCTTTGATATTTAAAATATTACATATAGACTCTTTGAAATTTATAAGCGCATAATACTTAGACTCATGTCGTTAATTTTCATTAGTAAATTACATTCAAATCCTCTAAAGTTTGTAAGTGTGTAATATTTAAATCCCTCAAATTTAAAATGTTATACTTAGATAAAAAAATATTCCAATCAAATATAGAATATCAAATATTTTAAATTTTATAACCAAAATTTATATTTTATTATGACATTTATTGAAATAAAATTAAAATAAAAATCTAATTTTTTAAAAAAAAATCATAATTAGTATATAATTATATTATCTATTGAAATTTAATTTGATCATTTAAACGACCAAATTACCCTAATTAAAGGTAGAAGATATTGTGTCCATTACTGATTCTCAGATATGAAGATATCAAATGGACTACATCAAACTCGCATGCCCACTAACCCATGTGTAGTATTTAAAACATCTTTCTAGTTATTTGTGAATCTTTTAGATAAACTTCTTAAAGAATTAGAAGGCCTAGTATATTGTGATGTGTGATTTGATCGAAATTCTGATTTTACAGATTCGGAATAAGAAGTTGTCATCTCATTCAATCCAATTGGGATGCCCCTTGTTTGATTTTTTAATTTTATTTTAATATATAGTATAATTGTATATTAATTATGATTTTTTTTTAAAAAAATAAATTTTTATTTTTAATTTTATTTTAATAAATGATGCAATAGAACATACATTTTGGTTGTAAAATTCATTTTCTATTTTGAACGACTTAGACTCGTTTGATTTTTTTTCTTAGTTTTTTTCCAATAGACTCCTTGTACACTAGTTAAGATTTTTTAAGAAAAACTTTGATTTTTATTTTTTTATTTTATTTCAATAAATAATGTAATAAAATATTAATTTTGGTTATAAAATTTAAAATATTTGATATTCTATCTTTAATTGGAGTTTTTGTGGTCTAAATATAACATTTTAAACTTAAAAAATTTAAAAATTATATGTTTATAAATTTTAGGGGATCTAAATATAATTTATTGATAGATATACTAACTCAGATGGAGAAAAAAATTGTATAGAAAAAAAAAAAGATGTACCTGCTGAGTTGATATGACACTCGAAAAATTGAGAATGATTGTGTTGTTTTCAATGTAAGAATTTTTAAGAATATTTTGGTCAAACAACACTTAATTAAAAAATATACGCAAACACTACAATTTGAAATAGTCCATGTGCCATGCATATATGTAACAACTAATACAAATAAAAGTAGCGTCAAAAAATAATGTATCAGAATTTAAAATCAATTAATTCTATGCACCGGTGATCCATATGTAATTAAGAGTAATGTTACGTGAACTTAAAAATTAGACTTAAAAATAAGACTTGATAATTTCAACCATTAATTTCATTATAGATCCCAGCATTTATTNGAACTTAAAAATTAGACTTAAAAATAAGACTTGATAATTTCAACCATTAATTTCATTATAGATCCCAGCATTTATTGATACTCACTATCTATTTAATGATTGAGATTATCAAATTTAATTTTTAAGTTTATATAACATTATTTTGTAATTAATTTTTCAGAAAGTGATTCATATCTAATTAAAGAATAGGCAAAGAGCAATGCTACATGGACTTAAAAAATAAATTTAAAAATTAGACTTAATAATTTTAACTATTAATTTCACTATAGGTCTCAGTATTTATTAAAATTCACTATCTATTCAATAATTGAAATTATCGACTCTAATTTTTAAATGTATGTAACATTATTCATACGCAAAAACGCTGATTATGAAGGCGGCATGGAATGATGCGAAAACAACTCTACCACTGCATGAGTTCTTTTCTGGATGGAGGATGTAAAACTCTCTACAGATAAATAGACTCCACTCTTGAGAGTGTTGAGAGAGAAAACAAAAACAGACAAACACCACCCAGAGAGAAACACACGAGAGAAAGAGAGAGAGAGAGAACAATATTCAAACCCTAACCCTAACAACCCTAACAATCACGCCGACGAATCTCTGTCGAACACCCTCAAACCCTAATCGTAGCCCTACTACGAATCTTGCTTCAAACCCCATCGATGGCGTTGCTCGTCATTCTTCGCCAATTCGATCCCCTTCTTCGCTCTCAATCGTCAGAATGACGGCAGGTTCTCTGTCGAAGCTGGATTCGGGATCATGCTGTTCGATTTGTATGGAGGAAATCGCAGTGAATCAAGAGATGAACCACTTGCCCTGCAACCACTTCTTCCATCGTCACTGCATTGCTTCTTGGCTTA
>CAUOFW020002491.1:348581-416429 GCA_963454935.2 Ilex paraguariensis | reverse complement strand
TTTTTTTTTTTTTTTATTCATTCTATTAAAAGTCACTGTTTTTTGAGTTCATTGTTTATGTTTTTTCAATATTTTTTTATTTTTTATAAAAATTTATTAGTTTAAATTTTTAATTTTTTTTGTAGTTCACTATTTCTAAAAATTTTGAACAACGAATTAGGAGTTTCATTCTATTAAAATTCTTTGTGTGTGAAAATATTTTGAATTAAAAATTTCATTCTATTAAAGTTTACTATTTATTTTTTTCCAATATTTTATGACTACACTATTTTATATATATATTTATCAATTTAAATTTTTAATATTATTGTAGTTCACTATTTGTAAAATTTTTGGACAGTGAACTAGAAATTTTATTCTATTAAAATTCACTATTTGTAAAAATTTTGTAGACTAAGACTTTCATTAAATTGTTGTTCACTGTTTATGTTTTTTTTTTCACTATTTTTGAGTTCACTAATTTTTCATTGTTTTAGGTGGTGGGTGGTGGTGTTGACGACAATGATTGGTGGTGTCAGTGGACGGTGGTTGCGATTTTATTCTATTAAAATTCACTAATTGTAAAAATTTTGTGGACTAAGAGTTTCATTAAATTGTTGTTCACTGTTTTTGTTTTTTTTTCACTATTTTTGAGTTCACTAATTTTTCACTGTTTTAGGTGGTGGGTGGTGGTGTTGACGACAATGATTGGTGGTGTTAGTGGACGGTGGTGGCGATGACAACGGTAGTGATGATTGTTCAGTATGTTTAGTACACTATTTTTGAGTTCACTGTGTTTAAATCCACAATGGACTACGAGTTTCATTCTATTAAAGTTTACTATTTTTGAAAATTTTGTGAATTGTGAATTTCATTCTATTAAATTTCACTATGTTGGAGTTTAGTATTTATGTTTTTTTCAATATTTTTTAGTTCACTAGTTTTTTACTGTTTTTGGTGGTGGGTTTTGGGTGATGGTGGCAAAGATGGGTGGTGTTGGCGATGGTGGTGGTTTTTCACTATGTTTAGTTCACTATTTTTAAGCTCAATGTATTTAAATTCATTATAGATTAGGAGTTTTATTATATTAAAGTTCACTATTTATAAAAAATTTGTGAACTATAGATTTCAATCTATTAAAGTTCATTATTTATTGAGTTCATTGTTTATGTTTTTTCAATATTTTTGATTTTGTTATTTTTTATATATGTTTTTTAATTCAAATTTTTAATATTTTTATTTGTAAAAATTTTGGAGAGTGAATTAAGAGGTTCATTAAATTAAATTTCACTGTTTTGTGAAAATTTTGTGAACTAATAATTTCGTTATATTAATGTTCCCCTCATGATATTAAAGTTTATTGTTTCTAAAAATTTTGTAAACTAAGAGTTTCATTATATTAAAGTTCACTATTTTTATTTTTTTTCAATATTTTTGAATTCACTAAATTTTCACTGTTTTGGGTGGTGGTGAATGGTGGCGTTGGCTATGATGGGTGGTTTTGTGTAGTGGTTAGCAACGATGGTGGGCAGTTGTTGTGGCGGGTGGTGGTGGCTGGCAATGATGGTGGGTGATTGTGGTGGGTGGCAGGTGGTGGTTGGCAACAAAAGTGGGTGGCAGGTGGTGTTTGGCAACGAAGGAGGTGGGTAGAGAGAGATAGAGGAGAAAGGATAGCAACAGACAACTAATGGATAGAGATAGAGGGAGAATAAAATTAGAAAGCTCTCAAAATTAGTGAAAAATTAATAAAATAGATAGTAAAGAGCGCAAAAAGAAATCTGCTTTGAAAATGTTATCATTAATGGCAAATTCGTCTTTTTCAATAGACTTATCCTTTTCAACAAAAAAGACTTCCGTTTGGACTTAACAACACATAATTTCTAAGCGGTGGACCTCTTACCAAATATTCATTATATATATATATTTCTTCTTGATTTAAAATTTTAATTTTTTTTTAGTTCACTGTTGTGAAAATTTTTTAAACTGAGTTTTATTCTATAAAAATTCACTTTTTTTTGAGTTCACTGTTTATGTTTTTTTTTTTTGAATATTTTTTGAGTTTCATATTTAAAAAAAAAACTTTTTAAGTTCACTATTTTAGATATATATTTTCAATTCAAATTTTTAATAGTTTTATAGTTCACTGTTTATGAAAATTTTAGACAGTGAATTAGGAGTTTCATTATATTAAAGTTTATTGTTTGTGCAAAATTTTTGAACTAAGAGTTTCATTCTATTAAATTTCATTATTTTCGGAGTTCACGGTTTATGTTTTTTTAATATCTTCTGAGTTCACTATTTTTAATATTCATGTCTCAATTCAAATTTTCAATATTTTTGTAGTTCACTATTTGTAAAAGTTTTGTACAATGAATTAGGAACTTTATTCTATTAAACTTCATTGTTTGTGAATATTTTGTGAATTATGAGTTTTATTCTATTAAAGTGGTTTTTTAATTTTTTTAAAAATATTTTTTAGTTCACTAGTTTGTCACTGATTTTGGTGGCAGTGGTTGGCGGCGATGGTGGTTGTTCACTACTTCAGTTCACTGTATTTGAGTTCATACAGTGAATTCAGAAGAGTTACATTTCATTAATGTTCATTATCTATGAAAATTTTGTGAATTAGACATGTCATTCTATTAAAGTTCACTATTTTTGGAGTTCACTGTTTATTTATTTTTTAATATTTTTTGAGTTCACTATTTTTAATATATATTTCTCAATTCAAAATTTTAATATTTTGTAGTTCATTGTTTATATATATATATATATATATATATTTATTATGTTTGAGTTCACTAGTTTTCACTATTTTGGGAGGGGGTGGTGGTTATGGTGGGTTTTGGTTGGTAGCGGTGGGTAGGGGGTGCTTTCTGGCGACAGTAGCAATGGTGGGGTGATGGTGGTGGGTTGTGGTTGTGGGCGGCAATGGGTAGTAGCGACAATGGTAGGGGGTGGTGTTTGGCAGTGGGTGGCAGGGGGTGGTGGTGGTGTGTGGTGGGTGGTGGTGGTAGTGGCAATAGTGATGGTGGTGGTGGTAATGGGTGGTGACGATGGTGGTAGCAACGAGGGTGGGTGGTGTTGGTGGTGCTAGTGGGAATTGTGAACACTTAAAACGCAAAGAAAAATTAAAAAAACTATCTTAGACACTGTTTGAAGAGTTGAGTTTGGAAAACACAAAATTTTGGTTTTAAAACAATATGGGAAAATACTAAAATATCATGGGATACTCTCAATTCCACATGGTAATTAGTTATGATCTAGTTTCGGAACTCAATTGAAAATTAGTTGAGGAGTGATCACAATCGGAATATTAAGCGGTGATTATATTGAAAACATCAAAAGTATAATTGATAAATTATCTGAATAAATTGAGGTATTTACTTGCAGATCACAAGTATTCACCATGCTCTATGCTTAGGATAAATCAAGCTTTCCAATAGGTAAACCCTAATTTTATTATAAATAATAAATCAACTATTTTATAAAAATTCTAATTAATTAATTCAAGTACGAAAAATTAGTTATTTGACTTGTAGTGAATTTCAAGCATTCAATATGCGTGGCATAACGAATCAAGAGATTTTATAAAATAAAAACTTTACTAAAAGACACGAAATGATTAAACGAAAAAATCATACACTCTCCTAAAATTAGTTGGGGATTTAGCAATCCATATGCATGAAAAAAATAATAAATTAACTATTTTTACACTAAGGAGGTTAGGGTTGGCCTTGGAACAAGTACTTGCTAAATAAGAGTCTTTTTTGGGTCAAAACTTGTACATCAAATCTTGGGGGTGTGGGTACAATATTTGCCCAAATTTTAAGCTCGATTTTTGTCTAGTTAAAGGCCTATTCATTTTTGTAGCCCTTGAAGCCTTCTTTCCAACGCCACAAAAATTAGATCAATCAGACATTGAGTTATAAAATTTTGACAAAAATACTGAAGACATTTCAAAACCTTATCTTGTAGAATACTTTTCTAATCCAACTCTAAATGAGTCTTCTACTAACTTGGACTTTCATTAGGATTAAATTGTTGCTTGTCTTTAAATCTTCATATTTAAATCCTGACCATTTAATTCTTATCAACTGTGACCTGTTTTCTAGTGTTTGTTTCACTTACCTTATCCATTATTATTTAAAATCAACCAAACTACATACAAAATAAATTAAACAATTATAACAAGTATCAATCTAAAATAGTATTTTTAATGGTTAATCAATGACCATGAAAAATGTTGAAATTTATAATGGACTCCAAGAAATTAGCCAATTACAAATGTGATCTAATAATTATTTGTACGGTGGAAATTAGTTATTAAAGAAAACCACATTTCGATATTTAAATAGGTTGATGATATCCTATTGAGAAAGCTTATAAGTTTTTTTATGTAAAACCCTACAGGTGGATTTAACTATCCGACATGACAAATAAGTTGAATGGTAAGATCTCAAAGATAAAAGGAAGTCAATTAAATATAATTTTTAGTAATTTTATTGATTGATGAACATCTGTAATATTAAACGTTGGGAGAATATTAAGTGTATAATAACAAGGAGCTCAAAATATAATTTTGAGATAAGTCTTGGGAGATGAATAATAAATTTTTAGTGAAATAATTTATTATTAATGGATCGTAGGATGTTTCTTCTGGGTTAGACATAAGATTCTTAGGCTTATTGGAAGCTCATCCCTTATTTCTCCATAGGGCCTCTATTGTAGCCTATAAATAAACACTCTTTCTGGTTCTCTCAACAATACTTTATGTCACGCCCCGAATTCCCACAAACCCGGGGAGTAAGTGAAAATGGAAAAGAAAAGTAAATGAAAGGTCATTAGGTTGGATAAATTGGCTTCTCATTCATTTCTCATGTTTTCCCAAAGTTTTTTAAGCAACTTTTCTTCCATTTTTAGCCTATTTCTTCAAGGTTTCTAAACCCTCCCTTTTGACATCCTTCCCACTTATTTAAAAGGTGTTTTACACACTTAACAAGTCTTTTAATTTTTCATTAAATTTCAACATAACCTCCTTTGTTTCAAAGCCTTTTTCCCACCTAATATTCACAATAATTCATATGCATAATTATATCACAATCCACCCTCACTCGGTGGCCACAACCCATGTAAATTAAACATACATCTCTTATTCTTAACATATACATCTAATTACCTCAATATACACATATGATACTTATTAAATAAAGACATCCAAAATATCAATTGAGTTTACACTCTTANTCTTATTTTTAACATATACATCTAATTACCTCAATATACACATATGATACTTATTAAATAAAGACATCCAAAATATCAATTGAGTTTACACTCTTACACATTAAAATGGTCTAAGACCTTTAATCCACTACTTTTTCAAACTAGAATACAAGTTATTTGGGCTTATGCCCATACATACAAAATATGCCTAATGGCCAAATATACATTCAAGTTCCTTTCCTCTCCTTCCTCTAAGACTTCCTCAAGTCTCAAGTACCAGGAGCCTCATCTGTAATATGATATCCCACGAATGGGTCAGCTCAACTGCTGTATGACAAAGCGCTAACATTAAGAACAAATTTAAGGCATGACATGTGCAAGTGTACATTTTTAAAAGCTATAACCCCATAATCTCTCAATGCTATACAATGTCAATATGCATGACACACCCATGCAACTCTATGCCACCATTGTCTCGCTTCACGGTCCGCCCCTGTCAACCCACGAGTACTATCATTGGCAAGATTTTGGGTTTTTCGCCACAGGATCTACACCCTCATAATGTATAGCACCAAGTGCTCAACCCACACTATGTTCCAAGGATTCATGTATGTCAAGATACCATGATTTTTTTCAATGTAAATTCTATGAAATATTTCATCAAACACCTTATCTACATGAGTGTAAAGCACCATTCAATGGATTAAACATATGATCAAGCTTCATATTCCTATGAAACATTTCATCAAACACCTTATTTACATAAATGTGAAGCACCATTCAATGGATTTAAACATATGATCAAGTTTCATATTCATTACTTTCACAATTTCTCAAAGAAACTACAAATACACAAACTACCAACTCATGTAATAAATCATAACTCTCAAACCACAAGAGTTTCTCTACATGAACATAAGTTATAATATAGTAAACCAACACATAAGCAATATAAACCTTCACCATAGCAACATATTGTCAAGAAACTCAAAGAACACAAAAGTATTTAAACCACTAATTCTAAGTTTTCAAAGCAACTACCAACTAAATGATTTTCTAACATCAATTAAACACCTAAATCATTCAATCAATACCTAGGAAGGCAAGAAAACATAAATCTATTCCCAACTTAGCAAAATATCATACCTAAAATAGTTTTTCTCAAACCAAGGGAGTTGTGTTCCCTTCAAAGCTGAACCGATTGGTGAGAATATAGCTCTTGTTGAGAGGAATAACTTCTTACAATGAAGTCTTGCAAGAATCTTGGCCTAGGATTGAGTTCTGGTGGCTTGAAGCTTGAAGAACCTAGGATTTTTCTTCCCTTTTCCTCCAAAAACGTGCACTGACCCTTCCCAGCCCAAAAATACTGATATTTTTACACTAAAGGGCTGTATTTATAGTGGAGGGCAAAGGTGCAAAAAGACCCTTTTGCCCTGGATGAATCTGGGACCCCGTTATACTACAACTCGTTCCGAAACACCTCAATTCGACATTTTATTTTAATAAAAGTTCTTAAAATTATTTCAAATGAAAATTTTCAAAAATATATATTTTTGCTAGTGGCCGGGTTTGGCCGATGCCACCTAGGCCACCCGGGATACCTTTTTTGTCTAATTTTTAAAATTATTTTTATTTAGGCTCAAATTCTCACAGTAGATGTATTTTAACATTCTAAGCATGTTTTTCTTCTATGACATACTCAAATTATACTCCTAAACATGAATTATACCTAAATGATGCATGAATAGTGTCCTACCGGCAAAACTGAAAAATTTATCCTTACTTTTCAAATCTCTACACTTTACACTCACGTTTAGAAGAAGCAGATAGTTAGTTAGATAGAGAGAGAGAGAGAGAGAGAGAGAGAGAGAGAGAGAGAGAGAGCAAGATGAAAAATTCAGAGGATTACAGCCCACACTGCATCTGAGTTTTTGGCGTTGAAGGACATATGATAAAAGATTGTGAGGTTGATCGAGCTAGCTGTTCGATCTGCACCAATTTTCGTTCAAGTTGTAATAGTTAAAGGTAAAACCTAATTCCGTCTTATAGGATTAGCAAACTAATTTTTTTTATTCGATTATACGCGTCGTCAAAGAATCTTGGGATTGTCGTTCCAACAGTGTGAAGTACTAAATTTCTCAGAATTCCGAGGTTGTGCTACATGGAATTGATGAAAAACACATAATACAAAGAAAATTAAATTAAAATTGGTTGTTTGAAAAAAGTTTGATGAAGTTGAATTTAGAAAATAGTAAATTTAAGGTTTTCTAAATAGTGATTTGGAATACTAAAGCATTGGGATCCCTTTCCAACTCCGCATGGTATTTATTCTTACTCTGATTTTTGAACTCAATTAAGATTTGATTGAGGGGTGATCTTAATCAAAAAATTTAATGGTGACATTATTGAAAAAAAATCCAAAAGTATAATTGAAAAATTATTTGGATCAAAATTAGGTTTAAAATGTAGATCTCAAGCATCCAGTGTCTGTGGAGTCAATGATCAATCAAGATCTCTAATAAAAGAAACTTGTTTTAATCATAAATAATCAAATCAATTATTTTTATGAAAATTTTAATTAATTGATCCAAACATGAAAACCTAGTTATTAGACTTGCAAAGAATCAGAAGCATTCATTGTACATGAAACAATGAAACAATGAAACAAATAACTTTACAGAGTAAAAACTTGACAAAAGAAACATGAATTAATTAAAAATAAAAATCATACATTAAAGAACAAATATCAAAACAAAATGACGTGCTTCATTGGAATAATCACCCTTAACTTTAGTTAGGGATTTAGAAATCCATAAAGTGAGAGCAATAACAAAAACTAGGAAAAGAGAGGCTAAAGGCAAGATAGATGCCCACATTAGGGTTCACAGATATTTATATGGAGATTAGGAATCAAAAACCTAATCAAAGTCAAAAACTATGTCTAATCTAGCAGTTGTGTCTGGACGCGCCTTTCCAAGCGTCTGAGCAAATGAGTTCATCTTGCACTCTTTGGAAATGGTGTCTGGACGAGATAATCTTCCGTCCAGACATAGAATTGCTTCTGGAGTTCACATATGGACACTCCTTTTCACTACAAAATAAGAATAAAACCTAAAACACATCATTCGAGCGCATTTAGCTTTAAAATGCAATGCAATTAACTATAAAATAATGGGATAATCATGCATATGTCATGGCAAATCACCGTGGGAGGGCGGTGGACACTGGAATGAAAAAATTATTCAAACTAGATCTAGGAGAAAAATTCCACTTGAGCAACCATAAGACCGCTCGAGCCATCTCTAAGACCGCTCAAGTGGTTTTTGTTGTTCCTCCATTTAGCCATTGCCTGAAATTTCCTTAAGTCTTTAGAGACCACTCTAGTGAAATTTAGTGAACATAGAGCGATCTCTACTAGTTTTTAAAGCCTAAAACCAAGCAAAAAAGTAGTCCTCGTGAACATTAAAGGGTGTTGCTCTAGAGATGTTCACTAATGGCTCATAACAATATTTTCAAAAGGTTTAGAAAAAAATTTCTTTAAAAAATAACTATGAGTCATACATGGATCAATTACCAATTCCATTTTAACACTAATCCTCCTAAGTCTAGTAAACCATAGGTCTCTAAAGTCATTACTTTTGTCATAAGCATGCAGGTGCATATAGAAAGTTCATTTGTGGTAGCTTGAAGCATGATCTCCTTCCTTTTATTTGACCTTTTTGGATCTTCGTCATTGTAACATTATGACCATGCTATAGGTTGATATTTACAAGGACTTCAAGAAATTACCTAATTACAAAACATGACCTAACAATTATGTTTAAGAAAAAAATTTGAGGGTGGGCACATTCTCAAGGATCCCTTATTGTGAGATCTTGTGTTTCATTCAAATATAAATTATATTAGCATGTTAATATTTTCAAAATTATTAAAATGATGAGAGAAACTTCGAATTGTTGTTAAACGAATAGTTGCATAAGTTTGAAGTACGAACATATTGACTTTGGGGTCAAATCTAATTTTTGGAGGTGTTTAAGGTTGATAAGGGTAACTATGCAAATATATCAATTTTTTAAGTCAAAATAATATTACCATTGAATCCGGGAGGTCCAAAAAACATGGAATAGTCATTTAACACATATAGCGGTTTGGAGGGATAAAATAGTAATTTTAGTATTTCAACTGTAAATTTACTTTAGTTTTGAGATAAATCATAAACTAAATGTTCTTAGGTTAAAATAACATTCAAAATGAATTCGAAACATCGAAAAACCTTAGGGTAGTCATATGGATCAAATTGGAGATTTTTAGTGGTAAAATCGTAATTTTGGAGAAAACCCAATTTTCAGCCCATAAACAGCAAATTTCGGGACTGCTGGGTTTAAAACCCAAATTTCAGCCCCTTTTCTTTCATTCTTTCATTCCACTATCACCTAATACCTCTTAGAACCCTAGGAGAAGATAAAGAGAAAGAGAAAAGGGAAAAAAATGTCTCTAAAGCTTGGATTTTGCTTGAAAATCCTAGGAACTTGCTTGGAATTCTTGATTTCTAGGTGGAATTTTCCTCTCTTGCATTTACATTGTGCATCTCATGTATTTTCTTTAGCTAAAACTTACTATGTGTTTGATCGCAAAATACTNTTTAGGTGGAATTTTCATCTCTTGCATTTACATTGTGCATCTCATTTATTTTCTTTAGCTAAAACTTACTATGTGTTTGATCGCAAAATACTTGTTATAAACCTTGATATAATGTTGAGTATGTCATGAATTGTGAACTCACATGCATAAAAATGATTTTAGTATTATGGGTTTGAAACCTTTGTTTAATTTTAGTTATGGGCATTTGATTAAACTTATGATTTGGGAGGTTTTGAAGTATGTTATGATCTTGTACATAAAATGACTTATTCTCTTGAAAATGGAAATGATTTTAGTGTTATGGGTTTGAAACCCTTGTTTGATATTAGTTATGAGTATTTGATTAAACTTATGATTTGAGGGTTTTGAAGTATGTTATGATCTTGTACATAATATGACTTATTCTCTTGGAAATGGAAATGCCCTAGTTTGATTTTAGTTATGGGTATTTGATTAAACCTATAATTTGGGGGTTTGAAGTATGCTATTATTTTGTACATAATATATATGACTTATTCTCTTGGAAATGATTGTGTTGCTTTGAAAATGAAACTTTTGAGATTTGAGCCTACTACATGTTTGATAAAATGTTAAGGTTATGACATGTGTTTTCAAAAGGATTTATGGATATAGAAAATAATGATTTTTGAAAAATGTATGTTCGATATTGACAAGTAGAGGGTTAGTAGATGATTGGGGCTTATTGAGTGGGTTGCCAAGGCGGCTACTAGTCCTAAGGGGTATTGGTTATGGTAGTGGTTTTTGGTGATGCCCTATGTGGCGTCACAAGTTGTGCCCTACACGTTCTCCTTGAAAAGCAAGAAGGGCGATGAGACCCTAGGGTGCAAGACCCAAAATGTGCCCTACTTTGTAAATGCTTGGGAAAATGATTATCCTACTGAGCGTGTGGTAGCTCATCCCTTACTAATATTTTCCGAGACTAGCATGCATCCTAGGGCATAGGTGATGGAATGCTTGTGGGAGCTTGGATAAGAAAGAATCTTTTTTGGAGCCTTTTTGTATTTACCTTTAAAACTTATGTAGTAATGTTAGCACTCAAACATTGTGTTTGAAAAAGGTTGTCTTGAGGCATTTATGGTGTACACTTGATCATCTCATAGAGGGATTATTATTTTGGATATTGTAATGTAAAGTTATGATTTTGTGTACTAATTGTTGATATATATTGGTATTGGATGTATTCAGGTTTGGAAGGACTTCGTGGTCCTCTAATTGCCACCCCAGATTTTGTTGGATTATATTTTTGATAGAGGCATATTGTGGATGTTTAGTTAGTTTAAATTATGTTATGCTCTCACAAAGATATTCTTATTAGCTGGTTGGAAGCCCAATTTTCAAAGGAAACTCTACCGAATTTTTTTGAAAAAAAAATATATATGTTTTGATAAAAACCAATTTTTTCATTTCATTCAATTATTATTGTAAACCCGCAAGATCCTCTTAAGCAACATCAAATTGATTGACCAATTTTATTATCAATCTTGCTAGTACAAAGATATTGAGTCTCCAGACATATTAATAAAGATCTCAAGCGCCGGGGTGGGGGGGGGAGCCATACTGTGCCTTGTGGGGCCAATTGCACCCACTCAATTATTGTTACAAAAAAATTTTCATACATTTTATAATATATTTTTTGATTTTCCCTTGAACAAATTTTTAGGTATCTTATTCTGCTTGATCATCTCCTAAATTTAGCTTAAATTCCTAAAGTCTAAATTCAAGCCAAATTTTGTAATATTTAGTAAGTTGAATCCTCTCAAATTGTATTCCAAAACCATCTGAAAGCTCTTTGTTCTCTTTCCTCCTATATCTCATCTCCTTTTTTGTACCACAATTAATAAGAAAATTTGATAAAAAAATATTTAATGACATTAATACTGAGATTATCATAAAATATTCTTTTTACCAAATTGAAAACTTGTCAAGAACAATTATAAAAATATTGAACAAAAATATTACGCATCAATATTGAAGCTACCATTTGGTAACAAATTTTTTAAGTGAAATAATAATTTCTTCATAATAAAAAATATATTTGCTCCCTACAATAAAATATATGATCAATAGGAATCTTAGTCTATAAACAAGTGCTAACATACATGGATTAAACTCATAAAATTGAGTAAATCCTAAAAAAAAAAAAGAAGCATAAGAACACATACAAGATTTAAAATGACATTACTGAACGGTACTTAAGTTTATGTAATATTTTAATTTTTAATTTTTTAAATTTGTACCCACTAGGTTAATTTTCTAGTTCTGCCATTGCTTTCACGAACATGCATATGTGAAAGTTTAAATGCAAAAAGGAAAAATATTTTTTGAAATAAATATCTATAAATCACAAAAAAAAATTAGTTTTTGAAATAATTGGGGAATTTCTAGGTTATTTCAAAAATGACATTTCTTGTTAAACATTTGTCCCACTTGAAAGGAAGGAAATTTATGTGTCAACTTTTATATAGTAGCTATCTATTGTCTTTTTAATAATCTTATATGAGATTTTATTGGAGCTTGAGGACCACTTTGCACTTGGCATAAGCCGTGCATTAAGACAAGCCACATGATTATGAGTTCTGGTGATGATTTATAATAAGTCGGCTTTTATGTATTAGCTATATGTATTCATTTTATTAATCTTATGTGAAATTTTATTGGCGCTTGAGAAGACCTGTGCACTTCGCATAAGTTCCATACTAGCACGAGCCATGGGCATGGGTTCGGGTGGTGATTAGACTGGTGGTATTTAGATTACACTTTTTCAGAATTGGTGTCTCTTTAATTTCAATTTAATACACTATTATCTACAAAGGAAAATCAAACAAAGATGTTTTTGTTGAGCTACAAGCCTGGGCTCTTCTACCATTGTATTTATATTAAAGACAATTTATAAGACTCCTTGTTATGTGAGAGTGCTAAAATAACCAATTCTCTTTAAAATTACAAGATAAGTATAGGTATCTGGATGAACTAATCATAAATATAATGCAATTCAAACAGTAGTCAGATAGATGAAGAATATGTGTAACGACCACTTCATTTATCACACCCACCATAAGCTAATTGATTTGGGAAGAACCGAAAGCTTGTTCTTGAGAAACTGAAAATGAGCTAAAGACAAAACTTTAGTAAAAATGTCAGTCATTTGATCAATAGTCTGAATGTATCAGACATCAAGTTCTTTGTTGACAAATTTTTCACGAACATAAGAAAAAATCAACTTTGATATGTTTGGTGCATGCATGAAACACGAGATGTGATGTTAGAGAAATGAATATGATATTATCACACCAAATAAACGGAGCCATAGTTAGGCAAATGCATAGATCTTTAAATAAATAATATAACCATGAAAGTTTAGTCGTTGTTTTAGCCAATTGGCGATATTTAGATTTGATACTAGATCTAGACATTGTATTTTACTTCTTCAAACTCTACGAAATGGTACTAAAACCAAGAAAAATACAAAACCCACAGGTAAAACATTGGTTGAGTGGATAACTAGCATAGTTAGTGTCCGAAAAAGCCTCAAGTTGTAGGTGTCCAGGTTCCAATAGAATACCATGTGCAAGATTGCCTTTAACATACCGTAAAATACGTTTAACGATAGTTTAATGAGCTAAAGTGGGTTTAAGCATAAATTTGCATATTTGATTAACAAAAAATGCAGTGTCAAGGCGAGTGCATGTAAGATATTGTAAAGCACTAACAATACTTTGATATTTGGACGAATCCGCAAGAAGAGAACTACCATCAAAAGCCCAACTTGTTGTTAGCAACATAAGGCGAACAACATGTCTTAGCATCTACCATCTTTGTGCGAGTAAGGAGCTCCAAAGCATAGCAAGTTTGGGACTAGAAATGAAGGTCGTCTTCAGACCAAGAAAATAATGTAATAAACTCAAACCTTTCATAGCAAAACAACTTGTTTTGATTCTAATAGGTATTGGCCAAAAATAAAAAAGATCACTGATAAGTTGTTGTAGATGAGATAAGCTATTTTCAGTTAAAAGACTATTGAGTTGTCAAAGATGAGAGGAGCTATTTCTAATCAAAAGTATGCCATCAATCTAAATGAGAAGGAACATAATAACACCATAATAATGATACGTATAAAATAAGTGAGCAGCCTTTGATTCTATGAAACTAGATCTTCAAGATAATCCAAAAACTATTGAAACCATGATTGTTTTAATCTATAGAGAGACTTATGTAAGAGGCAAAAATGATGAGGAAAATTAGAATTTTCAATTTTTTTAGTGGATGACCTTGTACCAAATTTAAATGAAAAATTTGATCTTAAGGTTCCTTTTAAATAATTAAAATGATGGTATAATCTTCAAATCATTATTGAAAGAATATCCATGAGGTTTGAGTTTCACTCGTATTGACCTTTAGATAAAAATTTAGTTTCAGAGGTTTTTAAGTTTAAGAAGGGTAGTTAGGTAAGTTTTTAATAGCTTTTAGATCAAAATAATATTACCATTGAATCCAAAAGGTCTAGAAACCTTCCGTTAGACGATATGAGGTGTATTAGAAATTTGAAAGTATTTTGAGGGTTAAACTCATTTTCGAGAGAATTCATAAAGGAAGGAATTTGAAATTACCTCAGTATTCTGGCCATAAATTTTTAGTTTGATGTTCGATTGATCTAATTCTTGTAGCATTAAATAGTAAACTTCAAGAGCTACAAAAGTGTGATTCATAAAAAATTTGTGAATTGAACTCTAACTGGGTCAAAACTAGGTTGGAAGTTTGGGGAAAAAGTTGGGTTTGTTTGAATGGAAGTGCAATATTAAAAATCCTTATCAGGGTGAAAGGGAGATACTGAAAGTAGGAGCCGTTTGAATAGAGATTTTCCCTTTGAACGAAAACTCAATTTGGGCTTCAATCAAGGTTCGCTATTTTGATCAATTTTTGACCTATATATAAATCCCTAGGGATGCGTTTTAGGGTTTATTGACATGCTTTTCAACCCTAAGGAGTCTTGGAAAGAAGAAGAGGAGGAAGAAAAGTTGATTGGGCTAGATCTTGAAGGGATCAATGCTTAGGCAATCACACAAAATAATATAGAGATAATTTTCTCTAGATTTAAGGTAGGGTTTCTATCCCTTTCCTATTCATTAAGGCTGGGAATTATTTATATGTTATTTTGAGGGTTAAACACACACACACACACACACACTCTAGATCTATAACTCTTGTGAATTTCTTTCAAAAGCATGTTTCGTTTTCTTGGAAAAATACCTAATTTACATTCATGTTTTTGTTATTGAAGTTTCCTCTATTTGGAGAATTGTAGAACTATGATATGTGGTATACAAGGATTTGATTAAAAATTATGAACAATATCTCTTGTATGGGTGAGTGTGATGAACTTTGATATACTCGAACTTATATCGCAGAATGTTTAAATGTGTTTTCTTCCTCGAGGGTTTCGAAGGGTTCTTATCATTCATAATGGGGTGTTGGTTCATTACAAGGTTTCAAACCACTATTCATTCATGGTGATCGAGGTTGAGGGTTAATATACTACTCCTGAAAAGATTTTGTTAAATACTGATGCATCAGTATACGCGTTTCCTAAAACGTTGTCATCCTACGAAAATTGCTTTGTTGGTGATGTGTTTGTAGTAGACTAGATATATTCAGTTTGTGAATTCTTACAAATCAACATACATACATGAGATATTCCAGATATGAGCTATTATTTACTCAGTGATCCATTCAATAATGAATTTTCCTTACATGTATCAAAAATTTGAGATCGTTATTAATGTCACATGTTTTACATCAAAAACTATATGTTATTTTGTAAATTGAGACTTACCTGTTTCATTTATTTCTAAACCTTGTTTAGTTTTAGAAAATTTTTCCTACTAGGCTAGTTTTGCTTACCGATTCCTTTAACATTTTTTAGATTTAGGTGTTGAGGAGGATGCAAACTTAGGTGAGAATACAGATTGAAAGGTGGAAGAGGATCAGAATTTGGGTCCTAATTTTGAGGCTTAGATATTGATTCATTTGTTTGTTATTCTTATCGAGTGTTTGATAATTCAGATTCATGAGTTTTGATTCGTTTTGAAGGTGTTGTTCTAGGAGGGGTAAACCGATGTGGATCTTCCCTCATGATTATACACATGGAGCAATAAACACTTTACCTAGAAGGGGGTGAATAGATTTTTCAATTTTAGCCCAATTGATTATCAACAAAAGTCTAAACCCTCTTCCCACAAAGATTTAGAAAATAATTTGAGAGCCTCTTTAGTCACCACAACCCATTTTGCACATGATGATTGATTAAATTAATTCACTTATAATCAATCTCACAACGATCCCAAATTTCAAACCCAATTTGCACACTATAGTTGAATAGATATCAATCAATCAAATCAAAAAATATATAGTGCACGTGTGTGATAACAATCAAAAGTGCGTACAATATATAATAAAGAACACAAGTGATTTGTTGACCCAAAAACCCTCCTCGAAAAAAATTGCAGAGAACCTTCTTAGTATACCAAAGCCTAATTCGCTACTCTTTAAGTCAACATA
This sequence comes from Ilex paraguariensis, assembly GCA_963454935.2. NCBI lineage: Eukaryota > Viridiplantae > Streptophyta > Magnoliopsida > Aquifoliales > Aquifoliaceae > Ilex > Ilex paraguariensis. The sequence goes on along the minus strand of CAUOFW020002491.1, from coordinate 400,007 downwards.
CAAGTACTCGAATCTTATACATTAACCAATATCATAGTTAGATGTTTCATTCCTTATTTTATCTCTGCCAAAGTCCCTTGTTTGACATCTAGTGTAGCTTCACTTGGACCTCCCCATCACATGGTTCGTCAAGGCCTTGAGCAATTATGGGCATGCCAATGATCCCCGGTATGCACACACCAATGAGTTTGGTTTACACCATCATGATCTTCAACACCAAGTTGTGAGGTTTGGTAGTGGTAACCTTTTGATTTAGGGATCTAGGTTAGTGATGAAAGCACTTATAGTAGAAGGAGTGTTTTATCTCTTATAAATCTCACAAGAGGCTTAGTCTAGTTGTGAAAAAGGCTCTCCCTATTTATAGGTCCAAAATAAGGGTAGTCTTAGTAAATAAGAAAACGAAGATTCACGTACGACCGCTTGATCGGTGGGAGGTTAGTTGGCACTAGAATGAAAATCTTGTTTTCATCTTGTCCAGGAGCAACACCATTTGATTAACCATGAGCATCGCTTGAGCTACCATGAAGGACCGCTTGAGCTCGCTTGCCTAATTCCCTAAGTCATAAAGAGACTGCTCTAGCTAAGGCTAACAAGCATAGATCAGTCCCTACTGGTTTCGAAGCACAAAATCAAGCAAAATCTAGTCCACTTAAGCATTAAAGGGTGTTTCTCAAGTGAGATCCTATAATGGCTCAATTTATGTTTTCAAAACATAAAATTGTTTAGAAAAAATTTTCTTTTGAAATTACCTAGGAGCCATAAAATCCACGCCCTTAAAAGAATGTTTTGTCCTCAAAACTTATTTGTTGACTTATTCTATATAATCCAATTCCATTTTCATCCTACTCATCTTAAGTTAAAAATAACTAAAGGTTTATCGTAGGTGTCTAGGACATTACCTTTGTCCTAAGCATGAAGGTGCATATAGAGGTTGAATAATATTGCATTAATGCTTGATCTCCTCCTTTCAATGACAATTTCGGATCTTCAACTTGATAACATCATAACCATGTAAAAGGTTGAGATTTATAATGGACTCCATGAAATTAGTCAAATACAAAATGTTATCTAATAGAAGGATTAATCATTTTTATTTAGATTTTCTAGATGCGAGCAATTGATGGTTGACTTATGTTTTTGGGGATTTCTAGTGAGAAGATATTGAATATTATTATTTTGCTTTATTTAATGATATTATTAGTCATCTCTCATGATTTGAAAGGTTGTTAGTTTAGGTTGCCGCATAGACCCTCCTCTTCCCCCTTCATTTAGCAGTCCATGAAGAAATGCATTTTTAACATCAAGTTGGCAAATTGGCCATGTGATGGTATGCTAGACCACTAGGTTGAACGTTTCGATATAATCTAACCAATCTACTAATAAAAACCATAGACAACAAGGCAGGATTTGTAGCGTCCCACCAAACCATTGGATTACCATTTAATCCAATAAACCCACTTGTTGGATAGAATGTTTATATTTGAAGTTGGTGGAGCAAGACCAGTGTTAGAATCATATATGTAATTGGCTAACTTCGTGAATTTTTTTTGTAAATTTTAACTTATTCCATGATCATGATGCTACAATGTCAAAGATTCAAAAATGTCAAATGAAAGGATGAGTTCAAGCTACAACAACACATCAGAGAGTCTCTATATGCACCTTCATGCCTAGGAAAAAAGTAATGACCTTAGAGATCCTAACAGCTTTGGTGTAACTTTAGACCTAGGTTGGTTAGGTCAAAATGGAATCGGTGATTGATCTGTTAATGAATCTTAGGTGTCCTTCAAAGAAATTTTTTTATAAACCTTTATTGAGTTTTAAAAACACAGATTTGAGTCATTAATCATATCTTATTTGAGCAACAACCTTTAGAACTAAAGGGAACAAGTTTTGGCTTCGTTTCTAGCTTAAAAATTAGTAGGGATCACCCTCTCCACTCTTCCCTCTAGCTAGAGTGATCTTTGAACACTTAGAGATAAAATTGAAAAAGGTTGAATGAGTGGACAGTGCTAATTGTCTTCTAGGTCACTGGAGTTGTCCCTCCTCTACTGTTGTGGTTTGATTTCTTATCTCATTTTAGCACCAATCTCCCTCTCACTGGTCGAGCAGTTTTTCGCGAATTTTAGTTTACTTGGTCCTTAAGATTAACCCTATTATGAACCTACAAATAGATGGGAAGTCTTCCTATGTTAGAGTAAGCCTTTTGAGAGAAAAATTTGCTTATCTAACACCTTTAGATCTTGAATAAGAACCCTAGATCCAAAGGAAAAAAACACCTTGATTCTCTAATCCATCCTCATACCTTGGAGAAGAAGACCTAGATTGGGAGATCCAACCAAACTCATTGGAGAGTGTGCATATCAGGAGTCTTGGGTGCGACCTCTAATTGCTCGAGGATTAAACAAAGTGTGCGATGGGGTGTTCAAGTGAAGATATCCATAACTTCAGTGGATGTCTTTGATAGAGAGATTTATTGAATGAAATAAGTGTCTAACAACGGTTTTGGTTGAAGTATAAGACTCGGCTAATTGTAAACTGACTTTGAAATAGTGGATTAGGCTTTGATGTACCCCGAGTGTNGTAGATGAGATAAGCTATTTTCAGTTAAAAGACTATTGAGTTGTCAAAGATGAGAGGAGCTATTTCTAATCAAAAGTATGCCATCAATCTAAATGAGAAGGAACATAATAACACCATAATAATGATACGTATAAAATAAGTGAGCAGCCTTTGATTCTATGAAACTAGATCTTCAAGATAATCCAAAAACTATTGAAACCATGATTGTTTTAATCTATAGAGAGACTTATGTAAGAGGCAAAAATGATGAGGAAAATTAGAATTTTCAATTTTTTTAGTGGATGACCTTGTACCAAATTTAAATGAAAAATTTGATCTTAAGGTTCCTTTTAAATAATTAAAATGATGGTATAATCTTCAAATCATTATTGAAAGAATATCCATGAGGTTTGAGTTTCACTCGTATTGACCTTTAGATAAAAATTTAGTTTCAGAGGTTTTTAAGTTTAAGAAGGGTAGTTAGGTAAGTTTTTAATAGCTTTTAGATCAAAATAATATTACCATTGAATCCAAAAGGTCTAGAAACCTTCCGTTAGACGATATGAGGTGTATTAGAAATTTGAAAGTATTTTGAGGGTTAAACTCATTTTCGAGAGAATTCATAAAGGAAGGAATTTGAAATTACCTCAGTATTCTGGCCATAAATTTTTAGTTTGATGTTCGATTGATCTAATTCTTGTAGCATTAAATAGTAAACTTCAAGAGCTACAAAAGTGTGATTCATAAAAAATTTGTGAATTGAACTCTAACTGGGTCAAAACTAGGTTGGAAGTTTGGGGAAAAAGTTGGGTTTGTTTGAATGGAAGTGCAATATTAAAAATCCTTATCAGGGTGAAAGGGAGATACTGAAAGTAGGAGCCGTTTGAATAGAGATTTTCCCTTTGAACGAAAACTCAATTTGGGCTTCAATCAAGGTTCGCTATTTTGATCAATTTTTGACCTATATATAAATCCCTAGGGATGCGTTTTAGGGTTTATTGACATGCTTTTCAACCCTAAGGAGTCTTGGAAAGAAGAAGAGGAGGAAGAAAAGTTGATTGGGCTAGATCTTGAAGGGATCAATGCTTAGGCAATCACACAAAATAATATAGAGATAATTTTCTCTAGATTTAAGGTAGGGTTTCTATCCCTTTCCTATTCATTAAGGCTGGGAATTATTTATATGTTATTTTGAGGGTTAAACACACACACACACACACACACTCTAGATCTATAACTCTTGTGAATTTCTTTCAAAAGCATGTTTCGTTTTCTTGGAAAAATACCTAATTTACATTCATGTTTTTGTTATTGAAGTTTCCTCTATTTGGAGAATTGTAGAACTATGATATGTGGTATACAAGGATTTGATTAAAAATTATGAACAATATCTCTTGTATGGGTGAGTGTGATGAACTTTGATATACTCGAACTTATATCGCAGAATGTTTAAATGTGTTTTCTTCCTCGAGGGTTTCGAAGGGTTCTTATCATTCATAATGGGGTGTTGGTTCATTACAAGGTTTCAAACCACTATTCATTCATGGTGATCGAGGTTGAGGGTTAATATACTACTCCTGAAAAGATTTTGTTAAATACTGATGCATCAGTATACGCGTTTCCTAAAACGTTGTCATCCTACGAAAATTGCTTTGTTGGTGATGTGTTTGTAGTAGACTAGATATATTCAGTTTGTGAATTCTTACAAATCAACATACATACATGAGATATTCCAGATATGAGCTATTATTTACTCAGTGATCCATTCAATAATGAATTTTCCTTACATGTATCAAAAATTTGAGATCGTTATTAATGTCACATGTTTTACATCAAAAACTATATGTTATTTTGTAAATTGAGACTTACCTGTTTCATTTATTTCTAAACCTTGTTTAGTTTTAGAAAATTTTTCCTACTAGGCTAGTTTTGCTTACCGATTCCTTTAACATTTTTTAGATTTAGGTGTTGAGGAGGATGCAAACTTAGGTGAGAATACAGATTGAAAGGTGGAAGAGGATCAGAATTTGGGTCCTAATTTTGAGGCTTAGATATTGATTCATTTGTTTGTTATTCTTATCGAGTGTTTGATAATTCAGATTCATGAGTTTTGATTCGTTTTGAAGGTGTTGTTCTAGGAGGGGTAAACCGATGTGGATCTTCCCTCATGATTATACACATGGAGCAATAAACACTTTACCTAGAAGGGGGTGAATAGATTTTTCAATTTTAGCCCAATTGATTATCAACAAAAGTCTAAACCCTCTTCCCACAAAGATTTAGAAAATAATTTGAGAGCCTCTTTAGTCACCACAACCCATTTTGCACATGATGATTGATTAAATTAATTCACTTATAATCAATCTCACAACGATCCCAAATTTCAAACCCAATTTGCACACTATAGTTGAATAGATATCAATCAATCAAATCAAAAAATATATAGTGCACGTGTGTGATAACAATCAAAAGTGCGTACAATATATAATAAAGAACACAAGTGATTTGTTGACCCAAAAACCCTCCTCGAAAAAAATTGCAGAGAACCTTCTTAGTTTACCAAAGCCTAATTCGCTACTCTTTAAGTCAACATACAAGTACTCGAATCTTATACATTAACCAATATCATAGTTAGATGTTTCATTCCTTATTTTATCTCTGCCAAAGTCCCTTGTTTGACATCTAGTGTAGCTTCACTTGGACCTCCCCATCACATGGTTCGTCAAGGCCTTGAGCAATTATGGGCATGCCAATGATCCCCGGTATGCACACACCAATGAGTTTGGTTTACACCATCATGATCTTCAACACCAAGTTGTGAGGTTTGGTAGTGGTAACCTTTTGATTTAGGGATCTAGGTTAGTGATGAAAGCTCTTATAGTAGAAGGAGTGTTTTATCTCTTATAAATCTCACAAGAGGCTTAGTCTAGTTGTGAAAAATGCTCTCCCTATTTATAGGTCCAAAATAAGGGTAGTCTTAGTAAATAAGAAAACGAAGATTCACGTACGACCGCTTGATCGGTGGGAGGTTAGTTGGCACTAGAATGAAAATCTTGTTTTCATCTTGTCCAGGAGCAACACCATTTGATTAACCATGAGCATCGCTTGAGCTACCATGAAGGACCGCTTGAGCTCGCTTGCCTAATTCCCTAAGTCATAAAGAGACTGCTCTAGCTAAGGCTAACAAGCATAGATCAGTCCCTACTGGTTTCGAAGCACAAAATCAAGCAAAATCTAGTCCACTTAAGCATTAAAGGGTGTTTCTCAAGTGAGATCCTATAATGGCTCAATTTATGTTTTCAAAACATAAAATTGTTTAGAAAAAATTTTCTTTTGAAATTACCTAGGAGCCATAAAATCCACGCCCTTAAAAGAATGTTTTGTCCTCAAAACTTATTTGTTGACTTATTCTATATAATCCAATTCCATTTTCATCCTACTCATCTTAAGTTAAAAATAACTAAAGGTTTATCGTAGGTGTCTAGGACATTACCTTTGTCCTAAGCATGAAGGTGCATATAGAGGTTGAATAATATTGCATTAATGCTTGATCTCCTCCTTTCAATGACAATTTCGGATCTTCAACTTGATAACATCATAACCATGTAAAAGGTTGAGATTTATAATGGACTCCATGAAATTAGTCAAATACAAAATGTTATCTAATAGAAGGATTAATCATTTTTATTTAGATTTTCTAGATGCGAGCAATTGATGGTTGACTTATGTTTTTGGGGATTTCTAGTGAGAAGATATTGAATATTATTATTTTGCTTTATTTAATGATATTATTAGTCATCTCTCATGATTTGAAAGGTTGTTAGTTTAGGTTGCCGCATAGACCCTCCTCTTCCCCCTTCATTTAGCAGTCCATGAAGAAATGCATTTTTAACATCAAGTTGGCAAATTGGCCATGTGATGGTATGCTAGACCACTAGGTTGAACGTTTCGATATAATCTAACCAAGCTACTAATAAAAACCATAGACAACAAGGCAGGATTTGTAGCGTCCCACCAAACCATTGGATTACCATTTAATCCAATAAACCCACTTGTTGGATAGAATGTTTATATTTGAAGTTGGTGGAGCAAGATCAGTGTTAGAATCATATATGTAATTGGCTAACTTCGTGAATTTTTTTTGTAAATTTTAACTTATTCCATGATCATGATGCTACAATGTCAAAGATTCAAAAATGTCAAATGAAAGGATGAGTTCAAGCTACAACAACACATCAGAGAGTCTCTATATGCACCTTCATGCCTAGGAAAAAAGTAATGACCTTAGAGATCCTAACAGCTTTGGTGTAACTTTAGACCTAGGTTGGTTAGGTCAAAATGGAATCGGTGATTGATCTGTTAATGAATCTTAGGGGTCCTTCAAAGAAATTTTTTTATAAACCTTTATTGAGTTTTAAAAACACAGATTTGAGTCATTAATCATATCTTATTTGAGCAACAACCTTTAGAACTAAAGGGAACAAGTTTTGGCTTCGTTTCTAGCTTAAAAATTAGTAGGGATCACCCTCTCCACTCTTCCCTCTAGCTAGAGTGATCTTTGAACACTTAGAGATAAAATTGAAAAAGGTTGAATGAGTGGACAGTGCTAATTGTCTTCTAGGTCACTGGAGTTGTCCCTCCTCTACTGTTGTGGTTTGATTTCTTATCTCATTTTAGCACCAATCTCCCTCTCACTGGTCGAGCAGTTTTTCGCGAATTTTAGTTTACTTGGTCCTTAAGATTAACCCTATTATGAACCTACAAATAGATGGGAAGTCTTCCTATGTTAGAGTAAGCCTTTTGAGAGAAAAATTTGCTTATCTAACACCTTTAGATCTTGAATAAGAACCCTAGATCCAAAGGAAAAAAACACCTTGATTCTCTAATCCATCCTCATACCTTGGAGAAGAAGACCTAGATTGGGAGATCCAACCAAACTCATTGGAGAGTGTGCATATCAGGAGTCTTGGGTGCGACCTCTAATTGCTCGAGGATTAAACAAAGTGTGCGATGGGGTGTTCAAGTGAAGATATCCATAACTTCAGTGGATGTCTTTGATAGAGAGATTTATTGAATGAAATAAGTGTCTAACAACGGTTTTGGTTGAAGTATAAGACTCGGCTAATTGTAAACTGACTTTGAAATAGTGGATTAGGCTTTGATGTACCCCGAGTGTTTTCTCATGATTTAGTTTCGAGGAGGGTTTCCACATTAATAAATTACTTGTCTTATTTATTATTTTTATTGTACACACTTACAATTTGATGCACACACTGGTACTATATATTTGATGTATAGATTAATTGAGCATTCATATTATACATGGTGGTTTGGTTGGTTGTTACTTGCCTTGGATTGGATCTTTGTGACATATTGAGTGTTAATCATAAAATTGACAAATCCATCACATCAATTTTCCTGATATTTAGGATTGTTCTTGGGTAAAAGGGGTTCTCAACTTTCATTGTTTGATTAATATGAGAAACGATAATTGTGATAGAATTAGATTATAAATTGGTGTTTGTTTGAGCGAATTAATATTAACCTACTCACACCCACCTTTAGGAAGCGTCTTAATCNGCGGTAATTGTGATAGAATTACATTATAAATTGGTGTTTGTTTGAGCGAATTAAAATTAACCTACTCACACCCACCTTTAGGAAGCGTCTTAATCCCACATGTTTCATTGTGAGAGATGATCCATTCCGCATAAGGGTAACATTTATCCTTACANAACGATAATTGTGATAGAATTAGATTATAAATTGGTGTTTGTTTGAGCGAATTAATATTAACCTACTCACACCCACCTTTAGGAAGCGTCTTAATCCCTCATGTTTCATTGTGAGAGATGATCCATTCCGCATAAGGGTAACATTTATCCTTACAAACATGTTTCATTTTGTTGAAGTGCGGCAAATTCTGAACACATTTTTTTACGCCATTCAGAGGACTTGCAAGCTACCGTGAAGGAAGATGACTCCATTTGACTAGGTGATACATGAACAGTGAGAGCATACTTCAAATTCACTTTGCGANTTTGAACACATTGTTTTACGCCATTCAGAGGACTTGCTAGCTACCGTGAAGGAAGATGACTCCATTTGACTAGGTGATACATGAACAGTGAGAGNAGCTACTAATAAAAACCATAGACAACAAGGCAGGATTTGTAGCGTCCCACCAAACCATTGGATTTTCATTTAATCCAATAAACCCACTTGTTGGATAGAATGTTTATATTTGAAGTTGGTGGAGCAAGACCAGTGTTAGAATCATATTTGTAATTGGCTAACTTCGTGAATTTTTTTTGTAAATTTTAACTTATTCCATGATCATGATGCTACAATGTCAAAGATTCAAAAATGTCAAATNAGCATACTTCAAATTCACTTTGCGATTTTTGTCTTGGGTTTGAGTAAGCATTGGATGTGTGTAACAAGCAGGCTGGACAGAGATTGAAGTCGATGACACAACATGTGCAGACAAACTTGGCTAGTCAAATGAACAAGAAACTAGGGAAGAGGGTAGGGCAGTTGCCACTACGAGGAGGTGCAATGAAGCACCATAGGATGTTGAGATAGACCATTGGGAGTGGTCTATTGGTGAAGATAATAGTGGCTATGGTTGTAACAAAGGAAAATGGGATATTTGGAGGCCGGTCCTCCTATGTGAACTTATTTGGTGATAAATCCATCAATTTGTTTAATATTAAGTTCATTTTGATCTTTATTGTCCAAAATATCCGCAGCAGTTATATTTAATTAAGACAAATTAGAAAACTAACAACCCCTAAATTTTAGGAGTTTGACTAATATTAAAATTCTCTCTCTCTCATATCTATCTATATCCATATATATAATAACACTACTTATTTCTCTCTCTCATATATATATAGTAACATCAAAAAAATGATAACTGATAATGATGGAATTTTGGGTATGGGCCACCATAATTAAAGAGCCTAGGAAACCACTGCTCGCGTAATGGCCCAAATGGAGCGTACACAGCCTGTCCACACCAAGATTAGAGTGGACCAAGGCCAAAGGGAAACGCCCAACGGTACCAGTAGACCTAGATTTCAACCCAGCCCTAATCCAGCTCAACCATATGTCACCCCGAGAAAGTAGCTCGACCCAATGCCTATCTTAAAGAGTCTTCGCAGCACCACGTGCCCTAAGGACAAGGGGACCATTTCTGTAACACCCCAAAACCCACCTTGGGTGGCATTACTATCTAAATACCATTCACATCATGAGAACAACTAATAAAATTCATCAAATAAGAAAATTTCATTCATCATATGTAGTGTCTACAATATCTTCCCAAAAGAATATGCCCAAAACATGACAATTACATCCAAAAGAATCAAAATTTAACTTGTAGCGGAATAACAAAATATTAGACTCCCTCGAGTCTCAAAATAAATTTTCCTAATCTGGGACAAAAGTAAATATATCCTAGGCATCCATCTCGGGATCCAAGTTTTCATATATCAGAGCTTCCCCATGGGCTTGTTCATCTACTCTGAGTTCCTCCTTTAATCCATAATCTGAAAATATGTTGTTTGTAGGGGGTGAGCACACAGCTCTGTAGAACAATCCTCCCAAACTTAAACAAGGTTTAGAAAACATATAAAACAAGTTGGTCTCATTTCATAAATATCATATATCTATTTCGAAAGAAAAGAGTGACATTTCATCTGATCTCAAGTTTAAGCAATATCAATAGATTAAATAAGGAAACAAACCAATTTCCAACAAAGAGCCATTTCCACAACCACCATTTTCACCATAAAACATAACCACCATGGATCTTAATCCACCGTTTGCACGATAAACAATAACCAACAATATATATTTGTATCTCAGGTATGATGCATGATTCGCATGAATAAACACATCGAGAATATCCTGGTCGACACACACACACATCCAATCCTCGCAAAGATTCTCAATCTTTAGGAAGGGCGTATGCCAACGCGTTGGTAGGGATAATCCAACCCAGGAATAATATACTAACCCTCAGCCTCGATAACACGTGNCGACACACACACACACCCAATCCTCGCAAAGATTCTCAATCTTTAGGAAGGGCGTATGCCAACGCGTTGGTAGGGATAATCCAACCCAGGAATAATATACTAACCCTCAGCCTCGATAACACGTGAGTGAATAGTAGTTTGGTCCTCGTAAGGCACCAACCCCACTACGAGTGATAGGGAACCTTCAAACCCACACGGAGTAAGAAACGCATCTAACCCACTCTAAAATATCTGGTCAACAGTCACTCATGGTCATCCAAACATCCATAAGCGATACAATATTCAAATCAATTTCTCCAATTATAAATACATTCAAAAATTCCCAAATTTTTCATAGAATAATTGAAGAAAAATGCAAAAGATCATCATAAATACCATTTTGTGGTTGAATATAAAGCCCTAAAGTTTTGGAATCAAGAACAAAGGAAAAATCAAGAGAAAATTTCATTTCTCTTGAAAACTAGGGTTTTGAGTCAAGAAGAAGAGATTTAATGGTTATTCCACCATAGATTTGTTTAAAACATGATAGTGTTTGCAAGAATATCAAGAATCAATGATTTACTAACAAATAAATAAGATTTAGAGTCAAAAGAATACATATAAGTAAACCCTAGCCTCAATGTAAGAGAATAGGAAGNTTACTAACAAATAAATAAGATTTAGAGTCAAAAGAATACATATAAGTAAACCCTAGCCTTAATGTAAGAAGAATCCCATACCTTGGTGTTCTTGAAAAAATCTAGGGTTTTGATTCAATCCAAGGCGCAAATCCCCTTTTATCTTGTGTTCTTCTCTTCCTTTCTTCCTCCCTTAGGTTTTTTAGGATTTGAGGTGTTGAAATGGGGTTAAATGGGACGTCTTTATGTATTTATAGTGGAAGGAATAGGACTTAGATCGCGAGTTAAAATTTCTGGAATCTGTTGGGTGTACTGGTATGGTATGGTTACTGGTCTTCGCCATACCGGTCCGCGTANTCAGACCTAGATCACGACTTAAAATTTCTGGAATTTGTCGGACGTACTGGTACATGTACTGGTACGGTATGGCTACTGGTCTTCGACGTACCGGTACGGTATGGTAGTTTTGTCCCTTTTTCCTATTTTTCATTTCCAATCCACTTTTAACCCTTCCAAAACCAATCCAAACTTATACAAAATACTTTTGAACATCAAACCTAGTTGGTACAACTTCTATTTCAAACGATTTCATATATTTATTCGGGTTTTCACAATATCATTATTTCTACGGTTATAACCTATATGGTTCATTCTTATGTCATTACATATATTAAAATTACTACACAATTTGTTATGATATTACTATAATTATGTGGGGGTTTACAATTTCTGACACCCATAACAAACACACACGTCCTAGAACTGAGTGTGTTGGTGCACATAATTGTTTAGAGTCTACGGGCATAGTGGCGTCGTGTGGCAGAGATCACTGCAGGACAAAAGAGGGCCCACAGAATCAACAAAAAGGAGAAAGGAGCCACAGAAAACCCTAGAAGGGTTACTTGTATAAATAGGATACTGTTCTGCTACAATGAAGGATCATCTCTTTTATTCTCTCTCTAGAGTCATCAGCATAGTTCTAGTTTAACTGAACATTGTTCTTGTAAAGGCTCTGAGCTAGCTACACCATTGTAATCTCCAGAAATCGAGTAATATATAACCCCAAGGAGCAATAGACTCCCTTATAGTGGACGTAGCCTTTGTCTCTCAGCTAAGGTGAACCACTTGCATTGTGTTCTTGACTTCCCCTAACTATTCTATTCATTTATATTCTATATATTCATTCTAAATCCCCTTTGGGCCAACTAGTCACGATTATGAACTTGGGCTAGTAATTCCGGACACCATCAGTTTAGTTTGTCGCCGTTTGTGGGAAACGATTTTCATCGTTTTCTTCAACTTTCTTATATCCTTGTTAGTTTGATGGTTTCGACCTCGAATATGAGTAAATCTTATGTCAATCCCCAGGTTCAGCAGAACTTATCGGAGAATTTTTTGGCCCCTGAAGCGGATGTCGAGAACCGTCCTCGGTGATAGACCTCCCTCCTCTCAACAAATTGGAAGCTTATCATCGAACCATGATGCAACTGATAAAGTATAACCAAGAGTTGTTGACATAGATAATGACATACTAGCTTCCGCAGTTCCCACCAGTCCCTTGGGAGCCTCCTCCACCTCTAGCATAACACGATATTCCTCCTCAAAGAGCTTTATGAGCATAGCCACTCTAGAGAAAACCACCAGAGCAGACATTTGGAAGAACACATTGAAGATGAAGCCCACAATCGGGCCAAAGCCGCCTACCGAGAAGACAGACCCCTTCCCCCCTCAAATGTCATGGATCACCTTTTGGAGCAAAGACTTTGCGAGCTCCAACGAGATCTGGGTAACATGAAAGAAGTGGTTAAGGGGAAATCTCCTGACACCATAGACGCTCTAGTCCAGCAAATCAAGTCACTGTTTTCCTCTAGAGATCCTTCATTTCCCCCTACCTTAGAAATTTTGGATGTCATCGATAGAGGCATTCGATGGGACCAAAGCCTGTCAGATTCACAACAATTTATCACACTACCCGCTGGAGTAGCTTACGCCCGTGGTCAGTCCCTGACCTTTCCAACAATGGGGGTTAGATATTTTGGGACCTCTATCGATTGAGGTTGGGCAATGCAAATTCATCGTGGTTGTAGTGGAATATTTCACAAAGTGGGCTGAAGTTGAGCTTCTGGCTAGGATCACTACGTAGAAGGTCAAGAACTTTGTTTGGAAATCTATAGTCTGTCGCATCGATGTCCCTTGGGCGTTGGTTTCAAATAATTAGAAGCAGTTTGATAATCCGACATTCATGAGTTTTTGTGTCGAGCTGGAAATTAAAAACTACTTCTCGGCACTCGCACATCCATAATCCAATAGGCAAGCTGAGGTCACAATTAAAACCATTAAGCTTGCGCTAAAGACAAGACTGGAGGCATCGAAGTTTCAATGGGTGGATCATCTCCCTATAGTACTGTGGGCATCTTGAACAACTATTCGAACCACAACCGATGAGACTCCCTTCAATCTTGCATATGGGACAAAGACGATGGCCCTAGTCAAGGTCGGCTTACCTTCTCCAAGAGACGAACTCTTTCGATCCCAAGCAAAATGAGAAATCATTAATGGTCAACCTCAACCTCCTGGACAAAAAAAGAGATGAAGCGTTGCAACAGATATTTTTGTACCAGAGGAGCACAGCTAGATACTATAACAAGCGGGAGAGGAGAAGAAGTTTCAAACCATGTGACTTAGTGCTGAAAAAACTATTTCCAGCCAGGAAGGATCCGGCCCATGGAAAGCTCGAGCCTAATTGGGAAGGGCCCTATATTGTGGAAAGGGTAATCCGGCCTAGAAACTGTGAGTTGCAGACAGAGGAAGAAAGGGACTTGCAACACTCTTGGAACGCAGATCATTTGAAGTATTACTACTAATAAAAGTCCTCTAAAAACCACTTTAACATAGGGAAAGAAAACCATCGTAAAACCCCATTTTTTGAGATCAATGAAATTTTCAAAATTTTCATGAAACAGAGAGTTTGCACTATGTTTCAGCCTACGAGATCTTCAGCTCGGAACAACCGCGAGCTCTTTAGCCACGCAAATCGACTAGGTTTTTCAGCTTACGAGCTTTGCAGCTTAGGAAAACCGCGAGCTCTTCAGCCACACAAACCGATTAGGCTTTTTACTCTATGAGATTTTTAGCTTAGGAAGAGAGCTCTTCAGCTCGAAAACTGGCAAGCTCTTCAACCGCGCAAATCGACTAGGCTTTTCAACCAATGAGCCCTATATTGTGAAAAGAGTAATCCGATCTGAAAACTATAAGTTGCAGACAGAGGAAAGAATGAACTTGCAACACTCTTGGAATACAGATCATCTGAAGCGTTACTACCAATAAAAGTCCTCTAAAACCCACTGTAACGGAGAGAAAGAAAACCATTGTAAAGCCCCATTTCTAAGATCAATGAAATTTCCAAAGTTCTCATGGAACAGAGAGTTTGCACTAAGTTTCAGCCTATAAGCTCTTCAGCTTGGAACAGCCGCACAAATCGACTAGGCTTTTCAACCTGCAAGCATTTCAGCTCGAAAAGAGAGCTCTTCAGGTCGAAAAAGCCGCAAGCTTTTCAACCAGGAAAATCAACTAGGCTTTTCAACCTACGAGCTTTTCAGCTCGGGAAGAGAGCTCTTTAGCTCGAAAAAGCTGCGAGCTCCTCAGCCGCACAAATTGACTAGGCTTTTTAGCCTATGAGCTTTTTAGCTCGGGAAGAGAACTCTTTAGCTCGAAAAAGCTGCGAGCTTTTCAGCCACGCAAATTGACTAGGCTTCTCAGCCTACGAGCTTTTTAGCTCGAGAAGAGAGCTAAGCTCTTCAGCCGCGTAAATCGACTAGGCTTTTCAACCTACGAGCTTTTCAGCTCGGAACAACCGTGAGCTCTTCAACCGCACAAATTGATTAGGCTTTTCAACCTATGAACTTTTTAGCTCGAAAAAGCTAAGAGCTCTTCAGCTGAGCAAATCGACTAGGCTTTTCATCCTACGAGCTTGTCAGCTCAGGAAGAGAGCTCTTCAGCTCAGAAAAGCTGTGAGCTCTTTAGCTGCACAAATCAACTAGGCTTTTCAGCGTATAAGCTTTTCAACTTGGGAAAAGAGATCTTCAGCTTGAAAAATTCGTGAGCTCTTCAGCCGCGCAAATTGACTAGGCTTTTCAGCTCGAGAAGAAAGCATTTTAGCTCAAAAAAGATGTAAGCTCTTCAGCTGTGCAAATCGACTAGGCTTTTCGGCTTACAAGATTTTCAGCTCGGGAAGAGATCTCTTCGGCTCAGAAAAGACATGAGCTCTTCAACCACACAAATCGATCAAGCTTTTCAGCCTACGAGCTTTTCATCTTGATAAGAGAGCTTTTTAGCTCGGATGTCATCATGGCATTCACAAACTCATCAAAGTCATCATTGCAAACAAAAATAGGAGAAGTTTTCGATTAACATCCAAATAAGCATCCAGATTACAAATAAAAGAAATGATCTAACTCCCTCCTACTGGTCCCTTTAATTTGGAGTTACCCCTATCTAGTTGGGCATTTACAACTCAGAGACGAGAGTTCTCCTCCTTCAGAGCATTCCTCTCTCTTTCAATCTTAGCTAGCCACTTTTTAAGGAGCTCTATCTCAATAGACAAGGACCTCTTCCCATGAGAAGAGCTTGACGACTGAGATGCCGAGTCTCCCCTCTGACGCTTCCTAGAAGAAGTGGCTTCGTCTCCCTCTAGTTCGGTAGAAGAAGATTCAGACTCGAAGAAGGAAATGGCGAACCTCGAGATGGCATCCAAAGCAGCCACCAAACTACACCCAATTCTGAATCGAATCAGGTTCTGAGGAGTGACCAAAGCAGGATAGGGAATTGGGTTGGTATCTACCACTTGGCAGACATTGAGCATTTCTTCCAGGGTCAAGCTAGGGGCACTTGCGTAGCACAGCCTAGACATGGTCAAAGTCAATTCAACATTTGCAAACTAAAGTTAGCAAATAAGGGGTTGATAAAATGCATAACTACGTACCTCTATCGCAATAGCGAGGAACACGAGTGTGCCAGTGTTACCTCTTGGTGGTCTCCCAAGAGTCCCCAGAAACAAAAAAAGAAACGCTGGGTCCACCCCTCTAGGGAGTTAAGGATGCCAAGAATTAGTGGGGAGCAGAAGGTTCACCTCCAAGTGAAGCAACTGAAACAAGGAGGGAAATCAAAGGACAGTTCAAAAAAGTAAAAGAACTCGGTGATAGTGGGAAATTCACTAAAGCCTTGCAAGCGCCAAAAAATGAAGAAGCTAACAAGAGCGGCCCACCCCTCAAGGATTCCTCAGGTGGTAAATCTCCCCCCAAGAGAACAAGCGTGTGTCACTGCCTGAGGACAAAGAGAAAGATCACAACGTCATAAAGGTGAGAACAAGAAAAAGATAAGGGAGAGGTAGAACTTGCCTCGAGAAGGGCGTGGAGCGCATCTCGGTTCCTAGATCGCAAAAGAAGGTTGATGACATGGTGCAGGTCAGCCTGTGGAATCAAGTCCATAAGCGCGATTGCTTAGGTTCACGTTTCTCAATAAGCTTTCCTAAAGGTTGACAACCAGAGTTGAGGGGGTACGACTTGAGCTGAAACCCACAGCTCTAATAGGAGAATAATCCCATCGAATTGGCCCTCTCACTGGGTTATCCACAACTATGCCCATTGTAACTTCCCCGGCACCAGTTCCTGGTTTCGACATATGCACTTCGCCAGCCGTGGGCATAGGTTTAAAAATCAGCACCCCTGTAGCATCAACACCTCAGGCATAGGAGTGGAGCTCGAAGTCGGCAAGGCCGTCGAAGCCTCGCCAACAACACCAGGAACTTTGGGCTCGGCACCTGCACTTGTGGCTAGGCCTGAGCTACTCTCCCCCAACCTAGCCCTATTCGCCAGGGGTTCTGAACCCCTAGCTCCCCTCCTTTAACTCACGTGTTCCATAATCATGTTTCACTGGCTGATCAGGTACGAAAGGACTGAATAGAATAAGTAGATAAGGGAATAAGATCTTCTGAATGCATTAGAAATAAGACAGAAAAAGAAGAGAACACCAAACACTCATGGCCACTTTGCACCGAGGCAAACTCAAGGTGCATCAGCTTAGTTCAGGAAAATGTTAACGAGCTCAGGCTTGATTGACCTGAGCCAACCCCTAGCTAGATAAGAGTGGGAGCTCGCCTATAATGTCAAAAAGAAAGACGATGGCCTGACAGAGTCAAGAGGGTGAAGGACTCCACAAGGTTGTGCAGGAGAGAGAGCGTAGGACAAAGGAGGGAAAGGATCCCCTTGGGGGCACCCTTTGGAGTAGCCCGTTGGGATGTCCCTTTGATGGTGTCCCTCTTGGACTCCTCCTTGACTTTGGCTTCCCTTAACTTGGGCTCCTCCTTGACTTGTTGACTTGGACTTCAAGATGACGTGGGCCTCTCTTGATTCATTGGACTTGGCCTAGTTAATTTTGGGCTCATCAACCTACGTCCCACTAGAGTATCCCCTAATGGATGGGGACTTATAGTGGGTTTACTCATCCATTGGTGAGAAAGTGGTAATTTTGTAATGTCTCCAGCCGCTTCTTTTTCAATGAAAACAATATGCCAATGCTTTATTTGTGATGGATAGTCATCATGAACCAAGTACTCAGTTGTTCGACCAACTGAACCCAATTGTTGATCGAGTTTTTAGGGTGGTGGTTGAACCTATAATGCCCCAAATTCACATTCAAAGGCATTACCTAATTACACATCATCCAACCATGAGAGTATACTAAATTATCATAAAATAAATCAATGTCAATAATTCACATCATCTATCTAAACAAAATCCCAAAGGAAACATAAAAAACTCCTTTAGATTACATCAAAAACCAAAATAATAATCTTCCAACTAACTAATAAGAGAAATATTTCCAAACATTCATCCACAGTTTAGAAATTAAACTAAAGCAAACATTTCTAGGCATCCACTTCTCGATCTACGTCATGATCCACCTCAGCATCCTAATTGACCTGCTTACCTAGGGTTATGTCTTCCTCAACTCCAAAATTTGAAAATATATTTATATTGTAGGACGAACAATCAAGCCCAATAGAAAAATCTTCTCAAAACCAAACAAGGTTTCAAAAATAATAAAACACAATTAAGTCATATTTTATAACATAATTTATCTAATTTTGAAGTAAAGCAGTGTCAACAAACGATATCAAGTTTACACAATCAAAACATTAAAAATTTGGATCAGCATCAAATCATTCATAAAATCATTTTCCATAACACAATATCTTATGTTCATATGTTGAATAAACAAGAATTCACATAATGAATATATATGGCCCACAATCTCCACCTTATCAAAAACAACATCCAGAGGGTAACAAAAATTAGGAAGGGCGTATACTGAAGCATCAGTAGTGGCGAATCCTTCCTAGAATTATGGGATACCAACCCTCAACCTCGGTCCTTTGTAGAACGAATAGTGATTTGGTCATCGTAAGACATCAACCCCACTGCGAGTGATAGGAAGCCTTTGAACCCCTTAAGGCAACTCTCTGTGATATCGATTCGCATGTAACCCTAGTTCATTAATCCCATCACAAGAGATATACTTTCATACGAGCGTTCAAAATCCCATAATTCTCAAAACACAAGAATAATTTATCAAAACATACAAGAGATCATAAAAGAAATTATTCAAGTTGACAATAACAAAAATCTAGGGTTTTTATCAAGAACATTCAATTTTTGATGTAAAACACGTATGTCTTCTAAGAACAAATCATAGTATCAAAAAGAGTGTAAACAAATTGTTTTTTTTTTTTTTGAAACATCCACATTAGTTTTGGCCTAATTAGAAGTCAATTCACGAAATTTGTATTTCATACATTTTTGTAACTCTTGAAGTATAGTTATTAATGCCCAAAAATCATATCCATTGGATCAGAATAAAAAGTAAGATTAACATACTAAGGTAGTATCTAATTGCTTTCTACTGTACTTCTCTCAAAATGCATCTAAGATTCAAAACACTTTAATATTTCTAAGACACCTTATTACCTATTTTGAATTCATTCTTATACATGCAATACATGATAATGTAATATACATTATAATAAGTACATGGGCGCTCATAGAACCACTTCGTAGCCGACTCCCCTAAGCTACTTGCAATCATGGTACACATCAAATCCTTTTCCGTTTGGTGTACCACCATGAGCTATTAGTAGTGGCGTAGATGTCGGCCCATCTTGCTGTCATAGAGCTTGAAGTTCAACATCATGAACTTCTTCGATATCCTCTCTTAATCAATCTGGAGGGGAAGGGTGATACCTCCACTCCCCCAAAATATTCTCAAATGCCTTTCCTTACAATTTCCTAGGCGGTTTGCTGCTTAGGGCCGTTTCAACCAACTATCGACCTCTTTAGTTGTGAAACATCTCTGTTGTCCTCCTAGTTCTCTACTTGAGTGAATTTTTTTCTCGCATGTGTCTCGCGAGTGTAGTTTCTCCTCTTGTGCCTGCGATCGACAGGGCTTTGTTGATGCTCGACATGATGAGGTTATCTAGCGCTAATCCCTTCATAGTCAGACCCTCCAGGTATCTCGTAGTCCTCCGAACTCCTTAGCACTTCTCTTAGCTCCTCAACCTTTTGCCTTAGCCTTTCTTCCTCTTCCTCTGATCTTCGTATCATAGCATGCCAAGCATAAAATCAGTCTTCCAAGACCTAATTAGCTCCATAAGAGCTGAAACATCCTTGTCGATCCAAGCAATATCCTCCCTTGGCTCGTACCGCTGTTGGGATGTATTTTTTTGGTTTTATATTTTTTGTTAGAACTTCTGGCGACGCTATCCTTTGCGTTACTATCTGAGGCATTGACACTTGGCAGTTACACTCAGGATTGTACTCATTCGACTGCTAATTGTTGCAATATGATCCGAATGTACTTTTCGAATTTAACATTGCTAGTCGTCTCTCAATTTTCCATAGACGATGTCAATTGTAAGAAGAAAATTTTCATATCTTTTCTATGGTGAAAATGACAGTGATTATCAATGAGGTTTTGGTCCAATAATACTCTTTACTTTGTGAAGGTTTTACCTTCTCAAAGTCAAGGGTTCCAACCCCCTTCTCCTTTCTCCCTCCCCCAAAAAAAAAAAATGACAGTGATTGTTCTTGGAATCGAATGGCAAGTTAAGTAAATTAGGTGCACCTTTCCCCCCTGCAAGAGGAACAAATTGCCACAAACCTGAGTTGTACCGGCCAGAGAGATTCCGATACCTAAGTTAGCAAATACTCTGAAGTTAAGCAAGAAATTAGTAGAGAAAAAAGTGAAAACCTTTTACTTAAGTTTATTCGATATACATAGGAGCATATATTGACTTGTAAGGATTTAGAATCCTACTGGAATAGAGTGTCACACTTGATTTTAAGGCAAATCATCCCAAATTTGTGATTGAATCTTTCTAGGTCACATATTTATAATGTAGTCATTAGCGATCGCTAAGCAATTCTTTACTCTAGTGGACCTAGTCTTTATCTATTGAATTGCGGAACTACAGTTCCACTTAGGTACAGATTCATTTGGAGTCTCTCCCATGTACTTGTTCAGTTCTCACCAACTGCTTGGGTGCTTAGCAAACCAAACCATTTGGTGAGGGTGATTCCAATTCTATTTAGTTGACACTGATGTCTGCTCGATTGGATCATCTTTGGCTCAGCTAAAGGCACTTTGCCTTCTCAAAATTTTCTCCTCTCACTTTTATCATATGCCCCATGACACTTGTTCTTATTAAATGGTCTAATCATGCACAGTAATATTCTAAACCCTTTTTAGAAATGGTACAATGCTGGAGGAGAAATGAATAATAGAAAAACCTTGAGTATGGTCAGTAAAAACTAAACTGTATACTTAGTAAGCTCTACTTTATAATTACTTGAATCTTGAGCGGGGTTCTCTATCTTTTCGGTTGTTTGCGTAAAAGTTACTATACCCCTTTTAGAAACGTGTTTAGCAGCTTTACTACGTCGTCACAATGCACTGAATGCAGGTTATTGTATGTATTTGATCGCAAAAGCAACATGATCATGGAAAATAAAGAATGATTTTGCCATTTCAATTGAAATGGAAGCCCTTATACCATAAACTTCATATTATGTTGATGTGAAAATTTTTTGTAGATGCATCTTTGATCCGCCGTACGATATCAATGAATCAAGAGAGATCCCAACTATGTGAGAAAGCCACCAATGTTTTTTTGGTATTTTCACCCCCCCTACAAAAAAAAAAAAAAAAAAACGATGCTTTATCTCACTTTGTCCCGTCACTGCAAATCTGTTTTTTCATTTCACATTCAATTATGGTTCACATTTCCCAAATATTACAAATGATTGTCATATATTCAAAAGTAATAATTTCACATTACGTCTCAACTTTATACTGATTGGTTTCGCATTATCCAAAAATTCTAGTGATATGTGAAAATTTTCTATTTGCATTATTGCAACATAAATTTGATTTTTGAATAATGCAATACTATTTTAAATAATTAAGGGTACAATATCAAAAACTTAGAAAAGGGAGACGAAGTGAGATATTGTCATATTTTTCGATACATCGGTTCAGTTACCTAGAAAAAGAAATTATTTTAGAAAATATTTCAAAAATAGAATGAAAATAAATAAAAAATTTGGAAAATAAACTAAACATAAGTCAAAATATACATAAACTTCTTAAAACACTTCAAATCATTGGTAAATATATGCCGAAATATTTCAAAACACTTCAAAGTATTAAACTTTTGATTCCGGTCTTGATTTATTTTTTTCTCCGTAGAAATAAACACTTTTCGGTGGTTTTGAAATAATATTTTAGTCTTTGTTTTCTACATACCGAACATGCCATTTGTACGTACCTACCTCCTAAATGTTGGATCAATAAAAGCTGCCTTTCCTACATTGGGGAATGATTAAGCTGTGGGGCCATAGTCCGCTCACATTTGTAAACTCACGTTAATTAGTCAAGTATAAGCCGGAGTATATTATTCAGGCTTATACTTGACTAATGTGAGACATTTAGAATGATAACAATTGAAGTCTTGATTACAAGAATCATTTAATAAATAACAGTATCTTTAACTCTGACTCAAATTTAGAGGCAAATTTAAATTTGAATCTACATGATCTAAAACTTTCTTCAACCTTGGACTCAAATCTATACCAAATGAAGAAAAAACTTATTTTAGACCCAAATTTAAGGAGACTAAAATTTTATACCAAATTTTCAACTGTAACTGATGATGCACAAAATATATTTATGCAAAATTAATAGTCGAGTGAATGATATAAGAAATTAATGAGGCAATTAATAAAGCAACAAGTGGCAAAAAAGTAAATATTGATTCAACACACAGATATATAGTGGTTCGGTCCGGGTGACCTACTCCATACTAGGAAACGACAACGGTGGCCAGAGAACCTTTATTAATAAAGTAAGGTGAACAGGAGAGAGAGAGAACAATGATTAGCTCTGGGAGGGATACAATAGCTAGGAGGGAGAAAAGCTATGTGAGGGTGTGTAAAGAGGTGTAGAGATGATGAGGTCTCTCTCATGTAGAGAGAGCTTACAATTTATAGACGAAAAGTTTTGGTTGAGGCGGTGACATGAGGGTAAATTTACTAATTCTCCGGGTAGCTACAAAAAGGTAAGTGCAATTAAAGGTTGTCTTGATCTTCGAGAGTGAATATTTCAATGATCGCTCCTCACGTGCTTTAACCTTCATGGACTTCTTGGATCTTGGGCTGAGTCGAATTCATATACTGAGCTTGACCTGCCTTTTAGCTGATTGGGGCTTACTTGATTTATTGGGCTTGGCCCAGTTAGATTTCGGTTCGTCATTTGCCTACCATACCCCAATTCCTGATTGCTTGCGAGAGAAGGGGGTTGAGGGCATGAGTGTCTTCTTCACTTGGGCGAGCATAAGTTTTTTTGTTCCCCACGGCGGCCTTCCCGTCTTTAGAGACTCCGAAAACTTACTTTTAATCAACATTGGGCATTTTTTGCATTCGATTGCATTTCTTTCGCTGGGTTCTCCATCAATCTTGAAGAAACTCCTTGCTTTTCAAGAAAACCTCGTACTCTTTTAATCCATTTTTTCTTTTCTTGAAGCAGGACTACCAAAACCCTTTTTCCCCAAAAGATATTGAGAGAGCCTAAAGTGCAAGAGCTTGGAGAGGGGGGGTTCCAATAGCGGTTCCACAATGTAGGAGGCAACTAAATCAATGGATCTAGAAGAAGCCCATGGATTGGCCTTGGCGAAGCCATAGGCGATGCCAAGCGAAGCCCTAGGCGATGCCTTGACGAAGCCATGGACTATGTCGGGCAGTAACGCAGGAGGCGATGTCGTTAGGGGTCTAGTGCTCGAGCTCTAGAGGGCTTTAGGTGGCGCTGGAGGTGGAGGCGCTCGTGGTGGAGGTAGCACCAATGGTAGAGGCGGCGACGCAAGTGGTGGAGGTGGGTATCAGCTGGGTGACAGTTCTTGCATCCTTGGTTCAGGTGTCATTTGCCAGATGAGGAACAAGGCTCTAAAGGGCAGCAGTGATGGAGATGAGGGTCTCCTAGGTGAAGATCGGCAAGAGGGAAAGGAGAGATGACGATGCCGGGCTGGGCGCAAGGAGGCCAAGCGACACTGGTGGGCTGGACAACGCCGGTGGAGGCTCAGGCTTGCCGGGCAACATCAAGAAGTGTGCGGGTAAGTTCAATGGCATCTTTAGGCGCTTGGGTATCGCAGGGAAGCGGCCAGTCAGTGACTTGGACAAACAAGGCTCAAGAGGTATGTTATATAGCGCCCATATTTATTCCTTCCTTGGCTTAGGTATTTCCTTGGTATTGACTTGATTTTGGCTTTGGTGGGGGCCCATTCTGACTAGCACATCATCAGCTACTCGAGACATCTAGCGAAGCAAAGGGACTGCTAGAGATAACAACTCAAATGTAACTTCCATATTTAGCTCCATTGACCACAATGACGATGTCACATGTATTGTCTCTTCATACCGTATCTCTCTTGCTATAATGTGTCGTCGAGCGAAGGAGGATGAACTAGCATGCTATGACTCTTCAGGTGAGATAGTCCTTTATGGGGATGCTTGAGAGGTAGGGTTAAGGTTCCCAATACTTAGGCCCATCTGTCAGATTCTAGGACACCTATCATTGGCTCCTTGGGAGGTTGGCTCCCAATGGGTGGAGATTAATCCTAGAGTTTTTCTCATTGTGGAATCTAGTTCACAGTGCTCATGTTCATCCCCAATTCGAGGAATTTTTGGCCACATACGTGCTTCTAGACAATTGCTTTCCTCATCAAGGGTGGGGTTGTTTTGCTCTGAGGTCGAGCAAACTCATCAGAGGGCTTCCTTCGAATTGTCATAGCTAGAAGTATAAGTTCTTTTTCGTTGGAGGTAAGTGGGCCACCGAGCGTAACCGTGACCTTGTGCCTTCACAGTGGGACATCGTCCCGAGGACCAACCTAGGTGAGAATTTCACTTTCGTTTTTACTTCTAGTCGTCACATATTTGTTCTCATTGTGTGATTGGTTTCTATGTAGTTTCACCCACATTATCTGCTAAGCAAGAGAGTAGACTCCAGATAGTGCGTAACCATCCTTTTAAGGAATTCTTAGAGATTATATCCACGTTAGGTCATTCCAAGGTCTCTCATAGACCGAAGGAGAAAGGTATCTAATCCTTCTAATAAATTTTTGACGGTTACGACATTGTAAGCTTTTTGTCTCACACCAAGTTTGCAAGTTATGATCGGTTCCTGGGAAGTGGGACTTGGTGATGCCCCTGCTCCTTCCCTTGCTATGATCCCTTCACCTTCTAGAGCTCATCCTAGTATGGCTATAGGGATTGAGGCTCCAATGCGGTCTCCTATGAGGACCGAGGCTACGCCTAGCTGTCCTACTTCTAGTAGTGGTTTGGTGTCCATGCTACAGGATGTGAATTTAGCCAAGGAGTGATTGTGGGGGTTTATAACCACCATGGAGATCCAGGAGATTGGTTCTCGAGGTCCAGAGGGCATGATCAACACAACGATGGATGACTTTGCTTTGGTATGCCTTTTACTCATCTTTGATTTTGTACCCACTTCTTTCCCTTATGTCCTACTTATTTGTAGGTTGTTGATGTTTTTCCTTGCTTATTCTCAAGCACGATGAAGGTTAGAAAGGCACTCAGTAGTCAGGCGACGAAGAGGCAGGCATAGAGAACTGTTGAGGAGTAGTTGGGGCTCGAGAGGCAGGAGCGAGAGGTTGTTGAGGAACAATCGAGGCTAGCACAAGAGAGAGCTACCACACTTGAGACTGAACTTCTGGCATCCCGTGAGAGGGTCGCCTAGCTGGAGGCTGATAGAGAGGCTATTTGTGCGAGAGCAAAGACAGAGTTGCGAGTGTCCCGTGACAGGACCACTAGAGTAGAGGCGTACTCCATGGAGATAGAGAAGAACAGGGATGTTGTTGAGAGGGCCGTGGCAGGCGCCTTTATTGATGGCTATGAGGAGCTCAAGGGGAAGGTCTCAACAACTTTTCTTACTTATGATTTTTCTGGCTTCGTCCCCTATAAGGCTCTAGTAGTTGATGATGAGAAGGAGAGCTTTGATTGGAACAGATTAGGGAGCAGCGAGTGACGTCTGTAGTATGGTATTTTTGTCTATGTGTTTTTGTTGCTAGGCATGTTCTATCTTTTGTAAATAGTTTATGCACTTCTATGAAATGAAATACAACTTTTGAAAAAGTCTTGTGATATTTTATTTCATAATCTGAAGTAAACAACAATGAAAATTGACCAAAACAACAATAGATAATTTAAATAGTGACTACTGACTTGTACACCCACTGTCTTGCCCCCAACTACTGGTAATATTTATTTAGGTGCTCTACGTTCCATGGATGGGCCAGAACTTTCCTCTTAGAATTCTGTAGGTGCACGATCTTACAACTTCCATGACCGTGCAAGGTCCTTCCCAGATCGGTCGTAGCTTCCCTTCCTGGGAGTCTTTGGTAGACAAGATGACCTTTTTGAGGACTAGGTCCCCAGGTAAGGAGCGAGGCTTCACCCTTGAGTTGTAGTACATGGTCATGCAATGCTTGTACTTTGCATTCCTGAGTATGATTATCTCCCTCTGATCATCTATCAAGTCGAGGTTGATTCGGAGGCCTTCTTCATTGGTGGTAGGTTCATGGTGCTGGACCCTAAGGGAGTATACCACAATCTCAACGGGTATGGCCGCCTCTGTCCCATAGGCTAGGGAAAAGGGGGTCTCACCCGTAGGGCTTCTCGGTGTCGTCCAGTAAGCCACAACATTCCCAGGAGTTCGTCTATCCATCATCCTGTTGCACTCTCCAATCTGGTTTTCAAATTACGGAGGATGGTTCTAACGGTGACCTCCACCTATTCGTTCGCTTATGGATGGGTCAGGCTGGAGTAGGCTGCTTGATCTGTAGGTCGGCGCATAAGTTGTTAAGGAGTTTATTATCAAACTATTTGCCATTATCGCTTAAAATTGCATGAGGTATTCCGAAGTGACATACTATGCTCCTCCAGATGAAGTTTTTCACCTTCTGGTCTGTTATCCTAGTCAAGGCCTTAACTTCTGCCCGTTTAGTAAAGTAGTCAATGACTATCACTACGAACTTGCACGGGCCCCGACTCATGAGTAGATGACCTTAGGATGTCGATCCCCCACATAGAAAAGGACCACGGGCTCTGAATAATGGTGAGCTCTTTAGGTGGCTGTCTGGGTACAGTGGCCAATCATTGACAGTTATGGCACTTCCTGACGAATTCTCGGGCGTCTCTGATCATGCTAGGCTAGTAATAGCCTTGCCTTACTGCTTTGTGGGTTAATGCATGCCCTCCCAAGTGATTTTTCATGAATTTTCCTCATGGCATAATTGGCTTCCTTGGGGGCAAGACAACGGAGAAATGACAATGATTAACTCTTTTTGTAGAGTGTGTCGCGTAAGATGACATACCTAGATGCTCTCATCCTCAACTTTTTGGCTTCCACTAGGTTGTCCAAGAGAGCGTCATCCTCTAGGTAAGCTTGGATCGATGTACAATTAAATCGTCCTCTTCTGCCTTTAAAATGCTTGGCTCGAACTGGTGGCATGTCAGTGTTGGACCCATGAGTATGTTGGCAGACGCAAATTTTGCCAGCGTGACTACCATGGCATTCTCTTCTCGGAGCACATGGTGGGTTTGGAAGTAAGTAAACCTTTATAACAATACCTGGACCATTGATAGGTACTCTTGCATCTGTTTCTCCTTTGCTTCAAAGTCTCCCTTTACCTGGTTGACTATCAGTTGTGAGTCATTGCAGGCTGTTAGGCAGAATGTCACCATCTCCAATGTGAACTTCAAGCATGATATGAGGGCCTTATATTTAGCTTGGTTGTTCAATACTACAAAGTGGAGGGAGATAGCGTACTTGAGTGAAGTGTCATGGGGGCTGACCAACACTAGTCTTGTGTCGCTGCCCTCACTAGTGGAGGGCCCATTCACGTATAGTCTTCAACATGGTACAGTAGATGGTAGCGAGGGTGCGGAGGGCTTTGGTGGAGTAGGCACAAGGGAGTCGGGCACCTCTGATCTTGGAGTGTGGTCTCCCGAGGCCTGTGGAGCTGTCTATGAGACATTGGGTCCTCTTAGAATTATGTCTAGGCTTGCCTCATGGTGGGTGGAGACATTATGCACTAAACAGGTAAGCGTAGGGGCGCGTGGTACTTTCTCTGGGGACTCTTGTGGTGGTGTAGACTCCCGGAACTCCTATGCTAGTGTAGACTCGGCCCCGAAGTCTGTAAGTGCTTGTGCTTTGATAGCTATCCTCAGCTGGTACTGCACATCGAACTCACTTAACTCGACGGCCCACTTGAGCAGTCGGCTGGACACATCAAGCTTTCCCAGAATTCTCTTGAGTGGTTGATTTGTAACAAACACAATGGTATGGCTCTGAAAGTAATGGCATAGACGTCTGGTGGCAATGACAAGTGTGAGAGCTAACTTTTCAAGTTCCTTGTACCTTACCTCTTCCCCTCGGTATACCGTGCTTATATAATACACAGGCTTCTAGATGCCTCCATTCTCCTTAACAAGGACGGAGCTCACGACATAGGACAAAGAGGAGAGATAGAGGTATAAGGTCTTTCCCAGTACTGCATGGGAGAGCAATGGTGGTGTGATGAGGTAGGCCTTTAGCTTCTAGAAGTCTTCCTCTGTCTCTAGTCCCCACTAGAAAGACTTGCACAGGATTTTAAAAAATGGCAGACACTTGTCTACTGACTTTGAGACAAACCTGTTGAGGGCTGTTATCCTCTCATTAAGGTGTTGAATCTCTTGGACCTCTTTCGCCGAGGCTGGAGACTTCGTCTCCAAGATATCTTTGATGTTTTATAGGTTGGCTTCAATGCCCTTTTTGTTGACTATAAAGCCTAAGAATTTTTCTGAACTAATAACAAAGGCGCATTTTTTAGGATTCAGCTTCATCTTGTAGACTCTCAGTACATCAAAGGTCTCCTGGGGGGTGTGCCAAATGGTCTGTCGCGGCCATAATCTTCACCAACATATTATCTACATAGAGTCCATACATCTTGTTCACGAGGCGCTGATATGTTGCTTTGGCATTCTTGAGTCCAAAGGGCATCACCCTATAGTAATAGGTGCCCTTCGGGGTGATGAAGGAGGGTTTCTCCTGGTCTGGAAGGAACATGCTGATTCGATTATACCAGAAGTAGGCATCCAAAAAACTCAGGAGCTCGTGCCCTGCAGTTGCTTCAATAAGGAGATCGATGCATGGAAGAGGATAGTTGTCTTTGGGACAGGCTTTATTGAGCTCCGTGAAGTCCACGCAGAGGCATTACTTTTCATTGGCCTTCGTAACCATCACTATGTTAAATATCCAGTCTAGGTAGGATATCTTCTTTACTGACCCATTTTTTAGTAGTTTCTCCATTTCCTTTTCCATGGCTTGGCCTCTCTCAGTACTTACATTCCTCAGCTTCTGGTGGATGGGTCTATACTTGGGATCGACGTTGAGTTGGTGGGAGGCCACTTCAAAGTCAATGTACTCCAGATCTTCATAGGACCAGACAAAGATATTCGTGTTTCTCCTAAGGAAGTCTACCAGGTTGGATGGTTGCTCATGAAAAAGTGAGGAGCTTATATAGACTCTCCTCTCTGGAAGGCTCTCATCCACAACTACTGTTCAAAGTTCTTCAGCTGGTTCCCCTCTCTACAAGGTGTTGTCATCCCTCGGGTCAAATACTTCGAATTGGAGAGTCTTGTGTGGCCTTCTAGCCCTCAAAGAGGCCACATAGCATTCCCAGGTAAAGACCTAGTCTCCTCTGATCTCTCCAATCCACTGGTGATTGGAAAATGGAGGAGAAGATGGTAGGTGGATGGTATTGCCCTTAAGTTGTTGAGGGCAGAGCATCCAAGAATAATATTATAGACAGAGGGGCAATCAAGTACAATAAAGTTTACTATAATGGTGGAATTCCTCGGTATTGTTCCTATAGTGACCGACAGGGTGATGGAACCCAAGGGATAAACCTTTTCCCCCGAGAAGCCAACAACGGGAGTCTTGACGGGTTACAATATCTCCCTGCCTAGATAGAGGCTATCAAAGGCTGGTGCAAATAGAATATCGGATGAGCTGCTGTTGTCGACCAAAATTCTCTTAACATAATAGTTGGCTACCATCAAGGTTAATACTAAAGGATCGTCATGAGGGACTTGTATCCCTTCGAGGTCCCTATCCGAGAATGTGATGACCTCTTCCTTCCCAAGCCGAGGTGTCTTTGTCGAGCGAGAGTCATGTGACTGTCTGTCTTTCCAAGTGTGTGCTCTCTTAACAGAGTTGGAGTCACCTCCTCCTCCTAACCTTCTGAAGATCGTCTAGACCTCTCCAAGGGGTTGTTGGCACTCCCGATCCTCCTGATTTCGGTCAGGCGATGGAGCCGGTCCTCAGCCAACTGAATATTGGCATAACTAATCACGCTGAATAAGTTCCTCGATCTGCCTCGTTAACTCAAAGCAGTCGTCAGTGTCGTGGTCATGGTCATGGTGGAAATGACAATATTTGCTTGGATTTCTACGATTCAGGACGAACTTTATTTTTCTAGGCTAGCGGAGCGTGGGGTCATCCTGTATCTAGAACAGGATGTGCTCCGCCGAGGCGTTGAGTAGAGTGAAGGGTTGTCGTTCTCTCTGGGGTACGAGACTGAGACAGTCCTTGACAAATACTCTTTCAGTTCTTTTTCTTTTGTTCTCCGCCTCCCATTTGTCTTCATGGGTGTCCTTTTTTTCCCCTCCTCGGGAGAACTCACCTCGATGGGCTTTGGTGACATCCTCAGCGTTCATGTACTTATATGCCTTTGATAGTAGCTCAGGGCAAATTGTAGGGTATCTTCTTGAGGATAGAAAACATAAAACTAGAGGAGCACAGACCCATAATGAAGGCGACCATGGTTACCTTATCGTCTAGTTCCTCGATTTGGAGAACTTGCTCGTTGAAACAAGTGAGGTAGTTCCTCAGGCTTTTATCCCGACCCTCCTTGATGGTAAGCAGGTAGGTAATAGGCTTCTGATATCGACGTCCCCCAATGAAGTGGGAGACAAAGGGAACACGTGAGCTTTTCTCATGTTGAGGAGGGACTCTAG
Organism: Ilex paraguariensis; assembly: GCA_963454935.2. Classification (NCBI taxonomy): domain Eukaryota; kingdom Viridiplantae; phylum Streptophyta; class Magnoliopsida; order Aquifoliales; family Aquifoliaceae; genus Ilex; species Ilex paraguariensis. The sequence goes on along the minus strand of CAUOFW020002491.1, from coordinate 369,104 downwards.
GGCGACGGGCTTCCTGGTGCTACCCGGGGGCATTCTGGCGCGGTGCCTAATGGTGGGGGGTGGCTTGGTGCCCAGAGTAAAAAGGTAGCGGTGCTTCTCCCGTCAGAGGGAGTGGTGCTCCTCATACAGGCTGAGGGGCGATGCCTCCCGAGGCAAGCATCAACTGGATGATTTGCTGGTTATGGCTTATCAGCAGTTGCATGGTCTGCAAAAGCTATTGCCTGATCATGGAAGTTACCACAGTGGACGATTCCACGGGTATAGGTGGAGGCGAAGCCTCCCCTTGGGGGGGCTGGGTTGTTGTCCCCCGATTGTTGACTCANCCTGATCATGGAAGTTACCACAGTGGACGATTCCACGGGTATAGGTGGAGGCGAAGCCTCCCCTTGGGGGGGCTGGGTTGTTGTCCCCCGATTGTTGACTCATCGACCTGGTCGTGATCACCATGTATTGGAAAGAGAGTAGTAAGGTAGTATAAAGCTTCATTGTTTCCCACAGACGACGTCAAACTGATGATGCACAAAATNAGAGTAGTAAGGTAGTATAAAGCTTCATTGTTTCCCACAGACGACGTCAAACTGATGATGCACAAAATAGACTTATGCAAGATCAATAGTCGAGTGAATGATGTAGGGAATTAATGAGACAATTAATAAAACAACTAGTGGCACAAAGGTAAATATTGTGTCAACACATAAATATATAATGTTTCGGTCCGAGTGACCTCCTCCACTTCGGGAAATGACAACGGTGGCCAGAGAACCTTATTTAATGAACTAAGGTGAATAGGAGAGAGAGAATAATGGTTAACTTCGGGAGGGATACAATAGCAAGGAGAGAGAAAAGCTATGTGAAGAATGTATAGAGAGGTGTAGAGATGTTGATGTGTCTCATGTATGGAGAGCTTACAATTTATAGGCATAAAGTTTTGGTTGAGGCACTGACGTGAGGGTAAAGGGACTAATTCTTCGAGTAGCTACAAGAAGGTAAATGCAATTAAAGGTTATCTTGATCTTTGAGAATGAGTATTCTAATGATCACTCCCCACGTGCTTTAATCTTCTTGGACCTTGGGCTGGTTCGAATTCATGAACTGGGCTTGACTTGCCTTTTAGCTAATTTGGGCTGGCTTGATTTATTGGGTCTGACCCGGTTAGATTTGGGTTCGTTAGTAACTTTTTACCCTATTCAAACTCAAAAGCCTTCTTCGGCGACTTTGTTTTCTATCTCTCTCTTCTACACTGCTTCCATTGTCGACCATCACCGAAACTTTCATAAATCCTTTGAGGCTTCCTTTCTTGTTCTACCTTTTCATCATCTATCTTCTTGCTTTCTTGTATTTTTTAAAACCTTAATCTCACCCATCTTTCATACTATATAAACCCTAAGTCTACCCATCAAATTTTATTTTTGATTTTTTTTCGAGTTAAATATTGTCGATAGTGCAATTTTAGGGCACTGATTCTTCCTAAAATTTCTAACCTTCACTATCTACAAATTTAGGAAATTTATCATTTTATTTCTTAAATTATCCAGTTTTTATGTTCTTCGGACCAAACCCATATTAAATAACTACCTTTTTTTATTCTTTTTTATCTGAATTTATATATATAAAAAAAAAGATAAAGGATTATAATAATATAAGAAGTGTAGAGTGGGTTGTTTTGTTTTTTCTAGTTTCTTTTTATTCTCAGGTGTTGTATTCGTATTCAATTTTTTTTGAATTACCCATTTGTGCAAATATATGAAAATTTCATTTATTTTATTTAAATATTATGATTTGAATGACACTAAAAAATGAGTTTTAGGACAATAAGAAATTTTTTTAAAAGATTTGAATAAATATTTGAGTTTGTTTATTGGAGTATTTTATATCAAATCAAATTTTTTTATTTAAATTTGAATCATAGTTAGAAATGCTCTAACCCTCAACGTTAAAGGATTTTCTCCCAAGTAAGTTAGTCATAACCAATCACATGTAGCTTTATCATTTCTTACTGTAAGAATGGTAATATTAGGCCGACTAAATAAATAGATCATAAACAGAGACCAAATAATATAAGATTAACATATTGAAAACAATTTAAATTTTAAATCAGTAAAAATTGAACAAAAAAATCGTTATGTCATTTGATCATATTATTTGATCTCTATTTTTTAATTTTTTTAATTTTATTAGTTTAGCATTCCTCTTGTACGAAAGGTAGCTTTAATTGATCCAACACTTGGTTGGTTGGTACAAAGGCGTGACCCGTACCGTAGTGAATCTAAAATTGAGCAAGTTACACCTTGTCCCTCAAAGATTACACAATCCTTCATTGTCCCAGTTTTCTATAAAATTTCTAATACTGTATCTTGAATTAATTATAATAGTTTTGCATTATCCAAAATTAAAGATCTGCAATATTACAAATAAAAAATCTTCACGTGTCACTAGAATTTTGTAGCAGTGTGACACCGGGGCGGCTCAAAGCGGCCTAAAGCGATATAATCGAATGAAGTCTTTTATTTTTAATATTAAAATTTTATTAAAAATTAATTTATTTTTTATTTATTATATGTGTGTGTGATAGAGGAAGAATCAGTGTTATCGATAATGATGTTTTAACTTTTACTTTTATTTTTTACCAGAATAAAGTAAATATAACTTGACTTTAGAGTAAATTTTTTATAAGTTTAGTTTTTTTTTTTTTTTTAACTTTTGATTTTTGATTTTATAATATTATAGCCAGAATCATGAGCCCAAATTATTAAATTTAAAAATTTTGATTGAACTTAAATTTTTCGAGGCCTTTTTATAAAACTTAAAATTTTTGTAAAGTTAAATTTTTTATGTGGGTTAATTATATAACTCAAATTGTGGGGCCTAAAGCCCAAATTTTTTTTACAATGAGGTTGGGCCGGCCTGTGTGAAACAAATTCATATAAGGCGAGATATAATGTGAAATTACTAGTTAATATCCGTACGTGAAGGCACTATGTAACAAACAAATTATCATTTTAAAAACAAATTAATTTAAACCATAATAAGCAAATTAAAATAGAAAAATATATAAATTTTGCGTCTGATATATGGAATGATTTCAATTTCATCCTTCAAGTTCTAATTTGGCAATTTAGTATAAATTTGTGTTTAATTAATCCAATTTTCATTGCCAACTAAATTGATAACAAATTTGAGGGAAAACTACTAAAAAAAAACTGGAAATCAAATCATAGTCTAGCGAGTCAAAGACCTATCAACTCGTCTATCTCCCTTTACTCTATCCTATCTAGTCAACCCATACCTCTCTATGTATTGGCCATTAAAAAAGAGAAGAAAGAAATATGCAAAGGTTACGCCAATTAATGAAACATCCTAGAAAATTTTGTGTTGGTTCCCAATTGCCATATATCTGTGTTCCTCAATTGGAGTAAAAATAGCCCTTGATTTTTGCCGATACAAAGGGTATGCATGAGCTGGAACAAAGAAAACAGTTTACAATTCGAATATCCATTGACTTAGGTCCAAAAAGGCAACTAATGTTTTCCAAGTTTATGAGCACAATCCGGCAATTACCATAACAACCTCCTCTAATTTTGGCAAATTTTTGTTAAACTAAACCTCATCCGAGCAAGGGAAAAGTATTAATGAACAAATTTGACATCTAGGGTGGACTTGGAGCCTTACCCATGTACAGAATATATACAATAGTTCAAAATATTTGTAATTTTTTTTTTTTTTGAACGGGAAAACATTTGTGAATTGGAGAACCCCGATTTGTAGGATAAGGATCACTTTCCGAATCCTCTATCCATTGCAAAGTAGACCTCCTCCCTTAATTGAATTCCAAGAATCTTGCCCAATTGAAAGGAATATAATCACTAGTTAAAGCAGCTAGATGTAGAGGGGTTGTAGATTGCAAATAAGAAGGCTGTAGGCCTTGAAATCCAATGCTAAATTACGTTCCCAAAATTTCGCCACTACATCTGATGTAGAAATCCTTTCCAATATTGACACAAAAAATGTCCTGCAAACCAGGCTACTTTCTTAGCTGCCATAAAGTTGAGATTNTAGAAATCCTTTCCAATATTGACACAAAAAATGTCCTGCAAACCAGGCTACTTTCTTAGCTGCCATAAAGTTGAGATTTTGCACAGAAGTTAAGATCTCTTTTATCATCTGCAATTAATATCAAAAAAAAAATCTGAAAGCATAAACATCAAAAACTCAAAATCTTACTCACATCCTCATTTCCAATCACAGAAGTTCACTGTAAGACAAAATTGCATAGAAATTTCTAACATTATATTACTAGAGTCTAGAATAGCAAAAAAATTATGCATGTTAAGAAAAGGATACCCAGGTTGAAGAAGCAAATGATATCCATGGTGCTAATTCAGTAATGTTTAGCAAACATCAAAAATAAAAACTAAAAAAAAAATATGAATTTAAATCTCAGCAAACATAAGGGTTTGAAATCAGACCAACATCCCACATCCCAGAAAGATAAATCATACCTTGTTCCTTGTGTTTCTATCAATATATCTCAATTTTTGTTAGTCCTTCACTGAGACCATTATTTTATAGCCCATTAAGTTNTAGTTAGTCCTTCACTGAGACCATTATTTTATAGCCCATTAAGTTTGATGATCAAGTGCCATTACGCAAGTTCATTTGCTCAACAAAATATGCATCTTGCAAATGGAAAAGCAGTAATACAATGTCAAGTAATTAAAGCAAAACAAAAGCATCAAATTTAACTGCGGAANCACAAAAAATGTCCTGCAAACCAGGCTACTTTCTTAGCTGCCATAAAGTTGAGATTATGCACAGAAGTTAAGATCTCTTTTATCATCTGCAATTAATATCAAAAAAAAAAATCTGAAAGCATAAACATCAAAAACTCAAAATCTTACTCACATGCTCATTTCCAATCACAGAAGTTCACTGTAAGACAAAATTGCATAGAAATTTCTAATGTNGTAAGACAAAATTGCATAGAAATTTCTAACATTATATTACTAGAGTCTAGAATAGCAAAAAAATTATGCATGTTAAGAAAAGGATACCCAGGTTGAAGAAGCAAATGATATCCATGGTGCTAATTCAGTAATGTTTAGCAAACATCAAAAATAAAAACTAAAAAAAAAATATGAATTTAAATCTCAGCAAACATAAGGGTTTGAAATCAGACCAACATCCCACATCCCAGAAAGATAAATCATACCTTGTTCCTTGTGTTTCTATCAATATATCTCAATTTTTGTTAGTCCTTCACTGAGACCATTATTTTATAGCCCATTAAGTTTGATGACCAAGTGCCACTACGCAAGTTCATTTGCTCAACAAAATATGCATCTTGCAAATGGAAAAGCAATAATACAATGTCAAGTAATTAAAGCAAAACAAAAGCATCAAATTTAACTGCGGAANTCAACAAAATATGCATCTTGCAAATGGAAAAGCAGTAATACAATGTCAAGTAATTAAAGCAAAACAAAAGCATCAAATTTAACTGCGGAAAATATTCAAGAACAATTGCAAAACCTTATAAACCAAAAAAACACCTGAATACTTCTTTTAGTCAAAACAAAGGAAAGGAATTTCTATGACTATGCTATAATGTTTTCATCATTGCTCAAAATGAGGCAGCAAGTCAATCAAACTCAACTGCCATTTCATCTACATCATAAATAAACAAAAGTACCAAACATCTTCAAAATATTTCAACATGTGGGTGCATATACAGGTTCACATTAGCATTATTCTGACTAAATTTATTAAACAATAGCCTTATTCTGTTAAAAAAGTCATTACTCCAAATACAACCACACAAACAACAAAGTTAAACTATTGCAAGAGTCTAGCATAGGCAATAAGACAAAGACTTGGTAGTCATAGAAGAAAACCATCAATATTGACACTTAGTTAAATTCAAATCAAGTTAAATTACCTTTAATGTGATGATATACTCTTCCTCTTTTTCAACAAAGAATGATTTGTTTTTCTCAAGTTTCTCTTCCAGCAACCTGATGAACTCAATTTCNTTAGTTAAATTCAAATCAAGTTAAATTACATATAATGTGATGATATACTCTTCCTCTTTTTCAACAAAGAATGATTTGTTTTTCTCAAGTTCCTGTTCCAGCAACCTGATGAACACAATTTCCTCTTCCGTCATATCCACCTCAACTTCGTGATAGAAACTCAATCATGAAGTCCAAAATATAAATCTCGAGACCATAGGACACAACGTAGAACACTTGTACAATTTAGACCCACAATAAGTAAATCAAAGCTACTGTCAATGTTGCGAGCCACCTATGCAACCTATGAGGTGTAGACTGATCCAAATTGTAATGAAATGCTTGTGAAACTTGTTCCTCCATTATTCTAGATTTTATCCTCGAAAAATTCCCGTAAAATTTTACAAAAATACCACATCAGAAACAAATCTTTAATTCATAAGCCCCAATTGACCCAAATTTGGGTGTGGGTGTTATAGGAGCAAAAAGAGGTGGAGATATAGAGAAAGGGGGGAAACATGCCTGGTGTTTTGGTGGCGAGATCCAGTAGGTCTTATATGGTGGTGGCTGAACGCATGAAGAGAGATGCGAGAAAAGAGAGATATGAGGAGAGGGATGAAGTCGTTATAGGAGACGGAGATGAGAGAAGGAGATAAGATGAGGAAGAAAGATTTGGGAAAAGTTAAAATAATTGACGTTGTTGGGCGAGAAAACAAGATTCGATATTCATCGTAGATCGTCGGATTAGTGTTTATGAGATNTCGAGACCATAGGACACAACATATAACACTTGTACAATTTAGACCCGCAATAAGTAAATCAAAGCTATTGTCAATGTTGTGAGCCACCTATGCAACGTATGAGGTGTAGACTGATCCAAATTGTAATGAAATGCTTGAGAAACTTGTTCCTCCATTATTCTAGATTTAATCCTCAAAAAATTCTCTTAAAATTCCGGCAAAATACCACATCAGAAACAAATCTTTAATTCATAAGCCCCAATTGACCCAAATTTGGGTGTGGGTGTTATAGGAGCAGAAAGTGGTAGAGAGATAGAGAAAGGGGGGAAACATGCCTGGTGTTTTGGTGGCGAGATCCAGTAGGTCTCATATGGTGGTGGCTGAATGCGTGAAGAGAGATGCGAGAAAAGAGAGATAGGAGGAGAAGGAAGAAGTCGTTATGGGAGACGGAGATGAGAGAATGAGATAAAATACGGAAGGGAGATTTGGGAAAAGTTAAAATCTCTCATAATTAAAAAAAGAAATGTTGTTGGCGCGGGAAAATAAAATCTAGTACTCATTATAGACCGAGCCAAGTGGTTAGCTTATAGCTTGATTTGAGTTTCAAATTTATAATATTTAAGTAATATCAATTAAACAGGTTAAACGAGTTGTATCGTGTTATCCGTTTATTAAACGGGTCGTGTTCGTGTTGATGTTTTCACTCATTTATTAAACGTATTGTGTATTGGTTTATATATTTTTCACTCGTCATCCATTTAACCCGACACGTTTGAATTTGCTAAAACATAGTGGAATCTCTCATGACTCGTTCATGGGCGGCTCAACTCAAGTAGAGGCCTAACAATTAAAATATCAAATTCAAATTTTGTAAATAAAAATTGTGTTAACCAAAGTTAAATTGAAAGATCAAATGTAATTACACATGCTATTTGTTTAAGATAAAGAGAAACATAATTAAAAATTAGTTTAACTAATAAAATTATTTTTTAACAAATAAATATAAAAAAAAGAATTTATACAAAATTGAGTGGTCTAAAATAAATGAGACATTGCTAGATATTGTAGAGAAATGGAATTATGTTTTAGTAAGACAATTTAGTAAGACTATTATGGTTAATTAATTTTAGATAGTGACTTCTACTCACTTTATTTTATAGTCAGTATGTGCATTGTAAACAAAATAATTAAAATATGACCTTAAATTTAAATTGTACAAATCAGGTGAGATAGAAATGTAAAATTATTATTCATACCTATTGTACAATAGAAAATTATTTTTAACAATAAGACTAAAAAGTGATAAACATATAATATAAATTCGGTGAGATAGGCCTAATTGTTTTTGAAAGTGGTTCTCAAAATTTTACAATAATGTTACTTGACTTAATTTGAGGACCAAATACATTGGATAAATAGTGAATTTTATTTAAAGCTAGCATTTACTACTAATTCNTTTTTTTGAAAGTGGTTCTCAAAATTTTACAATAATGTTACTTGACTTAATTTGAGGATCAAATACATTGGATAAATAGTGAATTTTATTTAAAGCTAGCATTTACTACTAATTCAGTTAAAATGTTTTGCGTATTTAAATTATATCCCAAAACTTAAATTGTATATCATTGTTTAAAAATTTATTTTTGGGCCCCAAATTTCTCTTTTGGTAAATTGGAAGGGGGTACACAAAATTGGATTTAATTATAAAAAAGTACACAATAAAAAATATAATGTAAGTAAGTCCTTAATTTTAGTACATAATTTGAATTTTTTGAATTTTTCTATGACATTTGTGTTCTCCCTGAATTCATGCGATTATTTTTGGAAACAAAATTTTTTTTAAATTATATTTTTGCATTAAAAATCTCCTAATTTAATGAAATATTTGATTCTTTCGTTTATTTNGAATTTTTCTTTGACATTTGTGTTCTCCCTGAATTCATGCGATTATTTTTGGAAACAAAATTTTTTTTAAAATTTAATAAAAACGTAATTTTTAGAGGATTAAATTACTTTATAAACTAAGAAAGCAAATAATTGAGTAAGAATCAGTTGCTTTGAATTTTAAATTTTACAACAGTGTCATTTGTTATCTTCTTCTTCTTCGGCGTGAAAGCCATTTATTAGTGCAACTCTGAAATATTATTTCATACTTATTATTCAATCTAAGGAATTATAAGGTTTGAATTCAAGACACCATTAGGTTTATGTCTATCATTTTGAATGTGATTATCCCCTTTTTTTCATAGTTATGTATCACATTCACAAACACCACAATAGTTGTTCTTTATGAGACATAATGTTTTTTTTGTTTGTTACCCACAGAAGTGCATCCTTTACCTGCGAACACCATAACACTTTTTTTTGTTGTGGGTCGTTTTAACAGTATGCAAATTGTCTTGTTTTGTTTGAATTCATAATTACGTTCATCTGGTAAAAAGTATATGTTTTCATTATGTATCTCTTTGTATATATGTTTTCATTATGTATCTCTTTGTATATATTTTTTATTTTGTGTCTCATGGTATTTATACTTTAAATAATTGAAAGGTGTTGCAATGGAGAAAATGGTGTTGTTGTTATGTAGATACGATAATGCTACTAAAGTTTTCAAAGTATGTATTAATTCAAATATATGGGAACTTGTTCATGAAGCGTGCGAAACTTGGAATGAGTTGTTAAATTTGTCACTCCAATTGTCACATTCTATACTTGGTCACCCCGCTTGCATGTTGCGCAACGACGCAGATTTGAAGAACATGATTGAATTGAAATGGAGTTTCCTAGGAAATTACGTTAACATTAAGGTGTTTGTGGAAGATGCTGAGGGAGGTTCGTTGTGTAATAACGATTCATTATAGGATGTGAACATAGGTAGTGTTGTTGATTCTAAAGTAGATTTGTTACTCAATTTTATTTGTCACAATGAGAAAATTCTTCCAACAGCTGGGTGGAGTAATGAAATACGACATATAAGATATAAATTTGAAAGTGTTGAAACATTTTTTGAAATCACTTTGCAAATACTCGATTGAGGCTGATTTTGAATTTAATTATGTAAAGAATTGTAAATCAAAGGTTATTGTTGATTATNAATGAAATACGACATATAAGATATAAATTTGAAAGTGTTGAAACATTTTTTGAAATCACTTTGCAAATACTCGATTGAGGCTGATTTTGAATTTAATTATGTAAAGAATTGTAAATCAAAGGTTATTGTTGATTATTCATTTAAGTATTCCTCTGATTGTGGGTGGTATATGAATGCAACAATCGAGAATGCTAATGATTTTTTTTATATTAGGAAATTACACAATAAACACAGTTGTGTTGATTTACGAACAACAAATAACAAGAGAATGAGTTCTAATTTGATTGCAGATTTGATTGTTGATCATGTTCGTTGGCATACCACGNATTCATTTAAGTATTCCTCTGATTGTGGGTGGTATATGAATGCAACAATCGAGAATGTTAATGATTTTTTTTATATTAGGAAATTACACAATAAACACAGTTGTGGTGTTGATTTACGAACAACAAATAACAAGAGAATGAGTTCTAATTTGATTGTTGACCATGTTCGTTGGCATACCACATGTCCAATAGAAGTGGTTGTTGATTTTTTTTTCTTCTAATTATGGACTTACCATATCTTATGACAAAGCATGGGAAAGGGTTGAGAAAGTAAAAGGTATGTTTTTTGGGGATCACTCATTGGCGTACCGACAACTATTTTGGTATGACGATGTAGCAAATTACTCTATCCGAACAATCATATTGTTTTAGATTGTGATCATGAAAATAACCGTTTCAAAAGGTTGTTTTTTNTGGCGTACCGACAACTATTTTGGTATGACGATGTAGCAAATTACTCTATCCGAACAACCATATTGTTTTAGATTGTGATCATGAAAATAACCGTTTCAAAAGGTTGTTTTTTTTTTTAGGGTTGCATTTAGGGGTCTAATTATTGTCGTCCACTACTATTTTTGGATGGTACATTTTTGAAAGGCAAGTATATAGGTAATCTTCTATCGGCAATTGCAAAAAATGATACCTAAGGTTAAGTTAAAAACAGTTTTTTCGTTTAAAAATTTCGTAGTTATGTTACAGTGTTGTTGTTACATTGTTAACAATGTTTAGATACACTATTACAATTTATGTTACACTGTTTTAGCTGTTACTTTTCACAACATTTTATGTGGTTAATTTTAGGAATGTTCCCCTTAGCATTTGCGATGGTTGATTCGGAGAACGAATTAAACTAGTTTTGGTTTTTAGAACAGCTATCTAAGATATTGGATCACACTCGGGTTATTACTTTTATATCTGATCATAACTTGGGTCTATTAGAGGGTATGCCGAAATTTTTTCCAAGTGCTCATCATGTATTTTGCTTGCAATATTTGAAAGCTAATCTACAGGATAAATTGAGTGGCACTCGTTTTTCCAATGTATTTTGAGAGCACATTGTTGTTTTGCTCCGTGAGTGTGCTTATGCACCAACACAGTCGTTTTTTGATGAGAATATTGAAGTTTTCCGTCGTGAAGGTGGTTCTAATGTAGATAGATTGTTATCCAATCTTTCATTTGAACATTGGACAATCACTCATTTTACAAGGAAGCGTTACGGTGAGATGTGTTCTAATGTTACGGAGTTGTTTAACCCGTGAATTGTGAAAGCTCGATATTTTACCTAATTCTAGCATGGTTGACACTATTAGGGGACAAATAATGGATCAAATTGGTCGCAGGATAAANACTCATTTTACAAGGAAGCGTTACGGTGAGATGTGTTCTAATGTTACGGAGTTGTTTAACCCGTGAATTATGAAAGCCCGATATTTACCTAATTCTAGCATGGTTGACACTATTAGGGGACAAATAATGGATCAAATTGGTCGCAGGATAAAGATAGCTTCGGAGTGGAATGAGAATTTGTGCCACAATATTTTTTCCAAATTACAAGCCGCTTTCGATGAAGGGAGGTCTTGGATTATATGGGTTTCAAATAATCAAGTGTACGAAGTAATATTATACCCTTCGATGTTTTTTTGCTATTGTGAATGACACATGTTCATGTTGTCCGTGGCAGATAAATGGGTTCCCTTATTTACATGTTGTGTTGGCAATACGAAAGAGTAGGCGAAATATGTACGAATTTTTTGATTATTATTACTATGTGAGCACATACAATAAGTCATATTTTGAACACATTTATCCAATCTCGACTATTTATCATCCTGAAAGTTTTACAGGGAGACGTTAATATTTTGCCACCAACTACAAAGAAGCAACTTGATATACAAAGGAATTACAAAATTCGATTGGGGGGGGGGAGCTCATTAGGCGAATTTGTTGTGGCCGATGTGGACGTTTAGACAGTCACAACAAGAAAATTTGTAACGAGTCATTGTAAACTTAAGAATGCTACCATTTAATGATAGTGTTCACTATTTTTTGTCTAATACAATTTGCTTTTACAATTTTGTTGGGTGTTGTTTGTGTTAGTTACTTTTTCTACTTATAATTTATATATTTGTTGGTTCTCCCATTGATGGGTTACTCTGTATGAAACTCACATTGTCCATGAAATATTGTCCATTAGATTTGATCCTTGTGGTTTTAATTTGAAATAGGTTCATACCATTGATTCATAACAATCATTATTACATACTGAATTGACACATTGTTGGAAACCTTGTACATGCATATGGTTTTGCTTAGAAAATACAGTGTTATTTTACACTATATTTCTACAGTGTTACACTGTATTGTTATAGTGTTACACTGTTTTGTTACACTATAATATTACACAGTTTTTGTTACACTATGGGTGAAACACAGTTAACAGTTAGAAGAAACACACAGTTATGTACAAACAATGAATTAATATTAGAAACACATGCATCCCTAAATATCTAAATTCATGACTTATGGTCCACTAATGTTCAATTTTAAAATACATATGCAAAACATTGACATTTGTCTGCATATAATTTCTTCAATTCCCGCTGTAATTTCAGATTTTTTTCACTCCAAGAATTTGGATGGTTGAGGAACATTGAAACTATTTCAGTTCGGAACTCATTCAACTGTCTTGTTGTTAACTTCTCTTCAATTTCTTCTCATTTTGTGAGTTTTTTTCATTATGTAACAAACATACATACCGCATACAATCCTGTGTTAATTGATTAGTTAATATGTCTCGATATTCTTTTTAAATGAAAAAATTACATATGAAGAATGAGTACTTACGAGTTTGCCCTTTGTTGTGGACATGTCTGACATGATATTATTAGTAGCTCCTTGTCTTGTGTGTCTAGGAAGATACCCTTTGAAGTATTGAACTTCGTAATCTTTTTTTCTGCATAATTTTTTTGTAATTACATTAAAATTTTTTAGTTTCTAGATTGACAGCAAAAATACTATTTTGACATGTTTCAACCAATATGATTACATCCTCTAGGTGCATGTCCCAAATTTCTTTATTTCTTGGCTTGAATGAGGTTTAATGTGTCAAAAAACCTTCTTCAATATTCAACACAAGCATAGTCCAATGGTCAAGAGCACAATCTTCTTTCCGACCATTTGAATTCATTAGAAAGACAACATATTTTGAATCTTCCACATATGGGATGTGTTTGTCTATTTCTGCTTCATGGGCGTACTCTAAATGTGGTTCAGTTACAAATGACTACACATTCAAATATTGAAATATAACGTGTTATTCATATGCACAAAAAAACTAATTCAAAAATTAGTTTATCATTAATATCTTACCCAACATAGACTGTTGATGAAATAACGTCTCTTAAATGTGGACATCTCATTGCATTCATCAATCAACTAAAGTGAAAAATTAATTTTCATCAATCATATCTGCCCAATAGTCAATGATCTGTTAGAAAAACTAATTTTTTAAAAGGGAACAATCAAATAAAGTGAAAAAGACTTGGACTCCCTCATTAACATTATTATGTTACACTATTAAGACAATGTTACGCAGTCAAGCAACACTTTAGTTCTAAAAGGTCAATATAAGTTATGTTTATCTACTTCACAACTTGTTGGACCAATATAACAAGTCATTTTTGAAATAAAGAAATCATTATCATTATTACAATACATATGATGTTATAAGGTTCACAATCTCCCATTATTTTCAATGCATCCTCAACATCTATGACACTTCCAATTCCAATCTCAGACTATAGTTTTCCACTACAATTTCATAAAAATGGGAAATGGAGGTGTATATTTTTAAAAATAATGAAATATGCATAATTTTTAAGAAAACACATTTTTTTTAGGATAGTGACAGTTACCTATAACTCTCTATATCATATATGGTATCGTATACAATGCTTTACAAACGCAGCACATTTTTTTAACTCATTAATTTAGTCAATCAGTTCAGCATTATCATTTTCTCGATTTTGAATTGTTTCCTTGCACTCTTCTATTTCAACTTTAAATATTTCTTCTCGTTTTTCATATTTTCAACCAATACATTCAACTCATTTATCACCGAGTCATTTTCTTTCATTTTCAAGGCAAAGACAGTGTTTTTATTATCCAACGAAGCATCGCCAGCTTCCAAATGTGCATGATCCGAAGTGTCTTCATCTCTACCCATGTTCCTCATAACTATTTACAGTATTCTCCTTCATAAAGTCATGAACCTTTTGTTTGTTTCTGTCTTCTTCTTTTCTTACATCACAGTCATCTCTTATTGCAATATCACTCTCTTTCTAAGTGCCATACTTTTCTGAATATTTTTACGAACTATCTTTGTCTTTTTCATGATCGTGTACCGCTTCATTAATAGCAGCCTCAACAAGAGATTCATTTAGCTCCTTCTTCTTACCATCATGACCAATTACATCCATGATGTCATCATCTTCATCAAATAGTGTGTCATAATATGCATTTAAGGATCAAAATTTTATTTCAGTGCATTGTTTCGGTCCCCTAGAAAACATAAACATTTTAACATATTTTGAAAATATTTTGATCTATTTCGGAAACATAATGAAAAAAATTGAAGAATTATGTATTCAAAACATTAGTTGAAATATATTAAAGTATCTTGAAATATTCTAAAATAATTCTGTAAATGCATTGAAACATTACAACATACTTCAAAACATTATGAAACACTTCAAAGTATTATAATTTCGATTTCATCACTGATTTATTTCAGTATCTTCGACAACGGAAACGTTTCGAATGTTTCAAAACAAAATTTAGATGTTTGCCTGCATCCTCATATCCTTCCTCATGCATCTTTGCTTGTGGTCTTTTTACTTTACCACTTTTGGTCTTTCCCACCAATTCAAAATGGTCCCCTTCTTGTTCTTTGCTTCCCTTATATCTCATACAAAAATTTTCATATGTTGTTCTCTTTAATCTATTCCTCAATACCTTTGGAACATATATAAAAAATATCTGCAATTGGCTGCATTAAAAACTTTGGATTACCAAAGTGTAACATATCAGTGTAGCATTACAGTATTAGTTACAAGTGTTGAATCACAGTGCTAAAATTCAACATTTAAAAGTTTAATAACATGAAATTATTAAACTAAATTCAAGACAACACCAATACGTACATGTTTTGACTTTAACTTTCCCAGCCTATTCCATTTCATAGCTCTCTGAAGACTCGGTAAATTCCATTTCACAATCCTTAGGATTTTGTTTGGCCTCTAAGTTTTGATAATTGTGGTGTGTTCACAAACCTAAAACTGCACACACATACAATTTCATTATAAGCAAAATCATTACTTTCATTTATTAAACTAAGGAAAAAAAAATTGGAAATGTTATGTGGCTATTAAAAATATGCTAATAACAATAATACGCAGCTTATAACCCCTAATGGTGTGCCACTCTTTTCTTAAGTGAAGAAATTAGTGCTTCATGGATAGCACTTGACAAATCATATTTTTTCATTACATCCAAATTCTCAATGTACGAAACATAACCCCATTCTAGAGAGGTCCTAGTGTGCGTGAAAAAGAAAGTAACCCGTAGGAATAGGCATAACAGCCTTACAATGTCATCAACATCATTTTGGGTTGTTCCATTTGATGTTTCAATCAGTTTACTTTTTATCCATGCTGAGGTCAACATGCTATCCTTCTTGAATTTTCGCTTAACGAATTTTGTGTTTTCCTTCCCATGAATTGATGCATCCACTGGCTCGCAACCATCTTCAATACCAAATATTATTTTTAGATTGCTTCTTTGCAATTTAATTTCCTCCCAACCAATATGAAGCTTGGAGGTATTAACATCAAAACACAATATCACATAAGAATGTTACTGTCACTTTTTCTACACCATGTTTTGTCTAATTTTTTATCAATAATACTTTCAAAAAGTAACCAGAATGAGGTTTTTCTCAAGACAATCTTGTGTGCCTCACTTATCCAAATGTCATATATTGCTCTAACAATGACAAGCAACAAGCAAGTTGGATCTGTATTTAGGCTAATGCTTCGCTTCAACCATTTGTTTTTTTTTTTAGTTGTTTGTCTTGTTTTCAACCATCTTTAACAGATGATGGGCCCACACTTTGGTCCACTGCTCTTTCTCTACGATAGAATTCATATTTATCTCTAGTCCCGTTTTATTTTCTCCCCATGACAAAGTAGAGTTACGCAGATTAAAACCAGATTTTATCGAAAAATTACAGTATACATTCAGAGGTGCAGGTATAGTGTGCTATAATAGTATAACTATAATAGTGTAATAATATACTATACTTTTACATTTTTTAAACATATATTTGCATATGACTTTATTCAAACAGTCCAGCTCTATTTGAATTTGTTACCACATGCATAAAAAAAAAATTTGATCAATTCCAAAACACAACCACTGAATTTGAAGCAACAATGCCTTACTTCATTGGAAACATATTTCCAACCAATTGAAAATCAATAATTATTCAGGGAAATGAATTAAGATATAAGCATCCAGGGTTTTCAAAATATATAACTTTAGGGCATTTGATTGAAATCAAAAGTGTACCACCTAAATGACATAAGGTACTTTGAAGTCGGGAAAACATGATTTGCACATGCAAATTAAAAAAAAACCCAAATTAAAATTAATATTTTGGATTCACAATATAACCCATGATGTTAAAAGGACTAGCAACATAAAACCAACATCAAACAATATCAAATCTCGTCGTTTTTTACGCAGGACCACGATCAACTTTCAGCAACTTGTTTTAGTCTACAACTAGCAACGGTCAAACAAATCTCCAAATGGCGAACAACTTGAAAAAGAGTAGATGTTGTTGACGAACTAACATCAAAATGGAAGACCAATAGGTTTTTTCTTTCAATTTTGAAACCTTGTTTTCAAGGAACAATTTAGGGCTTTTGGTGAGGAAGATGAAGCAACAAACGTGTTCCGAAGATGAAACTTTTTGTACTTGAATATTTCTTAAAAGCAGTGGTTAAGTATTATCACTGGGCATCTAATTAATTTTAAAACATATTCCTAAAATTTTTTTTAGGCAAGAAAATTTTAGAAAATGGACAGTTAAATCTTTGTATCTCAGAAGTGCGTACTTTTTTACAATACATTTTTTACTGTGTATTTTTTGATAGTTATTTCTAATTTAGTGTACTGGCTTCCAAAAAACCATATTTTTTTCAATTTAAAGGCCCTACGCAATGGTCTTACTGGCCTAGGTTGGGCCGGCACTGGTGTACACTAATATGCACACAAAAATCAGAGAGAAAAGTGAGTAAAAATGCACTTAATTACAAAAGAAAATGATAAATGTAAATATCAGTAGTCAATACTGAGAACCCAAAATCCAAAAAATTTAGTAGGGGAAAAGTGAATATCTTTGGTTAGGTTATCATAATCTTATTTTTATTACACCAATAAAGTAAGAGCGAAAATGCAGTCAGTTACAAACCAAAATGGCAAAGTCAATATTAGCAGTCAATACTGAGAATCTAAAATCCAAAAATTTAAGTGGGTGAAAAGTGAATTTCTTAGCGCATATTATCATAATCTCATTTTTATTACACTACACAAAAAAAAAAAGATAAAAAAAAAGGAGGAAAGTTCTCTACTTTATACACCAAACAATTAGAACAATGAAACCCAAAAAATTACATACAAACATACTTATTTGAATTCGTCCTTGATAGACTATAACTTATTGGGCCTATGTAATGCAAATTACTTGATTTAACCCCCCCAAAAAAAACTCAAGGTGATTTGGAAGTCGGTACAATTTTTTAGACTTATTTGAGCAAAAATATAATACAATCTTATTTGGGCTAAAGTACATTTTTTAAAAAATGACAATATTGTCATTCAGTAAATAGCTTATGGGTTGAAACCCTTTGTATTCCTTCCATTTGGCTACAATCAAACAATGGGAGATAAAATATGGGCATATTTTCTCTAACAATTTCTCTCTTACCCTATTTATATTAATATTACAATAACACAATTACATTAATCAGTTACATCAATCAGTTACAATTGTCCTATAATACACTAAATAGTTACTCATGCATTTTAATAAACTAAACAGTTACACAAAATAATTACACAGAATTATGATACTAACCAAATTTGTCATTCAGTTGTTTACATAAACTAAATAGTAGCACAATTTAGTATCGCGACATTGTTACACCATGATGCCTTAACAATTGCATGAGACTGTGATTGTTACACCCATTAAAAAAAATAGTTTAACAGCTAGAAAAGACTAGTTAGGGAGAGAGACAAAGCGATGGAGGCAGGCGGCTGATAGAAAAGACTACTTAGGGCTTGGGAGTATATATATATATATATATATATTTAACGGGTAGTGGGGCCTGGGCGGGGGTAAGGGTCAATTTCATTCCCGCATTCATCCTCGTCTAATACGTATTGTCCATCCCCAGTCCAAACGAGGCGGGTTTAGACGAATACTCGTTTTTTCCCGGTCCACTAGTGATGGAGTGCAATGCAAAATATATTGGTAAAATACACAATATGTTTTATATATGAAAGATATCTCACACTCAATATTTTTCTATCGATTATTATTTAAAATACAGAGATAATAGCTTTTACACAGAAACCACTAAGAAAAAATTATAGAATCTTGTATAAGGTTCTACTAATTACACTGCACAACTGACTAAGTATATAGATCGTGTCAACTTTTATAGATCCAACTCAATTCATTCCTATTGTCCAGCAACTCAATTTTCTTGCATTTTACCATATTGATCATTTCCCGCATGATCATTTGATCTATCGATATTGTCGTGCAAAGGGTCTTTAATGCTTGGTGAGACTCCACAAACCAAACTCTTATTGCGTACAAGTTGTTACTCTCAATAACCAAAATCCTCGTGATTTTTAAAAGAAAGAGCAATGTTATAAGCACCTTATTTTGTGGGGGAGGGGGGCGGCCTTCTATATTGTAGACATCATAAATGAGGGACATATGCAAGAAAACGTGTACAACACATCACAAAAAAAGAGAGAGAAAAGTCTCAGTCAAATGTATTCATTTACCAAAGAAAATGGTAAATGTCAATATCAGCAATTAATACTCAGAATCTAAAATCCAAAAATTTAAGTGGGGAAAAGTGAATATCTTAGGTCAGATTATCATAATCTCATTTTTATTACAGTACAAAAAAAAACATAAAGAAGGAAAATGCTATAAAGTACTTACCAAATTTGGGAAATGAAATCCATTTATAAAACCACTAATGAAAATAAAAATGGTAGAAAAATTTTTGCTCTGAACTATTGGGACTTCTAATTTCAGGTATCTGGTTGCATTTTGCATGGACCTTGCCATCTTCACTATTCATGCATGTGAGTTCGCTTGAAACCTCCTAGTTTTCGAATTTTTTGTTTTATCTTTCCTTCTGTTTATTGCACTATCTGAGTGATATTAAACTTTCATGCAAGTGCAGGCAGTGACAAGGCAGACAGAGAAGGCCAATAGCCTCAAATTGGGGGTGCTGCTCTTTCGAAAGTCGGAGCCGGTGAAGACAATCCTGTGGATATTGCTTTGTGCTTGAAAGCACGTTGTACTTTTGGATCTACTGAGTCAGATTGCTGGTGTTGTTTTAAAAAGCGACACCAAGATCCTGATTGTTGGTATCAGGAGGACTGTTGTCGAGCAAGTTGCCTTGGCCCCGGCTCTTCCGGACATTCCCTAATACCCCATCGCCGTTGAAGATATTTGTGTGTGCAACATGAACTAATCAGCAACATAATAACAGTAATAATTAGCGATCATTGAGAAGTTTGAATGTGTCGTTCATAGCATTTGCTACAAATAATCATTGCAAACCATTTGAGCTCTCAAAGCTTAGTTTGAAATTGACTTACTTTTAACTTGTTGAAATTCCTTGATGCAGTAGTATGAAATTAACTAGTCATAATCCATGACAAAAATTATATAGGATAAAATTTGAGAATTTAAAAAATCAATAAGACAATACCAAATAATAATTTTTATTTTTTTTTAATTACATTATTTAAAATTAATTTCTATTTATTATCTTTTAATAAAAAATTGACAAAAATTATTCAATCTAAATGACCTTTATAAAAATATCAACATATGAACAATATATTAAAATAAAATTTTTATTGAGCCACAAATTAATCAAAAATTAAAAAACTCTATTTGTAATAAAAATGAGTAATGTGATAGAAATGAAACAATATATATAGAAATAAGATTCAAACTCTTAACTCTCTCTTAT
>CAUOFW020002491.1:299592-344924 GCA_963454935.2 Ilex paraguariensis | reverse complement strand
TCGATTATTATTTAAAAAACAGAGATAATAATTTTTACACGGAAACCCACTAAGAAAAAATTACAAGACCTCGTATAAGATTCAACTAATTATATTGCACAACTTACTAAGTATATAGATTGTGTCAACTTTTATAGATCTAAATCAACTCATTTCCTATTGTCCAGCAACTCGATCTTCTTGCATTGTACCATATTGATCATTTCCCACATGATCCTTTGATGTATCGATATTATCGTGCAAAGGGACTTTAATGCTTTTGTTGCGTACAAGTTGTTACTCCATCATGATTCTTTAAGGAAAGAGTAATGTTTTTGGGACTCTATTTTAAGGCGGGGGAGCGGGGAATAACCGTCTTTATTGTAGCCATCAATATGGGACATATGCAAGAAAACGTGTACAACACATCACAAAAAACATAGAGAAAAGTAAGAGTCAAATGTATTCCGTTACCAAAGAAAATGGTAAATGTCAATATCAGCAATTAATACTCAGAATCTAAAATCCAAAAATTTAAGTGGGGAAAAGTGAATGTCTTTGGTCAGATTAGCATAATCTCATTTTTAATACACTACACAAAAAAAAAACAAAAAGAAGGAAAATGCTATAAATTACTTACCAAATTTGGGAATTGAAATCCATTTATAAAACCCCTAATGAAAAATAAAAATGGTATACAAATTTTAGCTCTGAACTATTGGGACTTCTAATTTCAGGTATCTGGTTGCATTTTGCATGGTCCTTGCCATCTTCACTATTCATGCATGTGAGTTCGCTTGAAACCTCCTAGTTTTCGAATTTGCTGTTTAATCTTTCCATTTGTTTATTGCACTATCTGAGTGATATTAAACTTTCATGCAAGTGCAGGCAGTGACAAGACAGACAGAGAAGGCCAAGAGGCCCAAATTGGGGGTGCTGCTCTTTCGAAAGTCGGAGCCGGTGAAGATGACGACACTGTGGAGTTTGGTTATTGCCTGAAAAGACGTTGTCTTCACGGATCTACCGAGTCAAATTGTTGGTGTTGTCATAAACAGGGAAACCAAGAACCCAAGTGTTGGCCTCAAGAGGAAACTTGTCGAGCAATCTGCCTTGGCAATCATTGAGAAGTATGAATGTCGTTCAGAGCATTCACTACGAATAATCATAGTAAACGATTTTAGCTCTCTTTGAAATTGACTTATTTTTCACTTGTTCAAATTTGTTGGTGCAACAATATGAAACTAATATGAGCGATTATTTGAGCCTATCATGAAGTGAGCGGTGTCCACCCGTGTTCGAGCAGCTCATAAGCTCTGGCCTCGATTTGTGGTTGCAATTTGTATATATATACACATTCATGCACACATATTGCACGCTTTTGGTTCCGTCAAGCCTAGGAGTATTCTATATATGTTCGTATAGCTTGATTCTCGCAAAAACTTTTTATTGATTGCATCAACATCCATAGATTCTTGAAAAACTTTTTATTTACTAAAAGTCCGTTTGGTAGTGTGGATCAAAAAAAATAAAAGGATGAAAAGTGGAAGCGATACATTTTCTATCTTTTAAGAGAGGAATAATTTGTTTCCTCATTTGTATTTGGTAAGGGTGATGAAAAGGAGGAAATGTCGATTTTTTTATATATGTTAATATGAAAAAAATATTGTTTTTTAATTTTTAGGTTTTTTATTAAAAAATATAAATACATATGTTATCATTTTATTTATATATAAAATAACTAATATATATATTAATTCGTCACTGTGCCTAAAGACACTATTCAAAACAAAAAATAGATAAACTCTAAAAATATGACATTTGGACAATATCAATCTGTATACACAATTGGTATAATCAAAATAATAAAGGATATAAATTTTTATTTTAAAAAAATAACTCACGATCATAATATAAACCTCTCCAAAATATTTTTTCACTTCGGGGGATAATTTGCAAAACTCCATTTTCATGGAGAAATGAATGGAGTACTAAAAATTTTTCATTTTTTTATTTTTGAATTGAAATATATTTTACTTGAATTAGAAAATTAAAATAAATGGGACTTATTTACTCATTATCTAAATATCCAATAGTCCTCGAACTCAAGCTATTATGTCTCGTTCTCTTTGTATTAAAAAACTAAAATTTTATATTGCTTGTATTAATCAAAAAATTAAAGTTACATAACACAAAAAAAATCATTCACTCACTTGATGAAATCATAAATGAAAAAAATATATAAAATGCTAAAATCAAATGTGTCACTCCAGCTTATCAGTAATGAATTTAAAAATTGTCATTGTATAATCTAAAAGACAAATATCTCAACATTAAAGAGAAAAAATTAGTTACCATAGAAAGAGTGAATAAGTTAAGGTAAACATAATTTGGGAAAGATATTTGTATGATTTGGTAGGAGATTTTCCTATAAATTAAGGAGTGAATATGAAAGTCATGGAATCGTGAATGGAACATGAAAACGTAAGAGCATTAAATTGAGGTAATTAAAAATAAAAAGTGTCTTAAGCGGGAAAACAAAATTTGCCTATCAATGTAATCTGTCAAATCAATATTTTTGAGTTGATCTGAGCCACAAAAATTAAAGTTAAGATAGACATTTGGATATAACATATATTTTCACTCAGAACTGATCTGAACTGCAAAAAACTCAAGGTAAAATATACATATACATATAGATAAGTATATATCAAATTATATATAGACAAATAACATATATCTTAACATACATAATTAACTTTTCATCAATTTATTATCAAAATTTTAGAATGATTGATTTTGATAAGTTGGAAGAAAAGTTAATTCATCAAATTTTTCATCCTTTGTATTTTTCTTTCTTGCTAAATATGAAATATTATCTATCCCTTCAATTTTTTAATTTTTCAACTTTTCATCCTTCTATTTTTTTATTGTACGAAACGATTCATAAATTAACTCTACAAAACCACTTAATAACACTATTATCAAATTCATCAGTGTCAGTTATAGATGCTACTAATACTAGGGGTGTCCGTGGGTCGAGCAGGGCTAGGCAAGCAAAAATTTTTTCAGGCAATGCCTGAGTAGTGTAGGTTCAACCCCTTACATATGTGAGTCATAAGGCGAGTCGGACTTCGGATAGGGATAGGCTACTCGCAGCCCAACCCGCGAGCCTATTGGGTATGCCTGCTCGCGGATTTTTTATATACAAATTTATTTAAAAATAATAAATATTTTTATAAATTAATATTTGTGTAAATTATATTTTTAAATCAAAAGTAGAGTTAAAATGGATAAAAATAAAATAATGAATAATTTTATTTTTGATTAGGGGATGAACTAGATCCAATATAACGAATACATTCCAACTAGGTTGACACCTACTCATTTATCTATCATTTGCATTATTGTACTCTTTAAAACTTGTATGTTTAATACATGAGAAAGAAAAGAATATATTATTTATAATATCTAAATTTGTAAAATTTCATATTTAGATATTGAGAGATTTATTTCAAAATTTCAAATTTAATAATCTAAAAGTATAATTTGTTTTCAAATGAAAGGTGGATTGGTTTTAAATAGGTTTTTCCGGGTGGGTTATTGGGTCGAGTAATAGATTTGAGGGCAAATTCAAGCCCTCTTTTTAAGGATATTAGGCTCGGGTGAGCTAACTATCGGACCTATCAAGTTTTAGACCTATTTTTTTCAGGTCGAGTAACAAGACTTGTGGATAACCTGACCCATGGACACCCCTAACTAATATTGTGCTTTAAATTAGATGGCCAAGAATGCCGGCTAGATTCCAAATATTCAAGAATATTTCAAAAGAAAGAAAGAAAGAAATAAGGGATAAGGGAAATGTATCTTTCATCATGATTGCAAACGAGATACCAAAATGTCTACAAAAGGAAAGACATAAAGATGCTTGTATTTTTAATAAATTTACTAATGCCCCTTAAAATTTAAACAATTGAAACAGATTGCCTTTTTCGGTGACGGACATAATTGTTTGATGTTATCATTAATAACAGTTATCTGTTACCAAGAAAATTTCTGAAATAAGTTGAGTAGAGCATTACATCATAAGATATTTACTAAATGACATAAATGCCATTCTTTAACCACAGACATTTTGTTATTAACAAAAATCAAACCTTAGAAATGGGTAGCAGATGCATTGCAGGTAATGGAAAGATTACGGTACCCCAAAAAAAAAAAACTGTGAAAATTGGACTTTAGTCTTCTTTAAGAAACTTATAATGAGTTTAGTCTAGCAAAAAAATATATTTAGGGGTAAGTCTTTTTTTAATCTTAGTAATAAGTNGAAAATTGGACTTTAGTCTTCTTTAAGAAACTTATAATGAGTTTAGTCTAGCAAAAAAATATATTTAGGGGTAAGTCTTTTTTTAATCTTAGTAATAAGTAGTTACGTCTACAATTTTTTTTAAAAGTCTAAAATGTCATTTTAATGATTTAAAAAGTAATCTTCAACATTAAATCAATTTCCTAAACAGTCATCCTTGATTCACACTTAATGAAAGATTTTTTTTCCATAAAATCTGAAATTCAAATTTAAATTTGGCGTCACCAGCATTTCTCTCTCTTTCTCTCCCTTTCTCTCTTCTCTCATTTTTTTTTGTTGAGAAGATTATGATTAATTTAATATTGAATGCTACTATGCATGTTACTATTTTTTTGTTGTGCATTTTGTTATTTTTTATTGAACATATTACTATTTTTTTAATGAGTATGTTACTATTAATATTGAATGCTTGTATTTTTCCGAAATATCAATTCAATGTTACCTTTTTTTTTGTTAATCAAGTTACTACTGTTATTTTTTTCAAATATTAATATGCAATGTTACTATTTTTTGTTTTTGAATGTTACTATTTTTTGTGTTTAAGTGGTACTTTTATTTTTAATGTTACTATATACATGAGGGAGAGAGAAATAAATAGTTTTATTCTATATATGGATATCTATATAATAAAACACATAGTAACTTAAATTTGTATCCCCTATATATTTTTTTCCCTAAAAATATCACATCACTTATTTATGTCATATGTTTAATCATTTATATATTTCTCCCCTAAAAACATTATATCACTCATTTCTATCATATGTTTAATCATTTAATATTTAATTAATTTCTAGTTAATATAATTTTTATTTTAAACAATATTTATATACGATAGTATACACATTTAAAAAAAATTAATATAGAGGGATCGATTTTTTAGGCCCTCAAATTTTATATTTTATCATATATTCAGGCACGAGTTATGACTATAGATAGACAAGAGAGAGAATTTTAATGTTAGTAAAACTTCTAAAACTTAAGAATTGTTAATTTTTAAATTTGTTGTAATTAAATATAACTAATGAGGGTATTTTGAATAATGTAGATCAAAATAAACTTAACATTAAACAAGTTTCCTTAATGGATTTATTGCCAAATAAATTCACAGAGGACCGCCTCCTAATTTTCCAAAAAAAAAAAATGGTATCATGTCAAATGTTATTATTTTTTAATGTCAAAATTAGAACTGATTTTGGTAATTCATTATTGATCATTAAATGTTATGATGGATCACGAATTATTTAATCAGTTGCAACTGTTCTTTTGCGAATTGTAACTTACCTTTAAAAAGTTATTATGACATTTTGAGATTGATCATGTCTTCTGCAATTGTAATATTTACCTCAAAAGGTGAGCAATACCATAGTCTGCTCTACCAGTAAATGTGACTTTTAGCTAAATTTCCATTTGCATTTATTTTTGATCTTCCTCATATAACGGGTGAAATTGTACAATGAAATACCCTGCCCTCTTATGTTGATCAATTGTGACATCTATAATATAAAATATCGCAGACTTCAATAAGTTCATCTAACGGTTTCAAATAAACTCATCCAACAGTCGTCAATATCACTCTCAAAACTATTCTCATTGTAAGTCTAAAGTTAGCTAAGTCACTCAGAGTAGAGCACCTGCATGCTTATAGTGACTCGCAGCTAGTGGTAAGACAGTTGCAAGGGGAGCATGAGGCTAGGGAGCCTTGAATGAACTCTTACTTAAACATCATGAAGAACCTTTTACAAGAGTTCAAGCACTTTGAGGTCATCCAGATACCCAGGCCACAGAACTCCCGTGTAAATTCTCTAGCACGACTAGCTTTAGCTTTGTTTGATGACTTGGTAAGGACCATCTCTATAGAATTCTTGCAACAACCGAACGCCCAAGGTCTAGGTATCCAAACAATCACATCAGAGACAAGTTGGATAGATGAAATATTTGTATATCTGCAAACACAAAACTCTCCCCTAGGACATCCAGTAGGCAAGAAAGCTTCGCAAAAGGACGACCAAGTACACAATACTCAATTAGGTGCTCTACACGAGAGGGTATTTTCTCTCATACTTAAGGTGTTTGGCTCTTAGTGAAGTAGCCTATGTGTTCGAAGAGGTGCATGAAGTAATTTGTGGAAACCACTTGGGAGGACACACCCTGACACAAAAAGTTCTCAATTAAGGGTATTTTTGGCCCACAATGACGGACACACAAACTATTTGTGAAAGTGTGAGAAATGTCAAAAGTTTGCCACTATCCTAAAGTTACCTCATTCTGCTCACCCCAATAATGAGCTCGTGGCCATTCGCCTAGTGGGGGATTGACATTATAGGACCCCTCCCAATGGGAAAGGTCAGAATAAGTTTGTAGTTATAGCCATAGACTACTTCACTAAGTAGTCTAAGGTAGAGCCCCTAGCAACAATCACTGAACAAAAGATCCAAGGGTTTGTATGGAAGTTGATTGTGTGTAGATTTGACATCCCAATAATCAACATTGGTGATAATAGTAGACAGTTTTGAAGATGATAAGTTTAGGAGGTTTTGCTTCTACCTCGAAATCCACAATCATTATTCCTCTCTAGGTCACCCACAAGGCAATGCTAAGGTAACAATTCGAACTCTTCTCAAAAGCATCAAGACTAGGCTTGAATAGTCTAAAGGGTTGTGAGTAGAACAACTCCCAAGTATCCTATGGGCTTAGAACTACTATTAGAACCCCCACATGAGAAGCCATTCTCCTTGGTGTTCGGAACAGAAACAATAATCCCAGTGGAGATTGGACTGGCTACATATCGAACCAAGGAAATTGATCTAGCTCGGAATGACCAGTAGCTAGCCTGCAATCCAGATTTGCTACAAGAAAAGAGGAAAGAATTATAAGTAAAAGTCGCAACTTACCAACACAAGATGGTTAGATACCACAACTCTAGTGTTAGGCCACATACATTCCTCCTGAATGATTTGGTCTTAAGGAAAGTAACCCCATCTACCAAAGATCCCAAGGAAGGGAAATTGGGGGTAACATGGGAAGGTCATACCGAGTCACGAAGATCTTAAGGCCTAGAACTTATCACCTAGAGACTTTAAAAGGGGTCAAGTTAGCTCATCCATGGAATGCAGAACACTTGAAGAAGTGCATAATTGCAAGTCCCAAAAACCTCTTAGGTACCACGTTAGGAGGACATCGACCCTCATTTGATTGGGTTAAGGAAACTAGAAAACCACCTCGCCTAGCTCGGATTGAACCTAAATGGTTCCTTAGCAGCTTAAGGCACCTTGACTAGCTCAGATTGAACCAAAATGGTCCATTAGTAGCTTAAGGCACCTAACCTAGCTCAGAATGAGTCTAAAAGGTTTATTACCAAGTCAAGGCACCTCGCCTAGCTCGGATTGAGCCGAAGAGGTTCATTAGCAGCATAAGAAAACTCGCCTAGCTCAGATTGAACCTAAAAGGTTCATTAGTAGCTTAAGGCACCTCGTCTAACTCGGATTAATCCTAAAAGGGTCACTAAAAGCATAGAGACGTGAGAATTATTTACAAGGAAAGTAGAATTGAGAAATAGATTGCTATAATAGCAAAAGTACTTGATTATAAAGAAAGAGGCAAGAATTTATATTCATAAAAAGATAAGAAAAACCTAATCCACTTTCTCAACTGGAAGGACTCTCCTCTACTAAGTCCCTCGTATGAGCTTCCCCCTCAAGCTTAAACTTAGCCTGGTCTTGAGGATTCACTACAGCTGAGCTGGTGGCCTCGTCACCAACCACTTCTTCCTTCTTTCCTTCCTTCTCGATGAACGAGGGAGGATTATCCTCAAGTAAAATTTCTGAGAATTCAAGCTTTGGAGATGCATGTATAATACTCGAGCATCTCCTTATTAAGATCAAAAGAGTCCTTGCGTCACACCCCAGATCACCCAAGCATACTACGTATATTATCTCGACCCGAAGAAACATACAAGAGTAAGCCAACCCACTTAAATGAACTAAAGTGATTTGAATTAAACAAATATTAGAGTTTCACATATGTCATACACACTCACTCCTAAAAAATTCAAAAACAACTGGCAGTTTGACTATTTACAAACTTCATCACCTCTGGCTAATCTGAAAAGGGGGAAACAACGTAGGATGAGCATCAACAACTTAGTAAAGTAACTCAATTTCAGGCATGCGAGTTTGAAAATAAATAGATTAGCATGATTGGGCAAAATAAAAATGAGCATTTGATTTGTATATACGAGAAACAATATCATTTCATGTGCAACAATAACATTTAAGCAAAATAGTAATGTAAAAGAGTTCAAAAACATCTTGTACACTGCTACACCGGTAGGCAATCATCCTAACAGACAATACAAGGTCCATACAAACATACAATCCAACCTTTTGGGGGACTTGCACCCCGAGGAAGATATGCTTGATCCCTAGTTACAATTTGGTACCCAAGTCCGAAGACTAACTAGGCCACAGAGGCATTCATGAGCTCAATAAACCATCTACGGTCTCAAACTAGAATGTAAACCTTTGCCACTCAAACATGTGTAAATTTAGGTTTAGTTTAAAAGGATCTCAAAGTTTCATTCAATACGATCATTGCATGCATTTGTGCGAAACCACACTCAAACCTAATTCGGGTCCGGATCCAATTCCATTTTCAAAACAAACAATCATATATTTTAAAAAATGTTAAAAAAATCATTAATAAAATATGGAATAATTTACAAATAAGTTTGAAAAGTATCGTTTGTTCCAGAATTGAGAAACCCTATATGACACGGTAAATCGATTTAGAATTTCCAATATTGAAATAGTGTTATTTTCCCAACTAATTTCATTCACATACACAAAATATCTATTTAAGAGAGTGTAAAATTGGTTTGGCCAAAATTCCTCAAAAAGTATGTCAAATTGACCTCGGTGGGAAAAACATACTTTTCACACATCACATTGATCCAAGTATCGGATTGGCTTGAAATTTTACGGGAACCACCAAAGGATTGTTAGAAGAAATTTGGGACAAACTGGAGGACCAGTGGACCACGCACACGCCATCGGAAGCCACTGGGTCCCTCTCTTCCTCTTCTTCTTCTTTGTTGAACTGGTTGGCCAAAACCCTTGGTTCTTTTTTTCTGTTTCAACCACTCCCATTCCGCCTCTTCTTTATCACTCCATAGAACACCCTTTGCCCTATTTTATGAACCTACACCCTCACCACACACCCTTCTACCAAACCCCATAGGTTAGAGGCTTCAAATTAAGCTTAAACCCCTTCAAAAATCTGATCAAAGTTTATAAAAAAAAAAAAAGGTTTTAAAAATAATCCCAAACCTGAAACCTCCATCCCCTAAATAGCCTCCAAAAATGCCTACAATGTGTCTAATGCAACTTAGGGCAGTCACACTCTGAAACTAATTGCCTCGCAATGAGGAGAGATATGCGGTGGATCTTCCTTTATGATTATGCACGTAGGTTGCATACTTGTCCTTAAAAGTGGTAAATTTGAAACTGATTCCCAAGAGTAGGAATTTTATCATATAGTAACTCATAAAATAATGAGGTCATCTCCATTGGGAAACAAGGACAAATTTGAATAGTGGTATGATCTAAACAAAAAAAATTGGTTTTCAAAGGTTATGATGATTGGTAATACTAAGAACAATATTAAAATAAACTGGTTAATCATCTGATTTTATCCCACCATGAATAAGATTTTTAACCCAATTTATAACTCATCCAAGATCATAATCAAACTGACTTAGAAGGGAGAATATTCAATAAAAAATATAATTTAGAAAATATTTGCTTTGATGACAAGACTAATTTATTTAAGAATATTGTATCACGTTAATTGCAATGATTCTAAGAATTACCCATGCCAAATTGAATTATCAACGGTTAATCACAGATGTTTACAAATCAACCATTTGTTCAAAATCAGTTAGTTTAATCAACAAAAAAACACTAACCATTAATACCCAATTTAGGTCAAACTCACCCACTCACAAATAAGAATCTCTTCTCCGATTATGTCAAAACTACAATACTCACACATAGTGCGTGATGAATTAAAAGCAAATATGAAAGACATGGTAATTGAAAAGAAAACTAAGATTGATATTGAAATCAAAATTAAATCAAATTCCTTGTACTGAAATCAAGAATTAAAAACTATTACCCGAATGAGAAATCAAAAGTACCGTGTTTTTGCTAAAGACAAGCGGAATAGAAAACTATACTTTGTGTAAATCGGCTCTAGAAGAAAAGCTGAAAGGCTGTCTTTTGTTCTCCAGAAGAAGATGTCAAAGAAGAGATAATGTGTCCAGCGATGTCTCTGGCATCCTCCTCCAATCACCTTAAAAGGAGAAAACAAGAGAGAAAAATACCCAAAAAAAACCTCCCCAATTTTAGCTCAATAGGAGAAAACGGAAAACGGGAGATAAGACCTTCTTCTCGAGATACTCTCCTCTTGCTTTACGTATCTCTCATCCCGAGAAAATCTCTGAAAATATCTCTTAAGACCTAGCCGATTGAAACTTCCAAATATGAATCTGTCGCGATGTACAGTCTGTGTTTTGACGCCTATACTGGTACAAAGGTGAGTATGAACTGGTACAAGTGCTTCTATTGCGGTTTTTACTGGTTCAAAGGTGAGGATGAACTGGTTCATTAGCTATTTTCCTTAGATGAATTGGTACAAAGATGTTGTACTGGTATAATCCAATTCCATCACCCGATGAACCGGTACAAGTTATACTGGTTTTACAACCCTTTCCTCTATTTCTTTAAGTTGTTGCTAATGGTTCATTTTTGCTCATCTCTACAACTTTCCGTAGGTTCCAAATAGGGAGGACAATGGATCGGAGAAAAACGGGTATTCGTTCAAACCCGTTCCGTTTAGACCGGGGATGGACTATACGTATTGGACGGTGGACAAGAATACCCGTATAAACCCGTGCAGGAATGAAGGTAGGAATGGACTTACCCTGACCCCCGTCCCGTCCCCGTTACACGTTAAAATAAATAAATAAATATATATATATATATATATATATATATACTCTCGGTTAAATTCATAGTTCATTCAGAAAATTAGCACTACACTCATTCATGTGCAGTGTCTATTTTCATAGTTCTTCCACTTTCCTATTTTGTTGTTAATTTTCTGGATTTTGGGTTCATAGTTTAAGTTCATGGTTATTTTGAATACTAGCCCCATCTCATTCACAAAAATATTGAGATCCACTCTGTCCACATTCACAAAAATAATTGAGATCCACTTTGTCCACTGTTCATTTACAGAACTTAATAGAAAGAATCACAAACAATAATAATTGCATGCATATACAATACATGCCATTTTTCACTGGGATTATGTTATGCAAAAGAAACCTCACGATTTAAAAGAAAGAAAGAAAAAAACTACTTGGATGTACCAGTTTAACACCTATACACTTCTTCCTAATTTTTTGCTTTCAATTCAAGGAGGTCATATAAAAACCTGAATGAAAAAGTCACCTGAACATGGGAAATGCTACTTCTCCACCAACATAATCAAAGAAGTTAAAATAAAAGAAAAAAGATTGACAAAGTGGTTGAGCAGCTAGACATATAGATCATCTCTGCTCAAGGAGTTCCATGAGAATTAACCCTTTATGCTGACCACTTCTACAAATAATCGTTTTAGTGATATGTCTTGGGCTTGGACAGGTATGGGGGGAAGCAGAGACAGAGACGGGAATTAAAAATTTATCCATAGACGAGGATGAGGATGAAAATTATACTCGTTAATGGGGGTGGACCGGGGACGGACAAAGATTTTTTAAGCGGGTACGGGGATGAAAACTATACCCCCCACTGCCGCTTCAGTCCATTGACATCCCTAGTTCCAAATGAGTTTAAAGCATCCTACTTACACCAAGTTTGTAAACCCTCACCAGTTTATATTAATATAGTAATGTAAGTGTTTAGTAATTCTTATATATTTAATGGCGTAAGAATGAACCATATAGATTGTAAAAGTAGGAATAAATAATAGGGAGGCAAAATGATTGCGAAGTTTAAGTTACGAAGGCGTTTAAACTTGGGGAGGGTTGTTAGGTAAGTTTTTAAATATTTTTAGGACAAAATAAGATTTTCATTGAATCTGGAAGATTGACAAACCTTGGGAGAGGTAATATGTGGTATATTAGAATTTAGAAAGTATTTCGAAGTTAAAGCGCATTTCAGAAAGAATTAGGGCAGGAAAGAATTTGACAATACCTTAGTATTTTAGTTATAAATTTTTAATCTAAAATCCAATGGAGCTAATGTTTGGAAAGTAGAAACTAGACTTCCAGGGCTACAAAAGTGTATTTCACGAAAATTTCCTAAATCTGCGTCTAAATAGGTGAAAACTGCTCTTAAAGTTGGGACATAAAGTTGCCTACGTCTGGACGCTCCAAGCACCATCCAAACGGTACTCCTTACCCAAGAACTTTATTTCTCGTCAAAAAAAGAGACTTTGAATAGTCCGGATGCCCAAGGACCGTTCGGACGCTACCCTAAAATTGGCCCTGATCAATTTTAGGGTTTTTCTCCAATTTTTACACTATAAATACCTAAGAGCGTCTCCTTTAGCCCTATTTCATCAATTCTAACCACTAGAGAGCCTTGGAGAGTAGGAAGGAAGGGGAGAAACACAAGATTGAAGGAGATTCTCACATTGAAGTGAATCAAATCTACTAATTTTTCACACAACACCAAGGAAGAAGAAAGGTAGGGATTTCTTCTTATTCTCTTTCGTTGAGGCTAAGGTTTATATATATGTATGTTTTGACTCTAAATCCTATTTATATGTTAGAAAATCCTTGATTCTTGATATTCTTGAAAATATTACTATGTTATAAACAAAGTTATGGTTGGGTAGCCATGAAATCTCGTTTTATTGTATTAAAACCCTAGTTTTCAAAAGAAATAGATTTTTCTCTTGATTTTTCTTTTGTTCTTGATTTCAAAACTCTAGTGTGCGGTATGGAACAACAAAATGGTATTTTTGATGATTTCTTGCATATTTTCTTAAATTGTTCTATTTGAATAATATATATGAAATTTGGGGATTATGGATTTTACTTGGGATTGGAGAAATTGGTTGGGTATTGTATCTCTTGTGGATGTTCAAATGACCATGGGTGGCCATTGACCGGGTATCGTAGAGTGGGTAGATGTGTTTCTTACTTCGTGTGGGTTTGAATTTTTCCTACCGCTCGTAGTGGGGTTGGTGCCTTGCGATGACCAAACCATTATTCGCTCACGTGATATCGAAGCTAAGGATTAATATACTATTCCTGGATTGAATTCTTTACTACCAATGCATTGGTATACACCCTTCCTAAAGTTTGATATCTTTGCGAGGATTGGGTGTGTGTGGGCCAAGATATTCTTGATATGTTTATTCATGTGATGTCATACATCATACCTGAGATACATTATGGGCTATTGTTTATTGTGCAAATAGTTGGTTATGGTTTATTGTGGAAAGGACTTTATGGTGGAATTGGTTTATTGTGAAAATAGTAACTTGTTGGAATTGATATTTTTGGGAATTGGTTTTACTTTTTCATTTAATTATTGTTACTGTGTAAACTTGAGATCCATTGAAATGTCCTTGCTTTCCTTCAAAAGCTATATATGATATTTGAAAAATGAGACCAACTATTTTATATGCTTTTGAAACTTTGTTCGTGTTTGGGAGAATTTTTTTACAGAGCTAGTGCTCACCCCCTACAAACAATATTCTTTTCAAATTTTGGTTTAGAGGTGGAGCTCAAAGTTCACGAGCAAGTAGCTTGGTAAGCTCAACTTGACGAGCATGTGGACCTGGAGGAAGATGTCTAGAACTATTCTTTTTATGTCCTAGACTAGGAGGTTTATTTTGAGATAATGTTCATGTTAATATTTTTCTTCTTCTACTGCTAGAAAATAGTTAATTTTTGGGATGTAATTGCCGTAGTTTGGCATATTCTTTTAGATGAAATGGTCATGACTCGACATATTCTTTTGGATGAAGTTGTACATATTATGAATGATGAATGAAATTTTCTTTACTTATGGATCTTATTAGTTACTCTCATGATGTAAATGGTTTTTAAATTGTAATGTCGTCCAAGGGGGATTTTGAAACATTACAAAGTTACCTGCAAACACATAAATTACTCATAAAACCTAAACTTAGCTAAAATGAGATATATAATTAATAAGAAAAGTAAGATGATTGGTTTAAGACATAAAATTATGCAAAAATGTGTGCTCAACATTGAATGACACTACCCAGAGGGTGCTAAATCGGTTAATTAAAATTTATGCTCGGATGGCCACCAATTTTAACATATATCTATCATAATAACTTGTCACACAATAATATGATCGTTAAGTGTGAGAACCCCTTTTCAACCACCACAACCCAAAACACTCATCTAGATTATTGCAATGATTTTATCAATTTGTTGATTAATACTCAACCAAAGCAACCCAACTTCAATCAAGCAACTATATATGATATGTGGATTCAAAATCAAACACATAGTGTCTATGTGTACATCAAATCACAAGTGTATATGTAGTAATAAATAATATAAGTGATTTGTTGACGTGAAAATCCTCCTAAAAAAAACTGTGGGGAATCACTTGAGGTTGTACAAGTACTCGAGTCTTATACATCAACTAATAAAATGGTTAGACTTTTTTTCCCTTAGTAAACCTCTCCACCAAAACTCTCTCTTCTACGTCTTGGGTACTCTAACTTGAACTCCTTGTTGCACAAATCATTTAGATCTCATGCATTCCTAGGATGCACCCAAGAATCTTGGTATGCACAGTTACCAATGGGTTTTGTTTAGCCAAGTAAGGTATTTTTCTCCAACGTATGAGTTCTAATAGAATTACTAGATCGTAGCCCTTGGATTTAGGGATCTAAGGTTATGGCTTAAGCTCTCTAGCTATTAGATAGGCAGAATTTACTCTCAAGAGACTTACCCCAGGCTGGGAAGACATCCCCGTATTTATAGGTTCAGAATATGGTTTGTCTTGGGGACCAAGAAAGCATAAATTCGTGAACGACCGCAAGAGGTCATAGGGCAATGGTTATTGGAATGAAAAGGAATTTAAACTATGCCTAGGAAAGCAGAACCGCTCGAGTGACTATGAGACCTCTCTAGCGAAGGCTAGTGAACATAGGACAATTTCTACTAGTTTTTTAAGTCTAAAACCAAGCAAAAAACTTGTCCACTTGAACACTAAAGGGTGTTTCTCAAGAGGTCCACTAATGGATTAAACTGTGTTTTTTAAAAAACAAAAGAGGTTTAGAAAACATTTTATTTTAAAAACACCTAAGGGCCATACATGGATCAATTATCGATTCCATTTTAACACTAATCATCCTAAGTCTAATAAATTAAATCAAGGTTTCTTATATCTCAAAGGTCATTATCTTTGTCTTAAGCATGAAAGTGTATACAAAGATTTCATTTGATGTAGCTTGAAACATCTCCTCGCTTCCATTTGATTCTTTCTAATCTTTATTATTGTAGCATTATGACCATGGAATAGATTGATATTTGTAAAGACTTTACAAAATTAGCCAATTACAAAATATGATTTAACATATTTTTTTCCTAGTCCAATCTTTTTTTTTTTGCATTCTTGCTTCCAAGCTTTGCTCTTTTGATCTCACTTACCTGTAAATCAAGCAAACATTACAAAATAGACATCAAACTTGAGAATCTATCAACCACACACACTTAAATAAAAACATAATGCCACTAACCAATATATAAACATGATATTTAAGCACTTTTCATGGTTAATCACATAATATTACCATAAAATTCATTTTAATACCCTAATAGCTTTGTAATCGATCACATATATTAATGATCGATTGCAAACTACATAAATAACCCTATTGTAACCTTTACATATCGTAAATAGCCCTTAATATTGATAAATTAAATCTCAATAATTGTAACAAAATCGCAAAAAGTGATATAAAAGCACTCCTCATAAAAAACCCATAATATTTTAACGAACACAAATAAAAGCCCATAATAATAGTGCACTTACTAAAATCGTTGGTAAAATGAACCTTTGCCGTTGTAACAAATGTCATAAGGTGGTATCCAACCCTCAACTACTCATGCACTCAGCCAAATAATTGTTAAGTCACTACAACTAGTTGTAAATTTTTTTTTTTTTTTTAACAAACTAGTTGTAAAACTCAATGGTTGTCAACCCAGAACTAGTCCTAAACTTACCTCAACCATATTCACTTCACCCTATTTATGGTAACATTATCCAAAATACATAACTGATGTTTTGGAAGGGAGAACCCGATGTGGATCTTCCCTCATGACTTAATACGTGGAGCTCAAGGCACTATACCTAGAGGGAGTGAATATGTTTTTCAATTTTTAAAGCTCAATTGATTAGCAATTAAAATCTAATCCACCATAATTACCTCTTCTCACAAAGATTTAGCAAATAATAGTGAGAACCCATTTTAATCATCATAATCTATGACGATTGATTTTAATTAATATTCAATTAATTCGCTTACAATCAATCTCGCAGTGATCACAAACCCAATTTGCACAACTATGATTGAATAGATGATTAAACAATCAAATCACAAACACATAGTGCACGCGTGGTCAAACAATCAAAAGTGCATACAATAATCAATAAAGAACATAAACAATTTATTGACGTGGAAATCCTTCTCAAGAAAAAACCATGGGGAACAATTTGGGGTTCACCAAAGTCTAATCCACTACTCACTAAGTCAACATACAAGTATATGAGACTTATAACTCAATCAAAACCATGGTTAGATTTTTATTTCTTTGTTGTCTCTCTGTCAACAGGCCTCATTTGACATCTAGTAGTAGGACCCAATCCACTAATCTAGTGCAGCTGCAAGTGGTGTTTTAGGAAGTGTGGTATGTTAGGTATGGGCTTGTGCCTACCTCAATGGTGGTGTGTGACTTGATGACCTAAGGTCAGTGGTAGAACCATGTAGCTCAACCTCCATCTTGTCACCCTCTACCTCCTCCATAGGGTCAAAAGTATATCTGGCATGCGTCTTGCTCTGTCTCAGAGACTCATTCCCTAGAGGACTCTTTGGTCTCATCAGTTGGTCAAAATATAAAGAACCAACACCCCTATCCAAGCAAATATGGGTGACCAAAGAACCAAATGGCAGAGTATTTTTAATCTTCCCCTTATTAAATGCTCTCAAAATGGCTCAAAATATCACATGTGAAAAATCTATCTTCAAACTCGTACCAATAACATGTAGCAAATAGGCTCGTAGTGTGGAAAAAGTGGAAATATAAGACTTTGGGACAATGCAGTAGGTGACTATCAGATTTATAAACCTATAATGCTTAGAAAAATCTTTGTGGTACCACAGTTGACGGTTCCAACCGTCGGGATAAGGAAGTCCATACAATACTGAAGCAACTAATGTCAGTATGGGTATATCACTCTTAGGTCAAAAATGAAAAGGATCACGTGCTACCC
Organism: Ilex paraguariensis; assembly: GCA_963454935.2. NCBI lineage: Eukaryota > Viridiplantae > Streptophyta > Magnoliopsida > Aquifoliales > Aquifoliaceae > Ilex > Ilex paraguariensis. The sequence goes on along the minus strand of CAUOFW020002491.1, from coordinate 327,029 downwards.
CGGGAAGACATACGGTGGGGGCAATAAGGTCAGTGGAAAACTCGAATAACATACTTCGGATGTATGTCATGAAGTGCTCACTATCCTCTGTAGTGTCACAAATGTGTGTGTAAAACTTTATGACCATGTCCACTTTTACAAGCACTGGGGTTGTAAATAGCTCCATCCACCCTCTCAAGTCAAATAACAAAGGGACAAAAGTGTTACTTACCCCAACGTGATTGACCCTTCGCTCCACAAGCATAGTCCGTGATGAAAACTTTCTCCTATACAGCTCTTGGTACTGTGGTGTCTAAAAGTGAGCTCTACTACCCGAAGCCTTCACCCTATCATTTTTCTCAGATCTTAGCATCATTTTCCAGAAGTAATAGGTGAAAATGTATAAATGAGTATGATAAACTAGGATCTAAACTCAAACTTACACCTAATATCACTCAATATGAAGTTTAATCACTTGGAAATGCATTGGGTATGGTAGAAACAAAGTGGGCTCTTGCTTGGAAGTGTAAAGAGTGAGTCTTTACCATTGAAATCTCACTTTTAAAGTTTGCTGGAGCGACTCCCAAAGCAGACCGCCAGAGCGAGGTCTATGATAGCTCAAGCTAGCCCTGAAGCAGAGCAATCCTACTATCTATTGTCTAGCCCAATTCCAACATATTCCAATGCATCCTAACATGCATGCATGATGTAAATAAAGCTTAAATGTAATTCAATGCAATGCATGGATGAATTTGAATCAAAATTTATTAAATAATAAATGCTCAAAGTTCAAATAATCATGAAAATTACACAAATATGTATTTCAATAGCTCCATCAAATATTCATCATCTCAATACATTGCTCTAAGGCATATTTAAGGGTATAAAACTCAATTGTATGCATCCTAGAACAATGTTTCCTCACATAGTTCAATTTCACACGCACGTGATTAAATTTTGTTCAACTTTGACAAATCAAGTGCATAGTGTGTGAAATCAATCTCTGACACAAAAAAAAAACAAAAAAAATAAGATTTTGATTAGATTTAAATCATTAATAAACCCATCATGAAATCCTAGTGCATTGACTAAGTGAAAATATGATCGGTTAGTGAGTGTCCCACATATTCTCTTTTTGACCACTCCCCCTTTCTTTTATCCCTTCTACTCTATGGCTTCAATCAATACGATTGTGAATTTTGTACTTTCAATGTATGCTTTTAATCATGATTAATATGAGCTTGAGGAATTTTACATATAAGCAATTAACAATTAAGCATAAGTGCTCTCACAATTCAAATGCGATTGTTTTTACCCATTTATTTATGCCTTACCTTTTTTAATTTTGCCACATTGAGCTCTTTTCTCATAATTGGTCTTCGGAATTTTTAAGGGATTGGGGTTTAACTAACCTTTAGCCATGTGTTCAACTATCACCAACACTAGATCATTAATAACTCAAACTAATCAAATTTCTAAGTGTGAAGTTGAATGGCAAGCATATACTTGGTTTTGAATCTTTCAAAAGTAAATACTATTCAATCACGCTAGGATGAAAGATTTATGCCACTAAGTTCTCTATCTCCTAATATGACTCATAGCAATGCAAATGCAAATAAAGCTGTGAATGACCGTGATAATAAAACAAAGGAAAAACAAAAAAAAAAGAAGAAAATCTCTTTGACTTTTTCTTTTCCATTTTTTTTGAATTTTTTAATTAACACTTGTACAAGAAAAAAATGCATAAAGATGCAATTAAACAAGGAAAACACATAAAGCATTTTACCATAAATCCTAAAAATGAATGTCAAATTGACATCAAAATTCTTTTTGAATTTTTCCTTTGTTTTTGGTTTTTCAAATTCCAAATGCTTTTGTATTTTCATATAGAAAAAAATGATAAAATAAACAAAAAAAATATGTTAAAAATGTATGACCCTAGGGTGTTCGATGAAATGGATAAAAGATCACCTAGGTTTATACTCTCACCTCTTCTATTTCTTAGCAGTCATGACCTCGTTAGAAGCACTCAGAACCTCCAACTTGGTTGAGATGATGAGTTTCTCAAAGTGCTAACTAGTCACCCAAACTTGTTTTTCCTTCGTAAAAACTCAGGTTAGGTTGGGGAATGGGTGGAGGACAAGCTCTCTTCTCCCTAGATGTATGTAGATCAATTTTGATGTTGTGGTTAGAAGGAGCCCTGTGCACTCTAGCATTTGGTATATTAGATGATAATGCATTTATATGCTTGTACTCATGTGACCTCTCTAATAGTTTAGAAAAATTAACAACTTGATTGTTTAAAGCCTTAGATTGGTGTGTTAGATGCTCAAGCTTCTTATTTAAGATAGCCCCATTTTTCATGCAAGGTCCACTATGATGATTTATTCTTTGAATTTCTACCTTTACCATTCTTAACAACTTTAGAACTTGTGCCTACTTGTGGAGGTGATGGGTTGGTGATACCCTTACAAACACGGTCTTGGAAGAAGTGTTGGTGTTTACATTTGAGTAGCCTAAACCACATTTATCACCTACACTCTTTCACATAGATAACATTCAATCGAACTTTTCATTGCATTAGGGAAGTCTCTTAGAGAGTTCATTTGATTCATGAATTATTTATCAAGTGTCACACATTTTGACTCCAGATTCTTCTTTGTCTTAACAAGCTCATGACACTGTCTTCCAAGGAAGCTCACTAGATCAAGGAGAGAATTATTTTTATCCTCTACGTCACACATTTGGGCATGGACTTCACCAAGTCCACTTGAAGTGCTCTTGTCTGTTCTTCACTTAAGTCAACCCAACCACTCAAAGAGAGCACCTTCACCTGTTTTGAAGAATTGTACATACAATTAATCATGTACATCTTGTATATCCTCAAAACAATCTTCATCCTCTACACATGTGGGAATTTTTTCTTCGAATTATTCTACCACCGTGGAAGGACTTGTTTTAATTTCGCTCGTTGAATTTTCTCTAGGAGGTGAGGAGTTTGAACCAATGAAGGCTGTAAAATTTTATTCATCATCACCAGAAGAGGTTCTAACACGAGTTTGAATCACTTTTACTATCATTCTCTGTGGCTTTCATGACTCTCATTTTGTCTTTGGGAGAATCTCTCTTTTTTCTATTTTGGCATTCTGATGCAATATGTCCAAATCCTTAACTTTAAAAGCATAGGAAGCCTTGCCCCTTTCTTTCAACTTCTTTTTGAGAGTCTCTTCCTCCTTTCTCTCTTCCCTTCTTAGGAGTAGGTATACTAGGCTTTCCTTTACACCTTGAGGATTTGACATTGCTAGCCTTGAAGTACTTTTTAAACTTCCTTTCAATTAAGGCTAGGTCCTCTTCTCCTAATCAGGGTGACCCGAATTTACCTCCTTCTTGACTTGTAGAGCTCAAGGCCACCCATTGCTTGATTTAAGGATGGAAGTTTCATCTCAAAGGTCAATATAGACCTAACTAGTTCTTCCACCAACACCAACCCCTTGTTGACACTTGTTTCCAGGGATGTGACCTTAGCATGAAACCTCTCGGTCAGATATCTCAAGATTTTTCACTTGATGACAACATCGTCAACCATGGTACCTAATGAAAACGATGAATTTAAAATATCACACAATTTAGCATAAAATTCACTAAAATATTTCATCATCTTACATCCTTAAAGTCTCGAACTGAGAGGTGTATTTTTGGAGTCTAGAAATTTTCACCATGAAAGTCCCTTCATGGGAAACAATCAAGATGTCCCATGCTTCCTTTGAAGTTTTGCAATTTTCTATCCTTTGAAACTCATTCAATTTCACTGCATTGAATATTCTATTTAAGCTTTTTGAGTTCCACCTCACGGACTCATTCTCAGTTTTAGCCCGTACCTTCGAGGATTCACTTCAACCACTATCATACCACCTTTAACTTGTATAGTGATGGTAGGAGGGCTCCAATCTTGGACAGCCAACCATACTCTCTCACCAATGGATTTAAGAAATGCTCTCATGTGAGCTTTTCAATAAGCAATGTTTGATCCATCAAAGAATGTTGGTCGTCCAATTGAACTAACTTCCTTTTGAGAATCCATTCAAAACTAACTAACAGTAATGATAGATCTCTCAAAGGTAAACTAGGTGATTAGTAGTTAAAATAAGCATCTTACTATGCTTTTTTAAGACTAATTATGCTTCGATAGAGTTTCAATGATAGCATTTTAGGAGAAATATTGTACAAAGGCATAAATTCAATGCATATCAAACTTTCATGCAATAACCGCATGTTCTGGAAGAAAATTGGAGAAGTTTGACACTAGGCATGAATGTTCGGACGCCAATCCACGTTAGAACATCCTCTTGAATTATTGGAGGACCAGACTGCTGAGATGAGGATGCATGGCGTGTCACAGCTTAGAAGAAAAACAAAGAGGTACTTGATTACCATGTTTGAACGCCTACTAACGTTTGAACGTTGACTGGAATCAATTGAGGACCCCCTAGAAGAGTGTGCTATTGCATATGGCGTGTGGAAATTGCTCTCACAGAAAGAACAAAGGCCACTTGAGTGGGAAGTTTAAACCTCATCCAGTGTTCGAACGCCCATCAAAGAAAGCAAGAGACAACATTCTAACGCCAACTAACGTTCGAACACCCATCAAAAAAGATAGAAAACAATGTTTAAACGCCAACTAACATTCAAACATTGTCCCTAGACAAGCTGCAGAGTGGTTGATTTTCTATTCAAACATTGGGGCTTTCACTTGGACTTTGAAGACCTTGTACTATTATTTCACACTCTCTTGCCCCCTCCTCCTTGCCTATAAATACTCTCATTGTGGGAGCTTCAAAAGGAGAGTAGAAAATTGTAGGATTTAGACTTAGACTTACATTCATAGTCTTACATAGAGAGAGATAGAAAGAGATAGATCATCTTTTGGTTGAGGAGGAAACCCTCCAAAAATGGCTAGCTCTCTTCTACTTTTATTATTTGTTTCATTTTCTTCCGTTGTTTGAGTTTCCTTATTCCCTTAGAGGAGTGAAACTCTTCCACTTTTTTAGAGCTTTATCAAAATCGTGAAGAGTGGAACATGATTCACTCATTCTTCATCAAAGATCAACTCCTTGTATAGTGTGTTTTACCTTATAACCCCTCTACTTGAAGGGATGAGCATCACTCAATTTTTTAGCTTTACCAAAGTCATGAAGATTGAGTAGTTTCTCATTCACTCTTTAGTAAGAGGTGATGAACATGTATAAATCATCTGAAAGTTATATTTGTGTATTTTGTTTATGTTTAATTTTTTATATTTCACTTATTTATTGAATAATTGAATGTATCTAGCAAAGTTAAGGTACTTTGTATAACCGTGAGTACTTTCTATGACATAGATGACTCTTCACATAGAACGACTCATTGGTTCTAGGCAAATACCACAGCTAGATCTTTATGACTACATTTTAATCTTCACCATTTTTATTCTTCATTTAAAGAATAGAATACTACCGCAATGGTTGGATACCTTGTAAAAATATTTGCTTGTTTGTAGACAGGTTGAGTCTCGATACAGACAATTCTTGTAAACCTCTACAAAGACATTGGAATCATGTTCTTAATTCTAATAATCCATCATTATCTTCTGATAACTTCATGTTGACACAGGGGTTAATTGAGTTACCAAGTACAAGTATAATAAACCAGATAATTAACTACATGTTCAGATCCTCGAGCTAAAATGTGACTGTTATATTTGATAACTTATTATATTTTGTCTAGAAAAATTCCTTGGAAAGAATCTTATATTCTGTCCAAAAAATTCCATAACTTCAAATCTCAAGGATTCTAGTAACTTGGTCTCTGTCACTACTTATTTCGAAACACTAACAATAGTTCCTTGTGAATTTGACTTCGGACTTAACCAGATTATTACTACAACTTGACCGTCTGCACTTGGGTATACACATTTTGGATCAAGTCACTAGGAAAGTAAGCAAAAACAAGATATGCCTACTCAGTGTCTATGATATCAAGGCAACCACGTTCTAATACCAATTGATGTTCAAGGAGGAAGAACTTGATATGGATCTTCCCTCACGATTATACACATAGAGCTCAATACACTATACCTAGAGGGGGTGAATAGGTTTTAATTCAAAGCTCAATTGATTACCAATTAAATCCTAACCAAACACAATTATCTCTTCTCACAAAGGTTTAGCAAATAATAGTGAAAACTCCTTTTAATCATCATAACCTACGATGATGATTTTAATTAATTTTCTCACAATCAATCTCATGGTTATCCAAAACCCAATCAAATCAACAAACATATAGTGCACATGTGTGCAAATAATCACAAGTGTATACAATAATCAATAAAGAATACAAGCGATTTGTTGACGCGAAAATCCTTCTTGGGAAAAAATCGTGGGGAACCACTTAGGGTTCACCAAAATCTAATTCACAACTCGCTAAGTCAACAAACAAGTAGTCAAGACTTATACTTCAATCAATAGATGTTCATTTCTATGTTGTCTCTCCGCCAAAAGGCCTCCTTCCATGTTTAATGTAGCTTCACTTAGACCTCCCCACCACACAGGTCATCTAAGCCTCGAGCAATTATGAAGACGCTAACGATCCTTGATATCGACACACCAATTGTTTTATCAAACCATCAAGATCTTCTTCTCTAAGTTATGAAGTTGGTTAGAATATCTAGTGGTAACCTTTAGGGTCTTAAGGATCTAGGCTATGGTAGAAGCTCTCAAGGTAGAAGTATGATTTTCTCTCTTAGAAATCTCACAAGGGGCTTAACCTAAGTATGGTAAAGGCTCTCTCTATTTAGAGCAATGAAATAAGGGTAGTCATAATAAATAAGAAAACTCATATTTGTAAATGACTGCTCGATCGGTGAGAGGGCGGTTGTCATTGGAATGAAAACAATGCTCCAAACACGACTAAGGTAGGCACCACTCGAGCGACCATGGAGACAGCTGAAGCGAGCTCATAGAGTTAGCCCTGTACTGCCTTCCATGGCCTTTTCCCATTTCCTTCTCTTAATTATAAAGAGAATGCTATATTAAAGGTAAGCGATCATAGATTGGTCCCTAAAGGTTTTTAAGTATAAAACCATTCAAAACCTTGTCCTCTTGAGCATTAAAGGGTGTTTCTCATTGAGGGATTTGATTGTGACTCAAACTATGTTTTAAAACTCATAAATGGTTTAGAAAATATTTTTTTTAAAAAAAATCACTTATGAGTCATAATCAGATTGCTTCCAAATTCATTTTCATCCTAATCAACCTAAGTTAAAATAACTAAAGGTTCATCTTAAGCGTCTAGGTCATTACCTTGTCTTAAGCATGAAGGTGCATACATAAGTTAAATAATATTTCTTTGACATTTGTTTCCTCCCTTCAATGACGCTTTCGGATCTTGAACTTTATAACATCATGATCATGGAATATATTGAGATTCTACAATTAACTTCAGAAAATTATCCAATTAAAAATATGATTTAACAATAACATAAAGGCTTAATTTGGTCCTAAGATGGAGTGGTGGTGAGGAATAAAAATGTTTCAATATCCTTCCTCTTGTCCAAAGGCCAAATAAAGCCTTAACATGATAACAAGTAGGTTTTTAAAAGAGAGGAAAAGACAAATGGTGTATAAGATGAAATTGTATTTCCCAACACACTAATTAGTATGGGTTGTACATGTATATATACTAGAATTTGTGCCTAATTAAAGGCAAAGATTGGGTAATCATAGACAGTACAATTAGTGGAAAAATCTACATCATTAGTTGTCATAATTTTAGCATCACATTTTCTGCATGGACTTGTTTAGAATGGTGTAGCTTTCCTTTTATGGGGTTGCATGATTTATGCTCCATTACTGTCAATAGGAGAGTATTCTATAATATCTTCAATAAGCCCCCACAAGCTCAATTAGAGAGGTTGGACGTTGAGTATAGAGCGAACGAAAGGAAATCTAGTGGACATCAAAGGCTTCGTCAAGACATCAGCAAGTTGATCTTTGCTACACAAGAACTGAATGTCAAGATTGAAGTGTGCCACTTTTTCATGGGCAAAATGATAATTGATCTCCACATACTTAGTACAAGCATTAAAAACAAGATTAGCCAAAAGATATGTGGCGCCGATGTTATCAGACCAAAGGACGGGTGGATGAAGAAGGAAAATTCCAATTTCTTTGAGGGGAGATTGAAACCAAATTAATTTTGTAGTAGTGTTTCCCAAGGTTTTGTATTCAGCTTCAATGCTAGATCGAGAAATAGTGGATTGTTTCCTTGAATTCCATGAAATAAGATTAGGTGTAAGAAAAACACATAAGCCACTTGTTGATTGCGGTCATCAGGGCAACCAACCCAATTGGCATCAGAAAAGGTACAAAGTTATGTAGACGTGTTGCGATGAAGGAATATGACCTGATCAATGGAATGTTTAAGGTAACACAATATCCATTTGACAGCAGTCCAATGGACATCAGTAGGTTAGTGCACAAATTGACAAACCTTGTTAAAGCAAAGGAGATGTCAAGCCTAATGAGAAGGAGAGATATTGGAGAGCCCCGATAGTACTATGATATATAGTTTCATTTGGATATGTATCAACTTCTAATAAAGTGAGCTTGTGGGCTGCAGACATAAGGGAACTAACTGGCTTGGCACCAATCATATTAGTCCTCTTAATAAGGGTAAGGATATACCTGCTTTGAGATAGAAATAGACCAGTTGGAGATTAATGGGCTTCAACACCTAAAAGATAATGTAAATCTCTCAAGTCTTTAACAGCAAATTCTGACCGCAAGACAAGTACAAGAGAGTTAATGGCCTGAGAGGATGATCCTGTGATGAGGATATCATCTACCTAGATGAGAACATAGATGTGAAAGTTGGCCACTCATGAAACAAATAAAGAGCTATCTGATTTTGAGCTTTGAAAATCCAACTCTAGCAGTGTGGAACTTAATCGAGAAAACCATAACTCATGGAGCCTGTTTCAAACTATATAGTGCCTTGTGTAGCTTGCAAACTTGATGAGAAAATTGGAGATGAACAAAGTCTAGTGTCTGTTTCATGTGAACTTCTTGGGTTAAAAATCCATGCAAGAATGCATTTTGAATGCCAATCTTCTTGATAGGCCAGCCTTGCGAGACTACAAAAGATAAAATAGCCCGAATAGTTATGGGCTTAACCACGGGAATGAAAGTGTCATCAAAGTCAATTCCAGGAAGTTGATTAAATCCTTTAGCAATGAGGTTGGCTTTGTGGCGATCAACAGTGCCATTGAGATTTTGTTTTAAGTTTGAAAACTCATTTGCAGCCCACAATATTCATGGAAGGATGGGCAAGAACTAAGGACCAAGTCCCATTACTGAGAAGGGCATCAAATTTAAGGTTCTTGGCTAGCTGCCATTTGGCATGCTTCACAACTTCAGAGCTACAAGTTGGTTCAACATTCTCACTTGAACACATAGCTAGAAGCCTTGGACAAAGGATGCTTAGTAGTGCCATCAAGGAAAGTTGTTGGCTTACCGATATTGTTTTGAAAAAGAGTGACCATGAGGTGAGTATGACAGGGTGTATGAGATAAGAGCTGCTCAGGATGGGAGTGCGTATTTTCAAAAGAAGGCATGGCTTGGAACTCCTTAGAAGAGATGGATGGTGCCAATAGTGAAGCAAGTTCATGACTTGCTAGTGAAATAGGTGGCATATCGAGGGAATGACCGTCGATATGATCATTAGACACCACAGGGTTTCGAGGCACAAGTATATTCAACAAGGAGGTAGATGTGGGCATGCCCAAATTAAGAGCATCTTGTCCACCAATTTCAGAGAAACCATTAGAAGCAAAGGGAAAGGTATTTTCATCAAATATGACATGTCAGGAAATGTACAATTTTCCAGATGGAACATGAAGGCACCTATAGCCACGATGAGAAGAACTATAGCCAAGGAAGTCACATAGTTTTGAGTAGAAGTCCAATTTGTGTGCATTATAAGGTTGGAGATTTGGCCAACAAGCACACCCGAAAGTTCTGAGAAAAGAATAATCAGGTTTAGCTTGAAACAATATTTCAAATGAAGAGGCATTATGCAATACTGGTGAGGGTAAACGGTTTATTAAAAAACATGTGGTGGTGAAGGCTTCATCCCAATAACAATGGGAACTAAAGCCTTTGCAAGTAAAGATAATCCAGTCTCAACCAAATGTCGATGTTTGCATTCAACAGACCCATTTTGCTAGTGTGTATGGAGCATAACAAGCGATGAAGAATACCCATTGAAGAGAAATACATATGAAAAGAGCGATATTCACCACCCTAGTCGGTTTGGATGGCTTTTATTTTCCTATCAAACAACTATTCAACGTGCAATTGATAAATTTTAAAGACAAGAATAGCATTAGATTTAAGTTTGATGGGGAATATCCAAGTAAATTTAGAAAAGTGATCCACAAAGCTAACATAGTAAAAATGTCCACCAACAAAGCAAATAGGGGAAAGACCCCAAACATCTAAAAATAGTAAGTCTAAAAGGGCACTACTCTTAGACATGGAATCATGAAAAGGAAGCTGATGGCTCTTAGCCTATTGGCAGGCGTCACACACAACTTGAATTTTAGTCCTGGTAACTGGTAATAAAAAATGAGAGATAATATGTTGAATAGTCCAATGGCCAAATAAATAATGCCACACATCAATAGGTACACACTCGCCAATAAAGACATGAGAGGATCCAATAGGTTGACTTGAGGAGGCTCGAAAGGAGTATAGTCCATGTTCACATCGACCGTGAAGAAGAAATTTCCCCGTGCTTCGTCCTTCACAAAAAAATAGTTAGAGTAAAATTCGATAACAGCATTATGATCATGAGTAAATTGGCTAATAGAAACAAGATTTTTTTGAATGGAAGGAACGTGAAGAACATTTTTTTTAATGGAAAAGAAATAGAGGAAGTAAGGAAATTGGAAGAACCAACATGCTTGATGTCCAAACCTATTCTATCACTAACGCGGATTTGATCCGTTCCTTGATACTCTTCAGCATACAACTTAAGATTATTGATGTCGGATGTCAAATGATTCATTCCACCTGAATCAAGGTACCAATTGGCATCAAAGTGAGATGGACGGGCAGTGAAAACGGCAGCCATATTTTTGGACTCACTCTTGTAGGAGTGATCAAAACAATGATAACAAGTCAAGGCAATATGTACAATTTTCTAGCAAACTTGACAAATCAGGCGTGAATTGCCATTATGGGTCACATTACGCCCATGTCCACGCCCTTGATGAAGATTATTCCCTTGATGAGAATATTGGGCTTGCGATGGAGGTTGAGCACCATCTCCTTGAGAAAAAGAGTGTTGAGTAGCAGCATGGGCCAAGGGAAAATAAATTTCATGGCTGGTATTTTGTTGCTTAATGTGGAGTTCATGGCTAAGAAGATGAATATAAAGATCTTTTAATGTGGTGGGATCGATTCTCATGGTAACAAAGGTGACTAAAGAGTCATAGGAAGAATCAAGGCCAGCCAAGAGATAAGACACCACCTCAAAATTATGTAGAGGCTGGCCAATTGCAGCTAAAGTGTCGGCAAGGGTTTTGGATTTGTGATAATAATCAATAATGGATACTCTACCCTTTTTCAAGGTGGAGAGTTGATATCGAATCTGGAGTATAAATGATTGAGAATTAGAGGAAAACATACGATTTAAAGTCGTCCATATTTCATGCGAAGTGGTAAAGCCGGCCGGCCACTTGTGCCAAAAAAATTTCTGAAAGGGATGATAAAAGTGTCGACAGAATAACTTGACCCTGTTGGATCCACAAATCATAGGCTGGATTGGGTATCATAGGCTTCTCAAACTTGTCAACTGAGGCATGGAGCAAGTTGTGCTTGTCAAAGCAAGAAATTATCTAATGAAGGTTTGATTGTGATCTGATGGTTGATAACAATGATGGGAGGAGCAGTAGGCTCCGGTTGTGCTAACTGGGTAGAATCAGTTGATTCACTTGAAGAAGACATGACAAAAGTGCAAAGTAGGCTGGAAAATAAGTATGATCACGTGAAGTGATTCTTTTGAGGAGAACAATTCAAGTCTTGCTCTTCACCTACAATAGACAATCAAGATAAAGACGAATATGTTGATTCAAGCGAACTACTATAGAATAAGGTGCTGAGCCAATGGAATGGAAATGGCGGTTAATCTTTTTGCGTGCTTTGATGCCATAGGAGAGAGGAAAAGACAAAAGGTGTATAAGATAGAAATTGTATTTCCCATCACACTAATTGTCATAGGTTATGCATGTATATATACTAGAATTTGTACATAATTAAAGGCAAAGATTGGGTAATCATAGACGGTACAATTAGTGGAAGAATCTACATCATTAACTGCCGTAATTTTAGCATCACATTTTGTGCATGGATCTGTCCAGAATGGTGTAGCTTTCCTTTTATGAGGTTTCATGATTTAAGCTCCATTACTGCCATTAGCTTTCCTTTTATGAGGTTTCATGATTTATGCTCCATTACTGCCATTAGGAGAGGATTCTAGAATATCTTCAATAATTTTCAACTTCTTTTTTGAGTTTTTGACGTATGAGCCTTATCTTTGCTCCCACTGATTTAATGTCACCGACTACTGTATGATCATTAACTAAATATCGAGTCTGTTCATTATCATATTAATGCCTTCCTTGGACCCTAAGGATTGTTGTTCATTTTCACCATTTGTGTTTTATAGTGTTTACAATCCATTTCTGTTTTACATTGTGTTCACCTTTTAACTACTCTTTCCTTGGTTTCTTTCCAGATAATGACCAAGATAAGAAAGAAGGATTGGAGAAAAATAAAAATATTAAAATGTCAAAGAATGAACAATTATTTTGGTATAATTATTATAACAGGTTGAACTGATTTAACTCAAACTTGTTTTATATAGAAGTACATGCCTATGTGATGGATTATATTTGCTTCCTACGGTTAATTTTCAGTTTGGCTCAAATTATGTAGTCAATTTGGGATAGAAGACGTTGCATTTGATGATCTGATCGAGACACTCTAATGCTCCGTTTAATAGAAATGATGAAAAGTAAGAAAGATGAAAAATATGAGGGATACACTTTTTAGTCTTCAAGAATTGAAAGTAAGAATGATACACTTTCCTTCCTTTGTGTTTAATTGGATAGATGGAAAATAAAAATGACTAATTTTTTTTGTGGTAGCTAAGATTAGGGGTGAGAGTCGAATCGTGTAGTGTCAGATTCGTGTTGAATCATCAAATTATGAGTCTTTTATATTTTTTGTTCGCGATTCACTATTCAAGTCATTTTCAAGTTCATGTCATAAAATTAGTGTCAAGTTCGAATCATCGTATTGAGTCGAAAATTTTTACCCCTAATTAAGATGAAAAAAATATTTTTTTAATTTTAAATTTTTTTTTATATTTATATTTTTTATTTTATTTTTTTATTTTAAATTTTTTTAAAATATATATATAAATATATATTTTATTATTTTATTGTTATATGAAATTAATGTCTACATAATATAAAGGCAAATAAGATACATCTCAACAATTTATCAAAAAAAAATAAGATGCATCTCAACACAAATAATTAACTTTCTATCCATTTTCTTTTCGATTTTGGAGGGATTGATTTTGATGAGTTGGAAGGAAAGTTAATTCATCAACTTTTTCATCCTTCCTATTTTCCTTCCTTACCAAACATGATATTTTATTTATCATTCCAACTTTTCATCCTTTCAATTTTTCATCTTTTCATTTTTTCATCGTATCAAACGGAGCATAAAAAAAATGTGTTCACGTGAGGAATTGAATCGTTACAAAGTGAAATTTAGCTTGGTGAATAAATAAATATTTTTTTGGAGCGCGTACTAGATAATTTACGTCATAAATGGTGAGGTAAGTAGTATTGTATATCTTTCTTTTCTGGTTCAATTTTTGTCATTTAACAAAAAGTACATCTATAAACACATACTCAAATGTGAACACAAAGTTTAACAATAAAATAAAAAATTAAATTACAAATCGCATTAGACCACGTGCAGCACTCGTGGGCAGTAGCTAGTTCCCATAAAAACACAATGTGAAAACTGGGAGAGTCAAAATGCAATCAATATTGAAAATCCAAAATATGGAAGAAAATTTATGTGCTTAAGTAAATATCATATGTCAAATTCTCATAATCTACATTTTAGTAAATTACATTCATAAACACTTTGCCTTTCGAATTATATTTCCACCTAAATTTGGTGTATATAATTGGGTTGGTGTCGTGTAACTGAATGACATATTAGATTGGTGTCGTAATTTTGTGTAATTGTTTGACGTAATTAATTGATTTATCAGAATACATGAGTAACTATTTTGTATATTATAGGGCAATTGTAATTAATTGATGTAACTAAATGGTGTAATTGTGTTTTTGTAATGTTAATATACAGAGAAAGAAAGAGAATAAGGAGAGAGAGTAACGGTGAGAAAAAAAATAGGAGAGAGAGTCAAAAAATAGGATAGAGATATGACAAAATCAAATCAAATATTTACATATTTGAAAAAATAAATAAATTATTAATAGGAGAGAGAGAGGAAAAAAATAGGAGAGAGATAGAAAGTAACACAGAGGGAGAGAGTAACAGAAATAAAGGGGAGAAAGTATAAAAGAATAAGAATTATGCATAATTTAAATAAATGTAAGTAGGTAAAATAAATAAAAAGTCATTTGAATTTTGTATGTAATCACAATAAATTTTATTAAAATTGAACTTAATAGAGTAAATAACTTATACATATACTTTCTCTTAAATAAAAATTTACTCATATTCAAAAAATTCATTTTCCTAAAAAATTACCAATGGGCCATGGACCCTAAGAACCATGAGTTGGGTTGCTCACGTGGCATGGACCCGAAAACCAACATGGTCTGAGTGACGTTATTACTGAGAGGAAAAATTCACTAAATTTTACTGACTAGTCATGCATGGTACCTCAGAACGAGTCGAGAATAATACTTAGGACGTGAACCCTTTGGATTTTGTCTATAGGGAATGACATATTGAGAAAATACAAACACGAAAGTTAGGCTACTGAGAGGCAGCGTGAAAGTTCGAATTCCATCATAAATTTGGAGACAATATGCATATTACAACAGATTACAGTAATATCAACTTGCCCAAACTGTGAACCTAACTTTTGTTTATAAAAGAACGGCTTTCTGACCAAGACCGTCGTCCAATTCTGCATCTATTCCATGGCAACTGGTAATGGTGGACAGCTGGTTCTCTTCTTCTTGGTCCTACTTACCCTCTTTACTCTTCACAGCTGTGAGTATGAACAAAACCTCCTCCTCTGTATGTTATTACACAATCGTTTACGACAGAATCTAATTATGTTTATAAGGATCAAAATTTTATTATGGTACATCATTTGAATTAGTTTGGAAACAATTTAGAAATGTTTCAAAAACAAACTAAAAATATAGAACAAAATTTAAAATTTTGGCTTTCAATGATTTCGAATTTCAAAATATGAGAATTTCAATCTTCTATCACTAATTTATTTTGGCTTAGGATCTTTTCAAGAAATTATTCCTCCCTCTTTCCCAAAAAATACTTGCAAGAAATTACTGCCCAAATAAAAATGCTATCAGTATTCCTCTCTCTCTCTCTCTCTCTCTCTCTCTCCGCCCATTGGGACTACTATCCTATTAACTTCAGACATCTGGCCCCCTTATGCTTGGTCACCCTTGCTCTATTCACAAATCATGCGTGTCAGTATGCCTGAGACTTCCTTGATTTCTCATTTGTGTTAATTTATTCAGACGTAATTCGCGGCATCATGCACAGCTTTTTTTCGTAGTTATCAGGTAAATGTACGCTGGTTGGATCAATAAACATCCGCATACACTCCGTTTCCTAAAACCCTGTACTTATATTTATTGGATTTTTTGCTAGAATATCAACATTAAACCCGAAACTTCCGGCGAATGGCCAGTGGCCAGTGGCCCAAGAAACCAAAAGAAAAAAAAATATCAGTTACAATTTTCGTATCATCTCCACTTACAGTAATCTATAGACTAAAAGAAGAGAACTCGAAGTGATATTCAATTTTCATGCAAGTGCAGGCAGTGACGATACCATCGGAGAACGCCGCGATGTTCAAACTGAGGGTTCTGATGTTTCTAATGTCGGAGCCGCTGAAGACAACATTGTAGATATTTTTTTGTGCATCAAACACACTTGTCATGAAGGATCTAGTGAGATAGATTGTTGGTGTTGTTATACTGGTGAAAAGAAGCAACAATCAGATTGTTGGTTTACTATCTATTCTTGCCGAGCAAAATGCCGTGCCCGACCTTTTCCGGCCATTCCCTGATACCCATCGCCGTTGAGAAATATAATAATGATTAAAGAGAGATCATCGAGAAGTTTTAAATATGTCATTTAGAGCATTTATCGTGAAGCTTTAAATAAAAATTTGACTTCATTTCTCGACTTAATAACGTAGTTTCTTTGAAATCACTAGATGAAGAGTAAGTTGTAATGTTTAATGGGGTTACAATCAATCCAAAAATTATAATTAACTAGATAAGCAAATGAAGAAAGATTTTCAAACTTAAATAGTATTCCCTCCATTCCTAAATATGTGACGTTTTACATAATTTTTTTATTCCAAAATATCTGACGTTTAATAAAATCAAAGCAGAATTAATATTTTTTTCTTCCAAATTTATCCTGATCCCTATTTTTCAATAAGTGCTTAATTGTAAACCCCCACACTCTTATTTTTATATAGTAAGTATTCATTTCTTTTTAAAATGTTAATATGGTAAAACCCGAGTAAATATATGAAATCATTTGTAATAGAACTTATACCAACTATATTTGATGTCTAAATATATATTGTATAAGTTTGGGTTGGTTTTGGAAGGATTTGGAATAGATTGGAAATGAAAAACAAAGGAAACAGACAAAATTGAACAGACCGTACCAGTACTGCGTATCGATACGCCGGGAAGTTACCGTACCGGTACGCTACTGTCCAGAGAGTTTACCGTACCGGTACTGCGTACCGGTACGCTCTGTAAGTGTCATAAATTTTAAGTCGCGATCTGAGGTTCATTTTTCACCCTATAAATACATAATGATGCCTCCTTTAGTCACATTTCAACCCTTCTAACCCTAGGAAGCCTTAGAGAAGAAGAAAGAAAGGAAAACAAAAGAGATTCAAGTGAAAAAGATCAAATCTTCTATATTTATTCCCAAACTACAAAACAAGATAGGAGTTTTCTTCCATTCTTGTACATTGAGGCTGGGACATTTATATTTATGTATGTTTTTACTCTCGATTCTAAGTATATGCTATGAAATCCCTATCTCTTGACGCTTTTGTACTTATTATCATGTTTTAAACAAAGGTATGGTTATATAGCTATGAAATTTCTCCTCTTGACTTGAAAACCCTAGTTTTTGAGAAAAATAGATTTTTCTTATTAATGTTCCTTTGTGCTTGGTTTTCAAACTCTAGTGCTTTGTTTAGAACAACAAAATAGTATTTGTGATGATCTCTTGCATATTTTCTTAAATTGTTATCTTGTAATACAAATTGTGAAATTTAGGAATTTTGAATTTTCTTGTGATATTGAGAAAATATTTGTTATTGCATCTCTTGTATGGTTAATGTGATGAACTTGAATTACATTCGAGTACTGCCGTAAAGTGTTAGAGGTTATTCTATCTCAGTGGGGGTGAGATGGTTTCCTAACACTTGTAATGGTTTGTTGTTTGTGAGAGCAACCATTACTGCGTAAGTTCGAGGCTGAGAAGGATTTGTCAATGCCGTGAGAGACGGTATACGCCCTTCCTAAAATGTTTGAGATTGTGTGATTGTGGTGGGTGAACGAGATATAATCGTGGTGTAGATTTATGGGAAGCAACCAAAATACCTGAGATACGAATACAAATTGTGGGTTTATGGATTATTGTATCAGAAACGATTTTCTACAAGAGCTTGTGGAAGTATGAGATTCTACAGAAACTTGTGGGAAATGGTTTATGGTTGTAAATGATTTGTTAATTATAATTTGGCGTTATTACTTCACTTAATTTATTGTTATTGTGTAAACTTGAGATCTATTGAAATGTTCCTATTTTCTTTCAAAAATTAATATATGATAATTGCGAAATGAGACCAACTTGTTTTACATGTTTTCTAAATCTTGTTCGAGTTTGGGAGAATGTTGCTAAAGAGCTTAGCGCTCACCCCCTACAAAAAATATTTATTCTCAAATTTCGGTATGGAGGAAGAACTCGGAGGTGATAAACAGGTAGCTTGGGAAGTGTCATTGGATGGAAGCGTGGATCCCGAGGGGGGATGTCAAAAATTGATCTCTCCATGTTTTAAATTAGGGGATATATTTTGGTACACTAATAGATGTATTTTGTTCATTGCGCTGCAAGATTAAGCTTGATTCTTTTGAGATGTAATTTTCATAGTTTATATATATTATTTTGGGATGTAGATGTCATAGTTTGGCATATTCTTTTGGGATAATGTTGTAGATATTATGAATGATGAATAAAATTATTTTAATTATGAATATTATTAGTTGCTCTCGTGTTGTGAATGATTTTTAGATTATAATGTCGTCCAATGTGGGTTTTGGGACGTTACATTAATAACTGCACACAATAATTAATTTTTTTAACTTTTCAATGCATCAAATTAGGTGTAGGCTAAGTGTATTTCATATTTTTTTCCTTCTCAATACGTATTCATAACAGTGACAATTATTTTTATTGAATAATTGAATAAGGGTATTTTAGTCTTATACAATTATTTTTTACTCATATTACAACTATTTAATAGCTTCCTTAATCTATGTACAAAAATCTTAAACGTCACATATTTAGGAATTGAGGGAGTATTACTCATGATGTCGAGTTTAGTTTGAGATTGGTTTTGTTTTGTTTTGTTCAAATCCATAAAATATATGAACCTGCTATGTTTAATTGTTTAAGTTTGTTATATATTCAACCAAGTGTCAAACTTCATTTTTCCCTACTGTGATTAGGCGGATCTATACTCCATTCCCTGGTGTTTAAAAATAACTACAAAACTCTAATGTGGTCTTGAGTTTGGAGTAAGTTACATGTGGATCATAAGCATGTTTTAGTATTTTATCCATGTTTAATAATTTTTTTTGGATTAAAACAAATCTTAATAATTAAAATTTGATTTTTTTTATCAATTTTGAGCCTAAATTAAAATAGGATTTGCTCATTGTTTCGAGTAAATTTTCGTAGATTCGTGTTTTACTCCGAAAATAGAATAACGTAGTATATTCACTTGCTCAAATCGATTAACAAATGAATGAGAAAATAAGCTCCAAAATGACCTACTTAATTTCTGAAAATAGAGGATGTGTAATGTGGGATTTGACACTATTCCTGCATTGATTGAACAAAAAATTTAATATGGGCATATATAGGCCAAGTTTGGTATGAGCTCGGATATGGGTGTAGTGCGGGTGTAGCCAAGTCTTATCTTTTTTAAGAAAATTCGTTTAACGAATTGAGTATGAATTTTTTAATCAAAATTTAATTTTCGTACTCATTAGATTTGAATTCGCATTGGTTTAGATTTGTTCTTCACTGCAGTCCAAATTTCATAGTAATGTCTATGGTGTCTTCTGATTACAAATCTTCTAGGTTGCATCCGTTCGACATGGTGATTGTTCGTTTAAACTCCCACATTCGTATTATCAAATATGGCAATGTAATTATGTTTTTGAAATGCTAATATACGTAATTGAGTATGCATGAACTAAGTAGATTGTAATAGTAGAAATAAAAATATTAATAGATAGAATCGGGTAAATATTTAGTTCAAACTTAGTTTTGAATTGTAAATATATGAAACCGTTTGCAATAGAAATTATACCAATTATGTTTGATGTACAAATGTATGTTGTATAAGTTTGGGTTGGTTTTGGAAGGATTTGGAATGAGTTTGAAATGAAACATAGAGGAAATAGACAAATCTGGACAGGAGCTACTAGTAGTCAACAGGTAGTAAATTTCAAGTAGATCTAAACTATCGGTAGTCAACAGGTAGTAAATTTCAAGTATATCCAAACTACCGATAGTCAACAGGTAGTAAGTGGCCAATGGACCCGAACTACCGGTAACTCGATACGAACTACCGGTAGCTCGATACGAACTACGGGTATATTGTTAAAAAATCAGGATTTTTACGTTTTAAAACCCCATTTTTCATCTCATTTGCTCCCATTCTTTCCCCCCACACTCACCCCAAACCTGTTAGAACCCTAATAGAAATACTTAGAGAGGAAGCGAGAAAGGAAAAACAAGAGTTTTAAGGGTAATTCAAGATCAAATCTTCTTGTCCTTCACACCAAAGCCAAGGAGAAAGGTCGGGGTTTTCTTCCATTCTTGTTCATTGAGACTAGGGCTTGTATATATGTATTCTTTGACTCTAAATCTTATATATATGTTATGAAATCATCATTCCTTGGTCTTCTTGCAATTATTATTATGTTTTAAACAAAGTTAGGGTTGAATACCCATGAAATCTCTTTTTCTTGATTTAAAACCCTAATTTTTAGGAAATATGAATTTCTCCCTCTACATTCACTTAAATTTAGTTTCGAAAACTTTAGTGTTTTGTGTTGAGTAGTAAAATGATATTGATGATGATCTCTTGCATTTTCTTCAATTGTTATATTGAAATACTACATGTGAAATTGGGGATTTATGGAATTGTTTGTTATTGGAGGAAATTGTTGGTATTGTATCTCTTGTGTGGTTGTTGGATAAACATGGGCTACTATTGACCAGGTATCATGGAGTGTGTAGACGCTTTCTTACTCCGTGCGGGTTTAAACTTTTTTTGCCACTCGTAGTTGGGTTAGTGCCTTGCGAGGACTAAACCATTATCACTCACGGGATATCGTGAAAAAAGGGTTAGTATACTACTCTTAGGTTGGATACGTCACTGCCATGGTATTGACATACGCCCTTCCTAAAGGTTAGATATCCTTGGGAGGATTTGTGTGGGTTGTACGTGGGCCAGGATACTTTCAATGGTAATCATGCGAGATCTTACTTCAGACCAGAGATATGAATACAGTGGTGGGTTATTGTTCATTGTATCAGAAATAGTTTCTACAAGAATTTTGGGAAGTATGAGATTCCGCAATAACTTGGGAGAAACGATTTATGGTGGAATAGATTATTATTCGTATATTAGTTTCACTTATGCATTAAATTACTGATGTTGCTTAAACTTGAAATATGTTTAAATGTCCCTGTTTTATTTCAAAAATTAATATATGATATTTGTGAAAGGAGACCGACTTGTTTTACATGTTTTCTAAACCTTGTTCGAGTTTGGGAGGAATGTTGCTACAGAGCTTAGTGCTCACCCCCTACAAACTATATTTTTCAGATTGTGGTCTAGAGGAGGAGCTCGGAGTTGAGGAACCGATACATTGGGAAGCTCCACTAGATGGACTCATGGATCCCGAAATGGATGTCTAGGGTTATACTCTCCTAGGTGCTAGACTAGGAAATTTTTTTTGAGATTATGTAAAGACTAATCTTTTTGTTATTCCGCTGCGAGTTTATGTTTAATTCTTTTGGGATGTAATGGTCATGGTTGACCTATTCTTTTGGGATAATATTGTAACTGTTATATTTGATGAATAAAATTTCTTTAATGATGAAACTATTTAGTTGCTCTCATGATGTGAATGGTTTATAGATTATAATGTTGTCCAAAGTGGGTTTTTGGGCGTTACAAAGTTTTGGTATCAGAGCCTAGGATTTAGGCCTTATATGGGAGTTGTAGGTTATGGATCACCGCTAGAGAAATAGGACTAGGTTGAACGAAATTGTTGGACGAAATTTTATCCACACTTTATGCTTTAGACTAAAGTTATATTTAGGATGTCTTGTACATCAATGAAACTAAACGGTGAATTGATGTGCAGAATGGACGGTGAACGAGTGCGTGGACATGAACGTGGGCGTGGGCGTGGAGGTCAAGCAAACCCACCACCTTCTGATGCCATGAATGACATCTATCAATGCTTGAGGGAGTTAACCACTCTGGTACAACACCAGAATGGGAACAACAACCAAAATGGTGGGGCTCATCCACTAGCCCAAGTACCGGGCAACGGGGATTAAAATCGGAGGATTGTCGTTCTTCGGGAGTTTCTGAGACAACGCTCCCCTACCTTCCAAGGGAGCTCTAACCCCTTAGATGCGGATAGGTGGATCTGGCAAATAAGGAAGATATGTGATGGCATGGGAGTTTCCGAGGACCTTCGGGTCGGCTTGGCTACATATCTGTTTGAGGGGGAGGTCGACCATTGGTGGGACTCAGTGAAGAGAAGGAGGAACACCGATGTGCTTATTTGGGAGGAGTTCGACCAAATATTCCAACGCAAATACTTTCCTGAATCAGTCAGAGACAGAATAAGTGCCTATTTTTTTGCTCTACACAAGGTAGCATGATAGTGGCCGAGTATGAGAGGAGGTTTGACGAGCTCTCCCTCTATGCTACGGAGTTTATATCTACTAAGGTTAGGAGGCCAAGAATTTTAAGTAGGGCCTGAGCCTTACTATCAAGGAAAAGCTTGTGGCTCTCAAGATCAGGGATTATGGGGATCTAGTTGATCGAGCCGCACTTGTGGAAAGAGATATTGAGGACACCCAACGGTGACAGAATTTCACAAAGGGAGGTCCAATTAGGACGGGCACTAGCACCAGTGGAGTGCAGCGGGCGGCACCATACTGACGTCCAGACCAGGCAGGCAGACAGAGACTTCTGACAGCGGGGGGAAATAGAGTTGCACAAACTAGAACAAACACTGACCCACGTCACTACTTTGCATGTGGAGAGTTTGGGCACTTCAAAAATCAATGTCTATCGTTTCCCCTAAGAACCAATCAAGTAGCTGGACAAGTAAATGCGAACAAGCCACCACTACCGAAGCCATTACATCAGAGGCCATTAGGAGCTACAGTCCTCGGCGGCGCTCATCAAAGAAGAGTGTTTGCTTTGACTCAACCGGAGGAGGACGTTTTCAATGCTGTAGTGGAAGGTATCGTTCTTCTTTATAATTCTTGGGCCCAAATCTTATTTGATCTCGGTGCTATACATTCCTTCATATGCACTGCATATGCTTGTAAATTGGGGTTAAAATTCGAGAAGCTAGAACATGTCCTGAGTATTAACATGCCTACAGGAGAACAGTTGGATTCCAGCAGGGTGTGTAGAGGTTGTGTGCTTCGAATTGGGGAGCATGAATTGATCGTAGATTTGGTTGCGTTAGATATGAAGGGGTACGACATTATATTTGGGATGAATTTATTGTCCACTTTTCGTGCGGTGATAGATTATTTTCACAAGCGAATTTCATTCCAATTACCGGGAGGGGGAGTTTTTACTTTCATGAATGATCGCAATTCTTTCCATCCATTTCCCACTACGGGAAACAGATTTTTGAAAGCTAAGGCGGGAAGCACTTTGAGTTTCTTGGCCAGCTTAATAGGAGAGGATCAGGATAAATCCTATGCGGACGTGGTTTTGATAGTCTCGGATTTTTTAGATGTTTTCCCAAATGAACTACTCGGGTTACCCCCACAACTAGAGATTGAGTTTAAGATTGA
This sequence comes from Ilex paraguariensis, assembly GCA_963454935.2. NCBI lineage: Eukaryota > Viridiplantae > Streptophyta > Magnoliopsida > Aquifoliales > Aquifoliaceae > Ilex > Ilex paraguariensis. Next base: position 303,306 of record CAUOFW020002491.1, on the reverse strand, counting down.
TCTCTATCCGGGAACTAAACCCATATCTATTGCTCCCTATAGAATGGCACCATTGGAGTTAAAGGAGCTAAGGAAGTAGTTGGACCATTTGTTGGCTATTGGGTTTATCCGTCTAAGTACTTCACCTTGGGGAGTCCCGGTCCTCTTTGTGAAGAAGCATGACGAAACACTTCGGTTATGCACAGATTACCGACGGTTGAATTGAGTAACAGTGAAGAACAAATATCCATTGCCAAGGATTGATGAATTGTTTAATCAGTTGAGGGGTTCTAAGTATTTCTCTAAGATTGATCTTCGCACTGGGTATCATCAACTGCGAATCAAGGAGGAGGATATTCCTAAGACAGCTTTCCGTACCCAGTATGGTCATTTCGAATATATGGTGATGCCGTTCGAACTAACTAATGCATCAGTAGCCTTCATGAATTTGATGCACAGGGTATTCCGGCCATACCTTGATCAGTTTGTCATTGTATTTATTGATGACATATTGATTTATTCATAGACCCAAGAGGAACATGCGCGCCATCTTTTGATTGTGCTACAGACACTGAGAGAGCATAAGTTGTATGCGAAGATGAATAAATGCAAGTTTTGGATGAAAGAAGTGAAATTTTTTGGTCATGTTGTGTCCGAGCAAGGAGTAGCTGTTGACCTCGCAAAGATTGAAGCCGTGATGAAATAGGAATCACCTAAGAATGTGACCGAAGTACGTAGTTTTCTGGGTTTGACAGGCTACTACCGGAGGTTTGTGGAAGGGTTCTCGAAGTTTGTAATGCCAATGACTCGCCTTACGAAAAAGGGAAAAAAATTCGTATGAACTCAAGCGTGTGAACTAGCCTTTTGTACCTTGAAGGAGAAGTTGACAACAGCTCATGTCCTCATTTTTATGAGCAATAGGGAGGGATATGATGTGTGCACCGATGCTTTGGTACAAGGCTTGGGATGTGTGTTAATGCGAGGAGGTAAGGTAGTTGCTTAGGGTTCGAGGCAACTCAAGATTCATGAGCAGAACTATCCCACTCACGACTTGGAGCTTGCCGCAGTAGTGTTTGCTCTTAAGTTGTGGAGGTGTTACTTATATGAGAAAAAAGTTTCAAGTGTTTTTTGATTATAAGAGCCTTAAGTATGTATTCACACAGAAAGACTTGAATCTTCAGCAAAGAAGATGGGTTAATTATCTAGAAGATTATGATTTCACACTCAACTACCATCCGGGGAAGGCTAATATAGTAGCAGATGCACTTAGTAGAAAGTCTCGGGGTGAAATCAATGTTCTTGCTGTTCATAGGTGGAAGATGATTGATACTTTGGAGGAGTTTGACCTATTAGTGGATTAACAAGAGGATAGACCATGCGTGTTTAATCTTGTAGCTCAATCAATTCTTCGACAAATGATTGTTAAGTTACAACGATTAGATACCGAGTTAGAAGTTATCCGAGGGAAATTGGAGATGAATGAGATTATTGAGAATTGGTTTATGCATAATGATGAGTTACAGTTTCGTGGAAGATTATGTGCACCAAATAATGACCAAGTAAGGGAAGAAATGTTGGATGAGTGTCATCATTCAAAATTCTCTATACATCCGAGCAGTATTAAGAAGTACATGGACATGAAGCGTCAATATTGGTGGAAAGGGATGAAACAAGACGTGGCTAAATACGTGTCAAGGTGCGCGGTGTGTCAACAAGTGAAGATTGAGCATCAAAAGCCCCCGGAGGATTATTACAGTCCATGCCTATTTCAGAGTGGAAGTGGAAACACATCACCATGGACTTCGTGTCAAGTTTTTCACGGACTTCACGCTGTCATAATGTCATATGGGTCATTGTGGATAGACTTACCAAGTTAGCTCATTTCTTGAGTATGAAGACCACAAACACTTTGGAGAGCTTGAGCAAGCTCTATATTTGCGAGATTGTTCGATTGCATGGAGTTCCACTTTCTATGGTTTCGAATCGCGATTCTCGTTATGTGGCACAATTTTGGCAAAGTCTACAACGAGTTACGGGGACAGAGTTACGCTTTAGCACCGCTTTTCATCCTCAAACGGATGGCCAATCCGAAAGGGTGATACAAATTTTAAAGGACATGCTACGAGCGTGTGTTGGACTTCAAGGAAAGCTGGAGTGATCATATGCCGTTGGTGGAATTCGCATACAACAACAGTTGTCAATCTAGCATCGGCATGGCACCTTATGAAGCAGTGTATGGGAGACCATGTAGGTCACCGACTTGTTGGTTAGAAGTTGGGGACAGTGGTTTGTTTGGGCCAGAGATTGTTCGGGAGACTACGGAGAAAATTCAACTCATCTGAGAGAGGCTACACACGGCACAAAGTAGACAGAAAAGCTATGCAGATCGACGATGAAGACCCTTGAAATTCCAAGAGGGGGATTATGTGTTCCTCAAGGTGTCACCCAAGAAAGGAAGTGTTTAGATTCAGTAAGAATGGGAAATTAGCACCAAGATACATCGAACCCTTTGAAGTGATCAAAGTTGTAGGCAAAGTGGCGTATCAACTTTAGTTATCAGCTCAGTTGTCAGGGGTACATGACGTATTCCATGTTTCAATGTAAGAAAAGTGTCAATCGGATACAACGCATGTTGTGGATTTAGAAGATATTGAAGTTCAAGATAGAGCAACATATGAAGAACAACCGGTGAAGATTCTCGACACCAAGGAGAAAGTGTTTCTCAATAAATTCATTCAACTGGTGAAAGTCTTGTGGCAACATCACGGAATGAAAGAAGCTACTTGGGAACCAGTGCTAGAGATGCGAGAGAAGTACTCTCATTCGTTCGCTACTTAAGGTAAATTTCGAGGACGAAACTTTCTTTAAGGGGGGTGAATTGTAAACTCCCACATTCGTATTATCAAATATAGCAACGTAATTATTTTTTTGAAATGTTAATATACGTAATGGAGTATGCATGAACTAAGTAGATTGTAAGAGTAGAGATAAAAATGTTAATAGATAGAATCGTGTAAATATTTAGTTCAACTTACTTTTGAATTGTAAACATATGAAACCATTTGCAATAGAACTTATACCAATTATGTTTGATGTACAAATGTATATTGTATAAGTTTCGGTTGGTTTTGGAAGAGTTTGGAATGAGTTTGAAATGAAAAATATAGTAAATAGGCAAATGTAGACAGGACCTACCGGTAGTCAACAGGTAGTAAATTTCAAGTAGATCCAAACTACCGATAGTCAACAGGTAGTAAGTGGCCAATGGACCCGAACTACCGGTAGATCATTAAAAAATCAGGATTTTTATGTTTTAAAACCCCATTTTAACCCCATTTGCTCCCATTCTTTCACCCCACTCTCACCTCAAACCTCTTAGAACCCTAATAGAAAGACTTAGAGAGAAAGAGAAAAAGGGAACACAAGAGTTTTAAGGGTGATTCAAGATCAAATCTTCTTGTCCTTCACACCAAAACCAAGGAGAAAGGTAGGGATTTTCTTCCATTCTTGTTCATTGAGACTAGGGCTTGTATATATGCATTCTTTGACTCTAAATCTTATATATATGTTATGAAATCATCATTCCTTGGTCTTCTTGCAATTATTATTATGTTTTAAACAAAGTTAGGGTTGAATACCCATGAAATCTCTTTTTCTTGATTTAAAACCCTAGTTTTTGGGAAATATGGGTTTCTCCCTGTACATTCACTTAAATTTAGTTTCGAAAACTTTAGT
>CAUOFW020002491.1:224582-285132 GCA_963454935.2 Ilex paraguariensis | reverse complement strand
CAATCAATAGCAAAATAGTAAATAAGAGCAAAACACGCAAATTTATAGTAGTTCGGTAGATGACCTACTCCACTCTCGGGAATGGCAACGGTGGCCTGGGATGTTTTATTGTTGAATAGAATTTCCGGGAGAGTATACTTCGAGAGTATTACAATGGTGAGGAGAAAGAAGCAATGTGTGTAGGGAAATGTAGTGTGTGTAGGGATCTTGTAGAAGTCCCAAGGTCATGAAGGCATCAAGATCATGCCCTCTATGTGGAGAGGGTTTACAATATATAGGCTTAGTAAGGCGGTGAGACGGTGACGTGAGGGAGAAAACTTCTACTATTTTGGCAAGTACAATTTTAGTAGGATTGGATCTCTATAACTCGATGTTCTTTCGCTCGTGTCCCTATTCTGTCGGAGGATAGTCCTGATCTGGAGCTTGGACTTGGAGTGGGCTGGACTTGGACTTGCATTGGAGTGAAGAAGGGAGGAGAGGAACAAAAGGGCAGGCCATGGGCGGCGCCCACTTGGAGACCATCGGTGCCCCCCTTTAGAGGATCCTTGATGCTGGCCTCTTGATGTCCTTTTAGATTTCCTCTTGATGGGTCGATCCAACTCCGATTGGGTTCTTCTTTGGGCTTTCTTGGTTTAATTAAATTGGGTTTGGCCTAGTTAAATTCGGGCTCATCATTTGCCCCTATGTCCCAAGCCTTTGTGCTTTGTCTTCATCTAGGTGAGTCATAATTTTTCTTGTTTCCCACGGTATCTTTTTATCCTCAAGGACTCACTGATTTTTTTTTTTTGCACTACTTCTTTCTCTATAAATGGAGGTCACTGTTCAACACCATTTTTCACTATTCAACACCCTTTCTCACTATTCAACATCATTTTTCACTGTTCATCACCACTTTTCACTATTCAACACCCTTTCTCACTATTCAACACCATTTTTCATTGTTCATCACCATTTTTCACTGTTCATCACCATTTCTCCCTTAGTCTTTTCCTCTGATCTTTTTTTCAAACCAAATTGAGGCAATTGAGACTAGGAGCTCAAAAATTCATGGGGTGGAGAAAAGAAGAGCTCATGACCTTGATCCCATAGGCGGCGCCCATGAAAGTGACATGATGGGCGGTGCCCATGATGGTGCTTATTCAGAGGGCAGTGCCCATGCCTTTACTTTTGCACGCGATGCCCCTTGTTCATTTGTTGGTGCCAAAGTCTTGGACCATGGAATTGAGGAACAGAGAGGAGGTGATAGGGGCGGCGCCCATGCCTCGGGTGGCGCTGGGCATGATGCAGGCAGAGGAGTTAATAGTTTTGGCAAAGAACAGAGAGGAGGAGAGGCACTAGAGGCCCCCATGGGCAGCGCCAAGGACTTGGGTGACCCTTCTTCGGACCTTGATCACTTGGGTACTCCTCCTCGTGGCGGTCTTCATGAGGTCCCAACAAGAGGAAAAAGGCCCTTTGGAATTCTCGGTGCTCGATTGGGTATGAGTAAGGAGGCTTCAGTGGAGGGAGGTGTTAGTGCTTTGAGCGACGATAAGAGATTGGGTAGCGCCTTGGGCGATGCCAGGAGGCTAAGCAGGCACCTTGGGTGATAACAAGAGGTTGGCATAAGGCCTTGGGCGATGCCAGGAGGCCTTGTGTGCTGATGTGTTGGGGCGAAACCTTAAGTCTTGTTATGGGCGGTATCTTTCCAGTGCTTTTAGGGTGATGTCTTTCCCTCCTCTCAAGAGGGCGAGGTTTGATGCCCCAAGTGCTTCTAAGTTAAGGTCTGATGGCTAAGTTGTCTCTTGGGAGATGGGACCTTGTGATGCCCCCACTCTTTCTAAGACTGGGACTTATGTGTATGCCAGAGCTAGCCCTTGCACTGTTGTAGGAGTTGAGACTCCAATGCAGTTTTGCTACGGAGACTGTAGCTCCACATAGTTGTCCTACTTCTAGTAGTGGCTGAGTGTCAATCTAATATAGTCCCGTGGGTTGCAAACGGTCTAAGCTTCAAAAGTATGTCTAGCAAAANAGGCAGACACCTTGGGTGATAACAAGAGGTTGGCATGAGGCCTTGGGCGACGCCAGGAGGCCTTGTGTGCTGATGTGTTGGGGCGACACCTTAAGTCTTGTTATGGGCGGTATCTTTCCAGTGCTTTTAGGGTGATGTCTTTCCCTCCTCTCAAGAAGGCGAGGTTTGATGCCCCAAGTGCTTCTAAGTTAAAGGTCTGATGGCTAAGTTGTCTCCTGGGAGATGGGACCTTGTGATGCCCCCACTCTTTCTAAGACTGGGACTTATGTGTATGCTAGAGCTAGCCCTTGCACTGTTGTAGGAGTTGAGACTCCAATGCAGTTTTGCTATGGAGACTGTAGCTCCACATAGTTGCCCTACTTCTAGTAGTGGCTGAGTGTCAATTTAATATAGTCCCGTGGGTTGCAAACGGTCTAAGCTTCAAAAGTATGTCTAGCAAAAATAATGTTATCCCAACATTAGAATATCTAACATGATTACCTGGAGAGAGAGACAGACTGTTTGCATGAGAGCAAAGTCAAAGATGTGTACATCCCGTGAGAGGGCCGCATGAGCTGAGGCCAAGCTACGTATAGTCTCAGGGAATGGCTATTGTGGCAGAGACTTGTCACACATAGGCTGAGCTACATATAGTCTCGGTAGATGACTGCCGTAGTAGAGACTTACAAGGTGACTGCATATGTGAGAGCAAAGTCATATGGCTGCCGTAGCAAAGGCTAGATAAGGCTGAGCNAAAGACAGACTGTTTGCATGAGAACAAAGTCAGAGATGTGTAAATCCCGTGATAGGGCCGCATGAGCTGAGGCCAAGCTACGTATAGTCTCTGGGAATGGCTATTGTGGCAGAGACTTGTCACACATAGGCTGAGCTACATATAGTCTCGGTAGATGACTATCGTAGTAGAGGCTTACAAGGTGACTACATGCGAGACTAGAGTCATATCGCTGCCGTAGTAGAGACTTACAAGGTGACTACATATGTGAGAGCAAAGTCATATGGCTGCCGTAGCAAAGGCTAGATAAGGCTGAGCTTCTTTGCGACTCGCGAGAGAGTGTGAAACTGGAGATATAGGGGGGGCTGAAGAATAGTTGGTGCTTGAGCGGCAAGCACGAGAGGAAGCTATGGAGCTTACATGGCAGGCACAAGAGGATGCCGTAAACCTGTTAGGGCTCGAGTGGCAGGCACGAGAGGATGTCGCTGAGAAGTTGAGGCTAGCGCATGAGAGGGCTGCCCAGCTTTGAGGCTGACCTTCGAGTAGCACTTGAGAAAGTTACTAGGACAGAGGCTCACTNGCTAAAGAGTAGTTGGTGCTTGAGCGGCAAGCACGAGAGGAAGCTATGAAGCTTACACGACAGGCACAAGAGGATGTCGTAAACCTGTTAGGGCTCGAGTGGCAGGCACGAGAGGATGTCGCTGAGAAGTTGAGGCTAGCGCATGAGAGGGCTGCCTAACTTTGAGGCTGACCTTCGAGTAGCACTTGAGAAAGTTACTAGGACAGAGGCTCACTCCATAGAAATGGAGGAGATGAGCAGGGCGCCGAGGAGATGAGTAGGGCGCTAAGGAGCTGGGCGCCTGAAACTAGGCTCCTGGTGATGAACGCCTCCTGCCGGGCGCGTACGCTGAGGGGCTCTGGGTGCCGTTGGGCGTGGACGTCGAGGGATGCTGAGCGTTGCTTGGCGTGGACGCCGAGGGGTGCTAGGCGCTTGTTGATGAGTGCCTCATGTTGGGTGTTTAGTGATGGATGGGCACCTAGTGGTTATGGGCACTTGGTGCTGGGCTCCTGGATGCCGCTAGGAATGGACGCCGAGGGGCTCTGGGCGTCTTTGGGAAAGGACACCGAGGAGCTCTAGACATGGACGCCGCTGGGTATGGACGTCGAGGGGTGTTGGGCGGCGCTGGGCGTCGACGTTGAGGGGTGATGGGCGATAAGCGCCACTGGGCATGGACACTGAGGGGGAGCTGGTGCTAGGAGCAGAGAGGTCCTTCTTCGGTGACATGTAGAAGGTGGGTGACAGTAAGCCTGGTGGGCGACAACCAAACTGGGTGTTGTCGACCTGGGTGATGCCAACCTAGGTGTTGGCCTAGGCGGCACCTACTACTGGGCGCTTGATGAGAAGGCCACTGTTGATTTCTCTGGTTTCGTCCCCTATGAGACACTAGTAGTAGTTGGTGATGGGAAGAGCCTTGATTATAGTGGTTGTGGCTCACGAAGCAATGATTGATCGTCAAGAGTTTGACGACTGTTGTCCTTTTGTCTACACCTTGTTGTTAAGCCATGTTCTGACTTTTATAAGTTCTTTGTAAATTTTAGGAAAACAAGACAATTCTGGACACAATAATCTTTGCAAAATTTTATTGCATAAGATAATAAATAACAAAATAAATTAGCTAAAACAATAAAGGATAGATAAATCTTCAGGTGCTTAGTGTCTCATAGATGGGTCAAGACTTTCTTGGTGGAGTTCGAATCAACTCCTCCACCTGGCCCTTAGGAGATCGTCTGGATTTCTTTGAGGGGTTGCTGGCATTCTTGTCGTTTTGGTCCGGGCCAGGTGGCGGAGCTTGTCCTCTGCCAGCAATGTACTGCCTTAACTGGTCACGCTGTATGAGCTCCTCGATCTGCCTTTTAAGATCAAAGCAGTCGTCAGTATCACTGTCGTGGTCGCAGTGGAAACGGTAGTACCTGTTGGGATTTCTGCGGTTTGGAGTAGACTTCATTTTTTCGGGCTAGCGGAGTGTAGGGTCATCCTGTATCTGAAATAGGATGTGCTCCACCGAGGCGTTGAGTGGCGTGAAAGATTGTCGTTCTCTCAAGGCTATAGGACCGAGACGGTCCTTGACTGAGACTCTCTCGGTTCTCTTTCTCTTGTTCTCCACCTCCCACTTGTCTTCGTGGGTGTCCTTCTTTTTCTTCCCTCCTTGGGAGGACTCACCCCGATGGGCTTTGGTGACATCTTCGGCATTCATGAATTTATGTGCCCTAGACAGCAGCTCGGGTATGCTGGAAGGCGGCTTCTTGAGGAAGGAGAACATAAAGCTGGAGGAGCGCAAGCCTATGATAAAAGTGGCCAGGGCTACCTTGTCATCTGGCTCCTCTATCTGGAGAGCCTCCTCGTTGAAGTGGGCAAGGTAGTCTCTAAGGTTTTCATCCCTGTCCAGGAGGGCTTGATCTTTGCAAACCATTGGCATGCAGACTCCTTGAGGGTGGTAGGGAAGGCTCTACACATAATCTCTTCAGGCACGTTGTGTAGTTGCATGAGGAATTTATAGGTGTCTAGGTGGTCAATGGGGTCTTTGGTATCGTTGAAGATCTCGATGGTAAGCATCTTAAACTTTGAGGGTAAGAGATAATTGACTATGTCAGCAACAAAAGGTGTGTCAGTGCTTCTTACCAGGTAGTCTACTGTTTCGGGCGTTGTACCTTGATGGTGTTGAGAACATCACCGAGTTGGTTTTGCACCTCTCTAATCTTTTTGTCTCGCTGATTGGGGATATCCTCAGTCGGGTGGTGGTACTGACTTTCATGGTCTCCATATTGGCTTCCTTTGTCTTCGTTCTCCTGCACAGGTACGCGCGAAAAGGGTACGCAAAAGCTCCCTATGCGCTGGGGAGGGACTATTGGGCGAGGGGCGCCCTGGCGTGGCCCTAGAGTATTTTGGCGAGGGCCCCCATGGTGGGGGCAGTCTGGTGCCCAAAAGGGATAGGTTATTGCTTCTCTCCCATTGGAAGGAGTGGGACTCCTCCCACAAGGTGAAGGGTGACTCCCCCTTGGGCGAGCATCATCTGGATGATTTGTTGATTTTGGTTCACCAACAACTGCATGGTTTGGAGGAGTTGTTGTCTGACGACGAGGGTTGTCATAGCAGATGGTTCTACAGGTGCAAGGGGAGGTGGAGGCTCCTCCTGGTGGGCCGGGTTGTTGTCTCCCGGTTGTTGACTCATTAATCAGGTAGTGATTGTCATAGATTTGAAAGAGAGTAGGAAAATTAGTCGTTTCCCACATACGGCGCCAAACGGATGATGCACAAATTGACTTTGTGCAAAATCAACAATCAAGAATGTGTAAAGATGCAGTTAATGACCAATAAAAAGGCAATCAATGGTAAAACAGTAAATAAGAGCAAAACACATAGATTTATAGTTGTTCGGTCTGGGTAACCTACTCTACTTTCGGGAACAGCAGCGGTGGCCTGGGATGTTTTATTGATAAATAGAATCTCCGAGAGAGTATGCTTCGAGAGTATTACAATAGTGAGAAGAGAGAAGCAATGTGTGTAGGGAAGTGTAGTGTGTAGGGATCTTGTAGAGGTCCCAAGGTCATGAAGACATAAAGATCACTCCCTCTATGTGGAGAGGGCTTACAATATATAGGCTTAGTAAGCGGTGACGTGAGAGAAAGAACTTCTACTATTTTAGTAAGTACAATTTTAGTATGATTGGATCTCCGTATTCCGATATTCTCTCGCTCATGTCTCCATTCCGTCGGAGGATGATCCTGATCTTGAGCTTGGACTTAGAGTGGTCTGGACTTGGACTTGCATTGGAGTGAAGAAGGGAGGAGAGGAACAAGAGGGCAGGCCATGGGCAGCACCCACTTAGAGACCATATGGGCGGCGACCCCTTGGGTGACCCTTGGGCGGCCCCCCTCCTCGTTTGGGGGATCCTTGACGCTGGTTTCTTGATGTCCTTTTGGATTTCTTCCTGATGGGTCAAACCAGCTCCAATTGGGTTCTCTTTGGGCTTACTTGGTTTAATTAATTGGGCTTGGCCTAGTCAAATTCGGACTCATTAGAAAGTATTTGACCAAAGTCCAATTAATAATGTCGTTCCACACCATAGCACTTTACCCCGCAATAATTTCCAAAATAATTGCCTAACTCTCATTTTGGAAGGAATTATCTAAAATGGTGTGCTTGGTTGTATGGATGGAAAAAATGAAAAGATGAAAAGTAAGATTAATACATTTTCTATCTTTCAAGTGAGGAATTCTTCATTCCCTCCTTTGTGTTTGGTAAGAGGGATGAAAAAAATAAATAATTTAATTTTTTTTTTTTGATAGGATAGAAAAATGGAAAGATGAAAAGAATGTAGATGCATATTTTATCTATATATCTAAATGTAAAATTAATGTATACATAATATATAATAAATATTTTTTTTATTTTTTTTGGGGGAGGGAGAGGGGGAGAGGAAGGGGGAAGGGGACTTGAACCCTTGACCTCAAGAAGGTAACTTTTTTACAAGGCAAGTAGTACCATTAGACCAAAGAGTCATTGGTATAATATATAATCTATATAATAAAATAGTTTACAACTCAAATCAAAAAAAAGATAAACAAAATAACTTTTGCTATTCGCGGTTGAAATCGTTTTAAATTTTATTTTAAAGTTAATTTAACGGCTAATATTAACACCCTAAATTTANTCTTTTTCTTCCCTCCTTGGGAGGACTCACCCCGATGGGCTTTGGTGACGTCTTCGACATTCATGAATTTATGTGCCCTAGACAGCAGCTCGGGTATGTTGGAAGGCGGCTTCTTGAGGAAGGAGAACATAAAACTGGAGGAGCGCAAGCTTGTGATAAAGGTGGCCAGGGCTACCTTGTCATCTGGCTCCTCTATCTGGAGAGCCTCCTCGTTGAAGCGGGCAAGGTAGTCTCTAAGGTTTTTATCCCTGTCCAAGAGGGCTTGATCTTTGCAAACCATTGGCGTGCGGACTCCTTGATGGTGGTAGGGAAGGCTCTACACATAATCTCTTCAGGCACGTTGTGTAGTTGTATGAAGAATTTATAGGTGTCTAGGTGGTCAAGGGGGTCTTTGGTATCGTTGAAGATCTCGATGGTAAGCATCTTAAACTTCGAGGGTAAGAGATAATTGACTATGTCAGCAACAAAAGGTGTGTCAGTGCTTCTTACCAGGTTGTCTACTGTTTCGGGCGTTGTACCTTGATGGTGTTGAGAACATCACCGAGTTGGTTTTGCACCTCTCTAATCTTCTTGTCTCACTGATTGGGGATATCCTCAGTCGGGTGGTGGTACTGACTTTCATGGTCTCCATATTGGCTTCCTTTGTCTTTGTTCTTCTACGCAGGTATGCGCGAAAAGGGTACGCAAAAGCTCCCTACGCGCTGGGGAGGGATTATTGGGCGAGGGGCGCCTTGGCGTGGCCCTAGAGTATTCTGGCGAGGGCCCCCATGGTGGGGGGCAGTCTGGCGCCCAGAAGGGATAGATTGTTGCTTTTCTCCCATTGGAAGGAGTGGGACTCCTCCCATAAGGTGAAGGGTGACGCCCCCCTTGGGCGAGCATCATCTGGATGATTTGTTGATTTTGGTTCACCAACAACTGCATAGTTTGGAGGAGTTGTTGTCTGACGACGAGGGTTGTCATAGCAGATGATTCTACAGGTGCAAGGGGAGGCGGAGCCTCCTCCTGGTGGGCTGGGTTGTTGTCTCCCGGTTGTTGACTCATTAATCAGGTAGTGATTNTGCATGGTTTGGAGGAGTTGTTGTCTGACGACGAGGGTTGTCATAGCAGATGGTTCTACAGGTGCAAGGGGAGGTGGAGGCTCCTCCTGGTGGGCCGGGTTGTTGTCTCCCGGTTGTTGACTCATTAATCAGGTAGTGATTGTCATAGATTTGAAAGAGAGTAGGAAAATTAGTCGTTTCCCACATACGGCGCCAAACGGATGATGCACAAATTGACTTTGTGCAAAATCAACAATCAAGAATGTGTAAAGATGCAGTTAATGACCAATAAAAAGGCAATCAATGGTAAAACAGTAAATAAGAGCAAAACACATAGATTTATAGTTGTTCGGTCTGGGTAACCTACTCTACTTTCGGGAACAGCAGCGGTGGCCTGGGATGTTTTATTGATAAATAGAATCTCCGAGAGAGTATGCTTCGAGAGTATTACAATAGTGAGAAGAGAGAAGCAATGTGTGTAGGGAAGTGTAGTGTGTAGGGATCTTGTAGAGGTCCCAAGGTCATGAAGACATAAAGATCACTCCCTCTATGTGGAGAGGGCTTACAATATATAGGCTTAGTAAGCGGTGACGTGAGAGAAAGAACTTCTNTGACTTACTCTACTTTCGGGAACAGCAGCGATGGCCTGGGATGTTTTATTGATAAATAGAATCTCCGAGAGAGTATGCTTCGAGAGTATGACAATAGTGAGAAGAGAGAAGCAATGTGTGTAGGGAGGTGTAGTGTGTAGGGATCTTGTAGAGGTCCCAAGGTCATGAAGACATAAAGATCACTCCCTCTATGTGGAGAGGGCTTACAATATATAGGCTTAGTAAGCGGTGACGTGAGAGAAAGAACTTCTACTATTTTAGTAAGTACAATTTTAGTATGATTGGATCTCCGTATTCCGATATTCTCTCGCTCATGTCTCCATTCCGTCGGAGGATGATCCTGATCTTGAGCTTGGACTTAGAGTGGTCNGGCGGTGACGTGAGAGAAAGAACTTCTACTATTTTGGTAAGTACAATTTTAGTATGATTGGATCTCCATATTCCGATATTCTCTCGCTCATGTCTCCATTCCGTCGGAGGATGATCCTGATCTTGAGCTTGGACTTAGAGTGGTCTGGACTTGGACTTGCATTGGAGTGAAGAAGGGAGGAGAGGAACAAGAGGGCAGGCCATGGGCAGCACCCACTTAGAGACCATATGGGCGGCGACCCCTTGGGTGGCCCCCTTCCTCGTTTGGGGGATCCTTGATGCTGGTTTCTTGATGTCCTTTTGGATTTCCTCCTGANTAGAGACCATATGGGCGGCGACCCCTTGGGTGGCCCCCTTCCTCGTTTGGGGGATCCTTGATGCTGGTTTCTTGATGTCCTTTTGGATTTCCTCCTGATGGGTCAAACCAGCTCCAATTGGGTTCTTCTTTGGGCTTACTTGGTTTAATTAATTGGGCTTGACCTAGTCAAATTCGGGCTCATTAGAAAGTATTTGGCCAAAGTCCAATTAATAACGTCGTTCCACACCCTAGCACTTTACCCCGCAATAATTTCCAAAATAATTGCCTAACTCTCATTTTGGAAGGAATTATCTAAAATGGTGTGCTTGGTTGTATGGATGAAAAAAATGAAAAGATGAAAAGTAAGATTAATACATTTTCTATCTTTCAAGTGAGGAATTATTCATTCCCTCCTTTGTGTTTGGTAAGAGGGATGAAAAAAACAAATAATTGATTTTTATTTTTTTTGTTTGATAGGATAGAAAAGTGGAAAGATAAAAAGAATGTAGATGCATATTTTATCTGTATATCTATATGTAAAATTAATGTATACATTATATATAATAAATATTTATTTTTATTTTTTTTGGGGGAGAGGAAGGGGGAAAGGGGCTTGAACCATTGACCTTAAGAAGGTAACTTTTTTACAAGGCAAGAAGTACCATTAGACCAAAGAGTCATTAGTATAATATATAATCTATATAATAAAATAATTTACAATTCAAATCTCAAAAGATAAACAAAATAACTTTTGCTATTCGCGGTTGAGATCGTTTTAAATTTTATTTTAAAGTTAATCTAACGGCTAATATTAACACCCTAAATTTAATATGAAAAATAGACCTCTAAGGGTATGTTTGAAGTGACTTTTTAAAAGTACTTTTAAAAATTATTTTTTATAAATACTAAAAAAACAAATAGTGTTTGAAACCGTCCCATTATTACGTCTATCACCACCACCATCACCGCGACCGCCGCCACTACTGTCGCCACCACCACCACCATCACCACCGTCATTGCCACCACCACCCCCACCACCGCCACCTCCACCACCACCACGCCCACCATCACCGCCACCATCACTGTCGTCGCCACCACCATCATCGCCGCTGCCACCATCGCTGCCGCCACCAAAACCATCACCGTCTCCTACCACCACTACCACTGTCGCCCCACCACTTCTCACCTCTACTATAAAACTGATGTTTAAATTCTTTTATCTCTTCTTTTTATTTGTGATTTGATTTTAGATTTGAATACAAATATATTTATTGTTTATCATTTTTTATTATTGTGTACCTTTAGACACAGGTAATAACTAGTAAATAAATATTGTATATGCGTATATTAAAAGATATATAGGTAAATAATATATAAATCAACACACATAATTAATTTTTCGTCAACTTTTCCTCTTAATTTTAAAGAAATTGATTTTGATGAGTTGGACACAGCCAATCCTTCCAATTTTTCATCTTTCCTATTTTTCTTCTTTACCAAACACGATACTTTTTCTATTTCTCTAATTTTTCATCCTTCTATTTTCTATCTTACCAAACAAAGCATAAAAGAGGAAAAAGGTGGTGGCGGAGGCTGGGGAAGAAAGGACCGTGCCACCAACAACGACCGGGTTAAAGGTGGATATTCTCAAACTTCAATTATGTTAGTTTGGAGGAAAATGCCATCTGACTAATAAATCGAAGGGACACAAGTGAAAACTAGCCCAAAGGTTCATAACTTGTTATTGCAGCTTTTTTTATTTATTTTATTCTTTAATTGGTTGAGTTTCATTTTGTCCCCCAAAAGATTCCAGAATTTTACTTTGCCCCTTTAAAGTTTAAAACCCTCATTTTGTCCCCTAAATTTCTTTTAAAAAAATTTAGGACAAACATGTTTTTTTGAGGACACATCACTACCATCTAAAGAAATTCAAGGTGTAACATGAGATTTTGGGACAATTAAGGGATGAAGTGCCATTCTAGTTGTTAGTAATTCTTTTCGATAACCAATTTTCTGTGCATTGCAAGGGTATACAGATAGCAAGCTAGAAATATGTGAGAGGAGTCAAATAGGAGCAAAAAAGGAACAAAAACAATGATGCCACAAATATATTCAACAGTCACCTACACTTGAGGACCTGCTGTCATCAGAAACAAAGTATAGTTGACTCAAGTCACCTACACAAAGCATAAAATTTATACTATAAATTTTTAAATGAGCTTTCCACTTCTTCCAGTTTCTTCTCACCAGGAAATGGATTCCACTTCATTCGCAGGAAGACTGATTTGCGGAGGGGAACCTATGGGTTCGCTTATCTGTAGGACCTTTCAGTTTGTTTTCCTCCCGGCTTTATTCGCCTAGCTGACGAACTCACAACCTTATTGTGGTTCCCAAATCTGAGAGCGACAATTGGTTTCATATACAACTGTCCAGGGAAGTTCCTTTTATCGTTTGGAAGTACTTGTAACTCCGGCAACCAGAACGCTACATATTCTCCCTCGGGATCATAATTTTGCGCCTGAAAAATAGACTGATGACTTAGGACCCCGTCAATAAACACTGACAGAACAGATCACTAGACTCAGTAGTTTTGAATTACCACAAAATCCAAGGCTAACTGGGAGTTCCACCAATATGGGGGTGGTTGCCCCCTTTGGCTACTTAGCCTTGCCTTGAGCATAAAAAAATGTAAAACAGGACTTCCTTAAGAGGTCAATTTGGACTTTTCCTTCCGTCCACGTTAGCACCATACCATCAATAAAACTAATATCTAGTTTCCCTTCAGGTTTTTCCAATCAACCAGGAGACATTTAAGAGTGTTAAAAGAGAGAGAGAGAGAGAGAGAGAGAGAAATATGAAACAAAAATATCAATAGAATATAGGCTTTGTTTAAGACAATAATCTCAACAGAGGACAGGCTCATCTCATGAGTTATTTACCAAATTACCGCACTTTTAAAACAAATATAAAAAAATAAGGTACTTTTGCACTTATTTACCAAACTTCAACACTTTTTAAAAGCAAATTCAATAACTCCATTTTTATTAAATAAAAACAGAGTCAATAACTCCGCTTTTGTAGTTAACAACCTTGTTTCAAAAAAAAAAANGCATTTCAACGCTGTGCACGCCTGTCATTTGTACCCACAACCATCTCTACAACAATTGCATGGAATGTCACGCTATGCATGCCATGTGTCCAAAACATTAGTTTAGTATAAATGACATTTCTCAGATAACCCATGTCTTCGAGGTAGGAGAGTTGTGGGCTGAATCCCCGCAAGCTCCATCGGTGTCGTTTCCATCATCATCTCTTCCCAATTTAGAAGATTTGGCACTGACTAGTAAAAGAGAGTTACTGCTCGTGTGGATCAATGGAACTCTTTGGCTGAGATCCATGTGCCTGAAAGAGGAAGACCCCTTCCGCATCACAGTATTTCTGGTAGCCACTGCCATGCTGCAGCTATTTGAAAATCAACTGTATGGTCAACTTCTTTCAATGTTTGGTGCCGATGGAAAGAGAACAGTAGCTCATTCACCATGAGGAACATTATGCTCGTAATGGTAAAATGAAATGTTGAACACAATAATAATACCCATATCCTTTGGCGAGCATCAACATTCCATTTCAGTGCTTATTTTCGATCAGCTCGGAAACAAAAACTCTTTGAAAACATTTCAGGAAAAAAAAATGAAAATTTATTTCCAACACATTCTGAATTATTGGCCGAAACATACCGAAACACCTCAAAAGATAAAGATTTTGATATTCAATCATCAATTCATTTATTTCCATGGAACTGAAACGTTTCAGTTGTTTTGGTGGAAAAAAAATGAAATCTTGATTCTTGTCCTCCAGTAGCTCAAGACAATAAACATGTGCCTAGTAGATTTGAATGCCCAGTGAAGTCATCCATTGCATTTCATCATGGACCTCCCCTATATGCTTAGCAATTGCTTCCAACTCCACACTAAATCTTCCCATCATAGGCATATGAACCAAATCAATTGATATCATTGGTTTTAATCCCGACAATACCTCAAAAGACCATGCCCAGTACTCTACTAAAAAAACCTGTTTAAACAAATTCGACAATGGGAAACCCCCAAGCCATAGATAAGCCAGCCAGGAGTCAACATTACAAGCTTGAGCTCTTCGTGGAGCCACCCCCATGCATTTATGATAGTAATTACTCGTTGCATGTGGGACTAGGGAACTAGATGTGCCCAGGACGATTAGTTGTGCGCCTAAGAAGCTCAGGTACATAGTAGTGCAAAGTAAAGAAAAAAGAAAATTAGCCATAGCAAGTATTTGGAGCCAATCTGTAACATGGTGACGCAGGACAATCAAATGGCCACCATCAAACACATCAAGAGATCACCAAAGATTTGGTTAGTGACCTCAGGTTTCTCAGCCACTGATTACGAAAAGTTATTTTGACAATCAAAAACTTCCACAAGGTTCCCCAAAGAAGGTCATATGCCGGGAAAAGAGTTCAGTGATATGGACACATCCGATGTCTAAGTACAATTGTCCATGGAACGAAATGCACTATTTTTGAGAACCAATCGACAACCACATACATAGAAACAAACCAAAGAGAGATTTTGACAACCTTAGGGCAAAGTTCATGCTAAGGTCTTGCACTCATGACTACAATACTATTTGATAGTAATACAGGGTTTTTTAGTTGTATTTCTCTATTGGAAAAACAAGGGAAATTTCGTAAAAAAATGTGCTCCTAAATTGGACCTTTCACTACAAAGGAATTCCAATCAGCACCAACTCTTTCTGTCGGATATTTTCAGGCTTCAACTGTGAATTGAAAATAACCCAATAGATGCTCTTCAGTTGCTTGATGTCAGATAGGCAACCATGGTGGAAATACTAAGGCTGATAGGCACGCAATTCAANGCGACCTCAGGTTTCTCAGCCACTGATTACGAAAAGTTATTTTGACAATCAAAAACTTCCACAAGGTTCCCCAAAGCAGGTCATATGCCGGGAAAAGAGTTCAGTGATATGGACACATCCGATGTCTAAGTCCAATTGTCCATGGAATGAAATGCACTATTTTTGAGAACCAATCGACAACCACATAGATAGAAACAAACAAAAGAGAGATTTTGACAACCTTAGGGCAAAGTTCATGCTAAGGTCTTGCACTCATGACTACAATAATATATGATAGTAATACAGGGTTTTTTAGTTGTATTTCTCTATTGGAAAAACAAGGGAAATTTCGTAAAAAAATGAGCTCCTAAATTGGACCTTTCACTACAAAGGAATTCCAATCAGCACCAACTCTTTCTGTCGGATATTTTCAGGCTTCAACTGTGAATTGAAAATAACCCAATAGATGCTCTTCAGTTGCTTGATGTCAGATAGGCAACCATGGTGGAAATACTAAGGCTGATAGGCACGCAATTCAACCTTTGCTGGCAGATACTGCTTGAGGAAGTCCTAATTTGTCATGATTTTGCAAAAAGTGGCATAGCTTGTTCATATGTTTTCCTTAAAAACAAATTGGGTTTAGTCTTCCCTCTTCACCACTTCCCAAAATAACACTATGGTTGCTGAAGGACCTACTTCAAATAAGATACAATCCTAAAAATGTGCAAGAAACATAAACTCACAAAAAGCATAATATAAGCAGGTTCACACATATATAAAAATATACATGCTCTTAATGCAAGGTATCAAAAAGGAATAACCTGCTCCATAGGTCCAATTACCATAGTTGGAGCATGGGTCATAATCCAAAAGGCACGTCTCAAACCATTCAGCTCCCATTCGCCAATCGATTCCCATGTCTCGAACAAGAAAGGAACATACGATCTGGAAAAATATAAATAACCTGTTGAAGAGGACTTTAAGGTGTAAACGAACACACTGTTTTTCGTTTTTGTTGTTTTGTTTTTCCCTTGTCCTCACAAAAACATAACAATCAGATATGAAGTTTGAAGCAAGTGATCTTATGGTTGCAAACTAGTACATCCACCTGTGGTTTGTTTCACAAAAGAAAAGTACAACTACACATGGTTGTTTTACCTGTCGTCCTCGGTTTGACATGAACCCTGTGGTTGATAGTTCTTTCATATTAGCATCTATGAGTGGGTACCTAAAATTTTAACAATTGTAAATGAATCAGTTTAGGGCCCTACATCTTTACTGATCTGTTGGAAACCACATAAATTTCTTTTTCTTTTTGTTCCCCTTAGACGTAAAAACAAAACCAGAACCTGGAAAAAACCACATCCTTGTTAAGAAGAAAGTGAGAATTTTTTTCCAAATCAAGACCAAAAAAGTGAAGGCCTTTTCTAAATTGGAACGACATAAAACAAATAGAATCATCTCTTCATTTTTTTTATTTTTCTTTTCTTATAGATTGATTAGAACAATTCTAAATTAGATGAAACAAAGGGCTGATTCTATCACCCTATGGTGACAGACTCAGACTAAACAATATACCCTGTACGGCCATCTCTCCAAGCTTCAAACAAAATCTGGTCCTGGCTCCAGATAGACTCAACTTTTCTTGGGCCACCTGAAGATAGAAAGAAGAATCCCTAGATAAAAATGTCTGGAAATACAAAATATTCTGACCATTATTACTTTACATTTACTTTCGAATCCCTCAACAAAGCAGGCATATGATAATTATGGCAGAGCACCCACATTCTGCTATATACAGCTATATACAAATAAACAGTACTTCTAGTGTCTCACAATTTGGCACCCTATTTTGGGAACCCAACCTTTTAAAGAACCAATTTTTTTTTTGCGTCTAAGAGTGTGTTTGGGGCAAGGATCAATATTTCATTTTGATGCATTATTTCGATCACCTAGGAAACGAAAACTTTTCAACATGTTTTGAAAACATTTTGACCTGTTTCAAAAACANCTAAGAGTGTGTTTGGGGCAAGGATCAATATTTCATTTTGATGCATTATTTCGATCACCTAGGAAACGAAAACTTTTCAACATGTTTTGAAAACATTTTGACCTGTATCAAAAACAGAATAAAATAAATAAATAAATAAATAAATAAATAAATTATTTTTTTCAAAATATTGGTCAAAATATACCAACATATCTTGAAATACCTTGAAACATTCCGAAATAATTGTACAAACGCATTAAAATATAACAAAACATTTTGAAACNTTTCAAAAACAAAATAAAATAAATAAATAAATTATTTTTTTCAAAACATTAGTCAAAATATACCAACATATCTTGAAATACCTTAAAACATTCCGAAATAATTGTACAAACGCATTAAAATATAACAAAACATTTTGAAACATTATAGAACACCTCGAAGTATTAGAATTTGGATTTCATCACCGATTCTTTTCAATCTCCTTAGAAACGAAAACGTTTAAGATATTTCGACCGTTTTGAAATGATATTTTAATCTTTGGTTTGGGGTCAGTTAAAAAATAAGTGTTTATTAGATTCTTAACTTATCACAAGTGCTTTCATAAAAAAAAAATAGTATTTGGAATAAATTATTAAAAGTACTTTTAAAAAAGTAAAAACTATTTTACCACTTAAATAAAACCCAAAAGTAAAAGTTAAAAAATAAGGCTATTACTTATTCAAAATCACTTCAGCCCAGCCACTTGTATTTAATTTTTTTTTCTCCCAACTCATCGACTCTCTCGATAACTCATCTCATCTCATGGGTCTGTTAACAACCCTTTTTCTATTTTGGTGACCATTGACGAGGACGATGCTGCAGAGTTAAGCAATCACCAGCGATATCTTGACGATTCCCTTCTCTCTCCATTCTTCTAGTTGTTGCATATTTGACCCAATCCATTTGAAACAAGTATGAAATCTCATGTTTTCTTTCAACTTCTATTTCATCCGATTTTTCTTGGATTTATATATTATGTGGAACATATATGATAGAGTTGTCTATATCTCTCTCTATTCATCTCTGTTTATTCGTTTGGGAACCTAAATTTCTACCAAATAAATTGTTATATTATTGTTAGGGTTGTATTCTATTATTAGATGAATGCGATTTTAGCATTTGAGAGTTGTTTGTCCCAAATTCTATCATAATAGGTGATATGACAATGTTGTCTGATAAGCAACTTTAATGGAGTGCTCATTCCTATAAACTGTTTGATAAAATGCCTCTTAGAAATTTGTATTTGATTTGTGCTTGTGTGTGAGTCCACTCAATTCTTTTTAGATCCTTATAGCTCTCTTTGGCTTGCCGGTGTCTTTGCCAAAACTTCTTGGGCTGGTGCTACATTTTATTTATCGTGGTTTATGCTAGCTTGTCATGTAAGTAGCTCTCTGGTTATATTAGAATGGTATTGCTAAGAATCAAGTTTCACTGTAAGAGCTCTTTGCCTATATTTATATTCTTTTTGTTTGGATATCTAATCCATCCTTTCCCCTATTATTTATGTATGCTTTCCAGTGAAGTCTGCTTCTCTTACTAATAGATTCTATAGGATCTATGACAAGGATATTGACTTATTGTATTTGTTATACTAACCTAATGGAATTCAAAGGCAGTGTCACCTGGCCATAATGGTGTTGGCAACACAGGTGTGAATCCAACATGGAAAAATTTATAAGTTACATGAGGAACAGCCTTTACAAAATTTCCTTATCAGTCAAATTCTCATCTAATTTGGTTGAAAGTAGCTGCCTTTTGATTTTTCAAATGAGTTGAGGTTCAGTAAAGATCTTGTGTGAGTGACTTACAACAAGCTATACCTGATAGTATCAAGTAGTGATGCTAATCCTCTTAAGAAAACGTACCAAAGTGGTGATGCTTTCTTGGTATTTGCACATTCTTATTAGGAAATATAAGAAACAAAATAACTTTGTAGATAGGGATTTGCATCTTTAAGACGTGTGGCTTGACGTTTTTTTTTTTCAAGGTTAATGCTTGCTTCCTCTAAAATTATTGCTGACCATGGTATAGCCTTGCCTTCAGCCAATCAATATCCAATCCTAGTTTCAGACTAGTACATACTCTTAAAACTGGCACTAAGATCCTCAGTATGATATTAACTCTACATTGGATGACTTATTTTTTATGTACTTTTTTCAAGAGGTGGCAACAACCCTGAATATTTTATTGTTAGAACTACCTTGCCCACTTAAGAAATCTGACCTGGAATTAAGATTAGAATAGTGTGCTCTCTATCTCTCCAGTTTCTAATTGTAGTATTTCTATTAGCCGAATCTTTACGATGATTCACCCCAAAACCAAATAGAATAAACAAGACAACTGTGCTGATTCTAGGTTGCTACCATTCTCAATGGTATCACTCACTTTATAGTGCTAGTTCTGTTATTTAATTTTTTCTGCCCATGTTAACTTCATCATCATATTAAGTACTACCATGCCCATGTTGTAGAAGAAAAAATGTACAGAATTTATACAAGGCTTTGTTCAGTTTAGTTATTATTATACGCGTTGGGATAATAACCTATATATTTTGTGATGTTACTTTAGATGGTTTTTAGTAGTTCTAGGAATGATAAAGAAAAAGCAAACTGGACTGTGGAGGGATATAAAACTTTTTTTGAGTTATGTGTTAAAGAGTTGGATAAAAAGAATCGGCCCACTACTAGTTTTAACAAGCGAGATTGAAATAATATTATAGATGAGTTTGAGGCAAAGGAAAATATCATGTATGACCAAAAACAATTGAAGAATCACTTTGCTATTATTAAGGATGTATAAAAGTCATGACACAAATTGACTAATCATACTGGAGTGACTATTGACCCTATAACTAGAGGTGTCTTGTGTGATGACCAGACATGAAATATATTTGTTGAGGTAATATCTAATTAAGTCAATNTACTATTATTAAGGATGTATAAAAGTCATGCACAAATTGACTAATCATACTGGAGTGACTATTGATCCTATAACTAGAGGTGTCATGTGTGATGACCAGACATGAAATATATTTGTTGAGGTAATATCTAATTAAGTCAATTTAAATATTGTAAGAGTTAATTGTTAAAATTTATGGTCATAATTTTTTCCTTTACCACAGGCAAACCCCAATTGCAAAGAATTTCGTAGAAAACCACTCCTATTTGCTGACGTGCTAAATAGAGTTTTTGGCAGTACAACCGAAATCGGGGAGCATTCATGGAATCCTTCACAAGGAACCCACCCTACACTTGCTCCTACAGTCAGTGGTGGTGACTATCATGACTTAGATTTATACACACCTTGTAAAAGTCAAATTCCTAATAAAATTGGACCAACAAGAGAGGAAGTTNTTCATTCTTCACATCTAACTGATGCAGAGACCAAGAGTACTCCGTAACCAGAGAAATAATCAACCAAACAGTAGTCAATTTTACTACGGGAAAAAAGGTAACACTAAAATCACGAGCTGGTGTCTAAGTAAAGCATTTCGCTACAAGCTTAGCCTTATTACGATCAATAGTACCATCCANTCAAATTCCTAATAAAATTGGACCAACAAGAGAGGAAGTTAGTGACTCAAATGGTCAGATACATCACAGACGTGATGGGTCTATATCTTCAAAGCGCCATCGAAAAGTGAAATGGGGAGAACGATTGGACAAACAACTATCAGAGTTGTGCAAGGCAATACACAGCACTGTTACACCAACGTTGTCGACAGTTAAGGAATGCATGCAAGAGCTTCACAAAATGCATGACCTTATTCCATATGGTAGCCCGTTGTATTGGCATACTCTTGTTCTTTTTTGGGATGTTATCAATAGGGAAACAAGGATTAATTTGTCTGAACCTGGTGTTCGAGCTGCATGGTTGGAGTATATGAGGGATGGAGGAAACACTAGTCACTAAGATGTCTTTTCAAATTTAGATGTTTACTTTCTATTGTGGACTTGTTTAGGTATTTTTTTTTAGATAAAATTTCAAATGTTTTGTTTGTTTTGAATACTACTCGTTACTATGACTATTTGATTACTTGAGCTTATTTGAACACTAAGTTTTATTGTGATGGTAATACTTAAGCTTTTGTTTTGATGACTTTTGGATTTTTATTATATTGATTCATATGTTCAACTCTTGGATTGAGACATATGCTGCTAGAATTTATCTAAATGTCAATGCTTATCTTTTTCATTGCTTTGGATGTGCTAAGTAGAATGAATCTAAAAACTATATGTCTTTCCATACTTGTCATACAACTTTTGAGAAAACGGGCTTCAATGTGCCAGAGTAAAATGCCATGTAGGACTTCTACCCTGTTAGGTCATCAATATGTGTTAGAGATTCTTAATGGCCATGATTGTGTATCCCTCAAACAATTTTGAATGGAAAATCGTGTATATTTTATTGTGTGAGTTAATGAAAGAAAAAAACTTGTGTGATAGCAAAAACATGTCTAGTCAAGAGAAGACGGCAATATTTTTAATCACCATTGGTCACAATGAATAAAATAGAATAATGCAAAAGCGATTTCAACATTTTGAGGAAACAATTAGTCGACATTTCAATAATGTTTTATTAGGGATGACTAAACTTTCAATGGAAATCATCAAGCCTCATCAAAATTTCAATTGCATCCCTCAAGAGATCAGATTGAATCCTAAATACTATCCATATTTCAAAGATTGTACTGGGGCAATTGATGGCAAACTTGTTAGTGCTCATGTTCCTACTTCAAAATAGATTCCTTTTAGAGGTAGGAAGATAGTATGCACGTAGACCGTCTTGGCATCATATTATTTTAACATGGTTTTCACATTTGTCAATGTTGGATGGGAAGGAACGGTTCATGACTCCATAGTGCTACTACATTGCATTTGTAATAGGCATTTAAACTATCAAAATCACATTCAGGTATGAGTAGAGAATGCGTTGATTAAATTTTTTTGCATTCTTAACTACATAGAATAACTAATAATTTGTTGTCCTTTCTGGGGAAATATTATGTGGTAGAAGTTGGCTTCCCTAATATGGATGGTCATCTTACTCCTTATTAGGAAACAAGATATCATCTACTCGAATTTCGTAGAGGGAGAAGACCTCATGGGAAGGAGGAATTGTTTAATCATGCACATTCTTCATTAAAGAATGTGATTGAACGATGTTTTGGAGTATTAAAAAAAATATTACCAATTTTACAACAATTGATGTATTGGTGAGTAAAAAGGGATACTCAAACTAAGAGTAAAGTCCCTGTATATAGTCAAATAATAATAGAAAGTGACCTAAACAGTGTTTTGAAAAACGCGCCTAGACGAGAAACGAGGCTTTCTCGCCTGGAGGACTCCAGGCGAAGCAAACTTACGCGAAGCGAGAAAAAAGCGAGAAAAGCGTTCGCCTTGCGCTTAAGCGCTAGGCGAAAAAGCATAACACTTTTGTTATTTGAAGCGAANGGCGAGAAGCGAGGCTTTCTCGCTTGGAGGACTCCAGGCGAAGCAAACTTACGCGAAGCGAGAAAAGCGTTCGCCTTGCGCTTAAGCGCTAGGCGAAAAAGCATAACACTTTTGTTATTTGAAGCGAAATGTTTTATTTTTTATTTGGACTGTTGGATTGGACAATTGAAAAAAAAAAATTATAAGATGTGATACACCGAAATATTCCCTTATCCAATAAAAAAAACCCCAAACCCTAATTTAAATCACATTTATTCGCTGCTCCTCACACTGGACTCCTACACNCCGTTGGATTGGACAATTGAAAAAAAAAATTATAAGATGTGATACACCGAAATATTCCCTTATCCAATAAAAAAAACCCCAAACCCTAATTTAAATCACATTTATTCGCTGCTCCTCACACTGGACTCCTACACGATCGCTGACTGGACTCGATGGACAAAAACGATCGTTGGACTCGATCAACTCTGTGTCGCTGCTCCTTATTGGTTTCTTCGCTGCTCGTTGCTCACGCTGGAGGCTGGACAAACCGACAGACTCTCCTTCCTCGCTAANGTTGCTCCTCACACTGGACTCCTACACGATCGCTGACTGGACTCGATGGACAAAAACGATCGTTGGACCCGATCAACTCTGTGTCGCTGCTCCTTATTGGTTTCTTCGCTGCTCGTTGCTCACGCTGGAGGCTGGACAAACCGACAGACTCTCCTTCCTCGCTGATCGCTGCACAAGTTAGTCTCATTTTTTTTTCTCTTCTATTTCTTTTTTTTTTTCCTAACAAAGACGATCGACTCTCTATCGCTGCTCCTACTAGTTTTTTCACTGCTCGTTTGCTGGTTCTGGATCTTTTTCCTCTCTGTCGTTGCTCCTACTGGTTTCTTGCTGCTCCTACTGATTTTTTTTTCCTTTTTTTTTCCCTGATTTCCTAATTCTGACTGTGCTTCCTGATCAATTTCTCAATCCTTGAGATAGTTTCTTTAGTTGCTTGAATTGTGTGTCTTATGTTTTTAAATATTAAGATTTGGGATATTATTAGTGTTTGTTTGAATTTAAGTTATGACTGTTATTAAGATTTAAGATATTATTAGTGTTTGTTTTAATTTAAATGTTTATGATTTTACTTGCATTTAAATATTTAGTATATATAAAATTAGAACTTAAATGTGTATAAGTAATTAAACTAAAAAATATATATTTTTTTTAATTGTTCGCTTCATTTCGTTAAATCGTTTCGCTTCTCCTCTCGCCTAGGCGTTAGGAGCCTTGGTCGCTTCTATTCGCTTTACGCCTTAAATAACACTAGACCTAAACATCTTTGTGATTTAGGAAAAATACAAAAGTCATAGTAAGGGTAAAAAAGAAAAAAAAAATCCTAATAAACTAGAATATACTTCAACACTCCCCCACAAGCTAGACGCAAAAATATCAACTAAGTTAAGCTTGACAACGGAGTCTCGAAGAATAGATAGCATGACAGGTTTGGTAAAAATATCTGCAACCTAATCAATGGTCCCCACAAACAATGGAGTGATAATACTATAGCTAACCTTCTCCCGAAGAAAGTGGACATCAATTTCTATATGCTTCGTCCTATCGTGTAGTACAGAGTCAAAAATAAACTGAATAACAGATCGATTATCACAATATAATGTAGATGAAAAAGTCACTAAAAATTTCAACTCACTAAGAATCGATCGTAGTCAGATAATCTCACATATGCCAAGTGCTAGTGCTCGATACTCTGCCTCTACTGACAAGCGAGAGACAACTAACTGCTTGTTCTTCCAATAGATAAGATGAGCCCCTTAAAAAGCATAAAAGCNGCTGGAGGCTGGACAAACCGACAGACTCTCCTTCCTCGCTAATTGCTGCACAAGTTAGTCTCATTTTTTTTTCTCTTCTATTTCTTTTTTTTTTCCTAACAAAGACGATCGACTCTCTATCGCTGCTCCTACTAGTTTTTTCACTGCTCGTTTGCTGGTTCTGGATCTTTTTCCTCTCTGTCGTTGCTCCTACTGGTTTCTTGCTGCTCCTACTGATTTTTTTTTCCTTTTTTTTTCCCTGATTTCCTAATTCTGACTGTGCTTCCTGATCAATTNTCCTAACAAAGACGATCGACTCTCTGTCGCTGCTCCTACTGGTTTTTTCACTGCTCGTTTGCTGGTTCTGGATCTTCTTCCTCTCTGTCGTTGCTCCTACTAGTTTCTTGCTGCTCCTACTGGTTTTTTTTTCCTTTTTTTTTCCCTGATTTCCTAATTCTGACTGTGCTTCCTGATCAATTTCTCAATCCTTGAGATAGTTTCTTTAGTTGCTTGAATTGTGTGTCTTATGTTTTTAAATATTAAGATTTGGGATATTATTAGTGTTTGTTTGAATTTAAATGTTTAAGTTATGACTGTTATTAAGATTTGAGATATTATTAGTGTTTGTTTTAATTTAAATGTTTATGATTTTACTTGCATTTAAATATTTAGTATATATAAAATTAGAACTTANAGTTATGACTGTTATTAAGATTTAAGATATTATTAGTGTTTGTTTTAATTTAAATGTTTATGATTTTACTTGCATTTAAATATTTAGTATATATAAAATTAGAACTTAAATGTGTATAAGTAATTAAACTAAAAAATATATATTTTTTTTAATTGTTCGCTTCATTTCGTTAAATCGTTTCGCTTCTCCTCTCGCCTAGGCGTTAGGAGCCTTGGTCGCTTCTATTCGCTTTACGCCTTAAATAACACTAGACCTAAACATCTTTGTGATTTAGGAAAAATACAAAAGTCATAGTAAGGGTAAAAAAGAAAAAAAAAATCCTAATAAACTAGAATATACTTCAACACTCCCCCTCAAGCTAAACGCAAAAATATCAACTAAGTTAAGCTTGACAACGGAGTCTCGAAGAATAGATAGCATGACAGGTTTGGTAAAAATATCTGCAACCTAATCAATGGTCCCCACAAACAATGGAGTGATAATACTATAGCTAACCTTCTCCCGAAGAAAGTGGACATCAATTTCTATATGCTTCGTCCTATCGTGTAGTACAGAGTCAAAAATAAACTGAATAGCAGATCGATTATCACAATATAATGTAGATGAAAAAGTCACTAAAAATTTCAACTCACTAAGAATCGATCGTAATCAGATAATCTCACATATGCCAAGTGCTAGTGCTCGATACTCTGCCTCTACTGACAAGCGAGAGACAACTAACTGCTTGTTCTTCCAATAGATAAGATGAGCCCCTTAAAAAGCATAAAAGCCTGTTGTAGTAGATCAACCGTCACACTCTCCCCTATAATTTGAATCTGAATAATATGTTTGAAAACTAACCTGAAATCCTGATACATAGAACAACCCAAGTCCAGGACACAACTTAAGGTACCAAAGAATATAATAAACTGTATCGAGATGAGGCTAACACAACTTGTGCATGAACTAACTAACTCGGCTGACAGCAAATGAAATATTTGAGCTAGTGTTAGCTAGGTAGATAAGTCTACCTACCAACCTCTGATAGACAATAGGATCACTCAACTCTCACCTTCAGCAGTAAGCTTTAGGTTTGAAATCATGGGTGATGATGCCAATTTGCATCCCAACATCCCAATGTCC
This sequence comes from Ilex paraguariensis, assembly GCA_963454935.2. Lineage (NCBI taxonomy): Eukaryota > Viridiplantae > Streptophyta > Magnoliopsida > Aquifoliales > Aquifoliaceae > Ilex > Ilex paraguariensis. The sequence goes on along the minus strand of CAUOFW020002491.1, from coordinate 259,386 downwards.
AATAGAAGATCCAAAACATACTTCCTCTGAGAAAGAATAATACCCCTATTGCTACGGACAACTTCAATCCCAAGAAAGTATTGCAGAAATTCAAGGTCCTTCACATCGAAGGACTTCCCAAGGTCTATCTTGACTTGTGCAATCCCAGAAATATCATTTTCAGTAATAATAATATCATCCACATATACCAAAAAGAAAACACATTGCCCAAAAATATTCCATCGAATAAAGCATATATGATCAAAATGACACTTGGTGAATCCTAAACGTACAACTACACCACTAAACCAAGAAAACCAAGCTCATGGTGACTGTTTCAGTCCATCAAGAGACTTACGCAGTCGACACACCTTCCTCACATACTCTTCCTTACCACGAAAGTCTGGTGGTGCATCCATATAAATAATCTCGTCCAGATCACCGTGAAAAAATGCATTCTTCACATCTAACTGATGCAGAGACCAAGAGTACTCCGTAACCAGAGAAATAATCAACCAAACAGTAGTTAATTTTACTACGGGAAAAAAGGTAACACTAAAATCACGAGCTGGTGCCTAAGTAAAGCATTTCGCTACAAGCTTAGCCTTATTACGATCAATAGTACCATCCACAAGAAACTTCAACGTGTAAACCCAACAAAAGCCAACAGTCTTCACCCCTGAAGGTAAAGAGACAAGATCTCATGTATAATTACGCTGAAGAGCGTCCATCTCCGTTTGAATGGCAAGAACCTACTGGGGCTCCCGCATAGCCTCTGAAACAGAGCAAGGAACCGACGTATCTGATAAGGTTATACTATAAGCTCAAAATGTAGGAAACAAATCACCATAAAAAACATAAGCAAAGATCGGATATAAAATCCTAGCGGTCCAACCATAATGAACAATTGAACGGTGATCATGTCGAGGATAACAAATCCCTAAATTATCATCCTCCACTGACAATGTCTCATCAATTAAAGTAACTGGCTCAGTACCTACAATCTTATTAGTACTAACAGGTGCATTAAAATGCTCAATGAACTGAGAAGTATTACCTGCATCGCCTGAAATAGAGGGGACATCAATAAGGGATGAGAATGAGGGCGACGAACATAAACCTGCAAAGGAAGAGAAACTAGTTACTCTGTACTAACAGGGACGAATGACTCTAGAAAAGGAGAGACTAATGACTTTGTAGTGATAGTGACCAATGGCTCTGGCTCCTGTGATAATGAAAAATCAAAAGGAGTATCATCAATTGGAGGGACAGACACAAGACTGAAAGAAAAATAAGGAATATGCTCAAAAAAGGTAACATCTAAACTGTGATACATACGACGTCTGATAGGATCATAACACTTATACCCCTTAGACTGATGATAGGAGCTCACAAAGACACAACAAATCACTTTATCATCAAGCTTATGACGAGTAAGAGACTAATACTGAATAAAACATGTACAGCCAAAAACACAAGGGGGACCAAAAAAAATGTCCACTTAGGGAATAAGACCTGTAAAGGAGCCTTATGTTGAAGAACACGATTTGGTGTACGATTGCAAAAAAAGGTAGAAGTCAAAACAGCAAAATACCAATAAAATTTGGTACCCCCACACCTCCAAGTATACAACATACCATCTCTATTAGACTCCTATTTTTCTTTTCAGTAACTTCATTTTACTCAGGATTATACGGACAAGTGAGCCGCTAAAAGATACTCTGAGAGAAAAGGTGAGACATTGAGGTATCAGACACATTCTTTAGCATTATCCGAACGAAGAACACGAACAATGACATCAAATTGTGTGTTAATCATCTGAAAAAACTGGGTAATAACAGAGAGTACATCAGACTTCCTATGCAAAAAGTAGACCTAAATACAACGGGTATGGTCATCTATAAATGTCACGTAGTATCGAATACCTGACACAGCGATAACAGGAAAGGGTCTCCAAATATCATAGCGTATTAGGTCAAATGGCTTGAGTGACCGGTGCATGCGAGGAATATAACTGATCCAAACATATTTCGATAGGGAACATATAATACAGTCAAATCTACCACCAACAGAAGCATTGCTCAAAGAAGAAAAAAACATACATGAATATTTAAAATTTGTAAGCCCAAAACGGTCATGCCTCAACTGAGTAGTTTGTGATGAAAAACTATAACAAGTAATAAGTAAAATACTAGCATACAAGCTAGGAACAGATAAAGACAAAGTAAGTGCAGGTGATGGAGGTGAAGGAACTGGTAAAATTAGAGGTGGATCGCATAGATAATACAGTTCATCTCTCTCATGTCCCTTGATAATAATCCTTCTGGTACTCAGGTCCTACAAATAACATGAATCAGATAAGAATNCCTAGATAATACAGTTCAGCTCTCTCATGTCCCCTGATAATAATCCTTCTGGTACTCAGGTCCTACAAATAACATGAATCAGATAAGAATACAACCGCACATTGAAAATCTCTAACAAACTGATGTACGGATAATAGATTCATGACCAACTTTGGCACATGAAAAACCAAATGTAATATAAAGCCATCTAAGAGGCAGACTGTACCCCTACTAACAATAGGGGCATGTGTCCCATCTACTAGCTAAACCTGTATATGTAACTACTCACAAAAAGTGGTGAAGNTTATCATCCTCCACTGACAATGTCTCATCAATTAAAGTAACTGGCTCAGTACCTACAATCTTATTAGTACTAACAGGTGCATTAAAATGCTCAATGAACTGAGAAGTATTACCTGCATCGCCTGAAATAGAGGGGACATCAATAAGGGATGAGAATGAGGGCGACGAACATAAACCTGCAAAGGAAGAGAAACTAGTTACTCTGTACTGACAGGGACGAATGACTCTAGAAAAGGAGAGACTAATGACTTTGTAGTGATAGTGACCAATGGCTCTGGCTCCTGTGATAATGAAAAATCAAAAGGAGTATCATCAATTGGAGGGACAGACACAAGACTGAAAGAAAAATAAGGAATATGCTCAAAAAAGGTAACATCTAAACTGTGATACATACGACGTCTGATAGGATCATAACACTTATACCCCTTAGACTGATGATAGGAGCTCACAAAGACACAACAAATCACTTTATCATCAAGCTTATGACGAGTAAGAGACTAATACTGAATAAAACATGTACAGCCAAAAACACAAGGGGGACCAAAAAAAATGTCCACTTAGGGAATAAGACCTGTAAAGGAGCCTTATGTTGAAGAACACGATTTGGTGTACGATTGCAAAAAAAGGTAGAAGTCAAAACAGCAAAATACCAATAAAATTTGGTACCCCCACACCTCCAAGTATACAACATACCATCTCTATTAGACTCCTATTTTTCTTTTCAGTAACTTCATTTTACTCAGGATTATACGGACAAGTGAGCCGCTAAAAGATACTCTGAGAGAAAAGGTGAGACATTGAGGTATCAGACACATTCTTTAGCATTATCCGAACGAAGAACACGAACAATGACATCAAATTGTGTGTTAATCATCTGAAAAAACTGGGTAATAACAGAGAGTACATCAGACTTCCTATGCAAAAAGTAGACCTAAATACAACGGGTATGGTCATCTATAAATGTCACGTAGTATCGAATACCTGACACAGCAATAACAGGAAAGGGTCTCCAAATATCATAGCGTATTAGGTCAAATGGCTTGAGTGACCGGTGCATGCGAGGAATATAACTGATCCAAACATATTTCGATAGGGAACATATAATACAGTCAAATCTACCACCAACAGAAGCATTGCTCAAAGAAGAAAAAAACATACATGAATATTTAAAATTTGTAAGCCCAAAACGGTCATGCCTCAACTGAGTAGTTTGTGATGAAAAACTATAACAAGTAATAAGTAAAATACTAGCATACAAGCTAGGAACAGATAAAGACAAAGTAAGTGCAGGTGATGGAGGTGAAGGAACTGGTAAAATTAGAGGTGGATCGCNAACCTACTGGGGCTCCCGCATAGCCTCTGAAACAGAGCAAGGAACCGACGTATCTGATAAGGTTATACTATAAGCTCAAAATGTAGGAAACAAATCACCATAAAAAACATAAGCAAAGATCGGATATAAAATCCTAGCGGTCCAACCATAATGAACAATTGAACGGTGATCATGTCGAGGATAACAAATCCCTAAATCATCATCCTCCACTGACAATGTCTCATCAATTAAAGTAACTGACTCAGTACCTACAATCTTATTAGTACTAACAGGTGTATTAATATGCTCAATGAACTGAGAAGTATTACCTGCATCGCCTGAAATAGAGGGGACATCAATAAGGGATGAGAATGAGGGCGACGAACATAAACCTGCAAAGGAAGAGAAACTAGTTACTCTGTACTGACAGGGACGAATGACTCTAGAAAAGGAGAGACTAATGACTTTGTAGTGATAGTGACCAATGGCTCTGGCTCCTATGATAATGAAAAATCAAAAGGAGTATCATCAATTGTAGGGACAGACACAAGACTGAAAGAAAAATAAGAAATATGCTCAAAAAAGGTAACATCTAAACTGTGATACATACGACGTCTGATAGGATCATAACACTTATACCCCTTAGACTGATGATAGTAGCTCACAAAGACACAACAAATCACTTTATCATCAAGCTTATGACGAGTAAGAGACTGATATTGAATAAAACATGTACAGCCAAAAACACAAAGGAGGACCAAAAAAAATGTCCACTCAGGGAATAAGACCTGTAAAGGAGACTTATGTTGAAGAACACGATTTGGTGTACAATTGCAAAAAAAGGTAGAAGTCAAAACAGCAAAATACCAATAAAATTTGGTACCCCCACACCTCCAAGTATACAACATACCATCTCTATTAGACTCCTATTTTTCTTTTCAGTAACTTCATTTTACTCAGGATTATACGGACAAGTGAGCCGCTAAAAGATACTCTGAGAGAAAAGGTGAGACATTGAGGTATCAAACACATTCTTTAGCATTATCCGAACGAAGAACACGAACAATGACATCAAATTGTGTGTTAATCATCTGAAAAAACTGGGTAATAACAGAGAGTACATCAGACTTCCTATGCAAAAAGTAGACCTAAATACAACGGGTATGGTCATCTATAAATGTCACGTAGTATCGAATACCTGACACAGCAATAACAGGAAAGGGTCTCCAAATATCATAGCGTATTAGGTCAAATGGCTTGAGTGACCGGTGCATGCGAGGAATATAACTGATCCAAACATATTTCGATAGGGAACATATAATACAGTCAAATCTACCACCAACAGAAGTATTGCTCAAAGAAGAAAAAAACATACATGAATATTTAAAATTTGTAAGCCCAAAACGGTCATGCCTCAACTGAGTAGTTTGTGATGAAAAACTATAACAAGTAATAAGTAAAATACTAGCATACAAGCTAGGAACAGATAAAGACAAAGTAAGTGCAGGTGATGGAGGTGAAGGAACTGGTAAAATTAGAGGTGGATCGCCTAGATAATACAGTTCAGCTCTCTCATGTCCCCTGATAATAATCCTTCTGGTACTCAGGTCCTACAAATAACATGAATCAGATAAGAATACAACCGCACATTGAAAATCTCTAACAAACTGATGTACGGATAATAGATTCATGACCAACTTTGGCACATGAAAAACCAAATGTAATATAAAGCCATCTAAGAGGCAGACTGTACCCCTACTAACAATAGGGGCATGTGTCCCATCTACTAGCTAAACCTGTATATGTAACTACTCACAAAAAGTGGTGAAGTGATGGACCTCACCTGTCATATGACCATTCGCACCCAAGTCCAGGATTCAAAGGGGAGACAGACTAGCGCAAGCATGAAAGGCACAAGATATACTTGTAGTGGTAGCAGTAGCAATAGTCGAACCCTAAGAAGTCAAGACGGACATTAGTATATTCAATCAGAAAATGATAGCATCCATATCACTCTGCTAAGGAGAAGCAACAACAGGAACATCAAGAGTAAGGGGTGATACCTCAGCAATTGCAGCAATGCGGCCTTGAGAAGGCGGCTTAAGCTCCAGATAGAACTTCCAGCAAGTAGCCCTGAGATGTCCTAGTCGACCACAATAATCACATTGACGAGAATCCCTCTGTCTGCACTGATTTGGGGTGCCCTGTCTGCACTAGTCCGAGCGCTATCCACCTCTAGCAAAGGATCCTGAACGAGACCCTATAATAGCTGCAAGGGCCATCTGGTTGGCCAGAGAAGTCAAGGCAGCAATTGGAAGCGATGCAAAATNTAACAGGGACGAATGACTCTAGAAAAGGAGAGACTAATGACTTTGTAGTGATAGTGACCAATGGCTCTGGCTCCTGTGATAATGAAAAATCAAAAGGAGTATCATCAATTGGAGGGACAGACACAAGACTGAAAGAAAAATAAGGAATATGCTCAAAAAAGGTAACATCTAAACTGTGATACATACGACGTCTGATAGGATNACGAACGCGACGCTCATGCTGCTAATCATCGCTTTCACCTCATAAAGAAATGAAAGCTTTATCTTCGATAAGATCTGTAAACAAGGTCCCTCAAACTCATCACAAAGTCCCATAAAAAACTTGCGAATCCTATCCTCCTACTCTCGAGCATGCAGGAATGCTGCTCCTGCGGGCAATATCCTCAGAATAACAGCAAGAAAACGTAGAGTCTCATACTCTAGNGGAGCTCACAAAGACACAACAAATCACTTTATCATCAAGCTTATGACGAGTAAGAGACTAATACTGAATAAAACATGTACAGCCAAAAACACAAGGGGGACCAAAAAAAATGTCCACTTAGGGAATAAGACCTGTAAAGGAGCCTTATGTTGAAGAACACGATTTGGTGTACGATTGCAAAAAAAGGTAGAAGTCAAAACAGCAAAATACCAATAAAATTTGGTACCCCCACACCTCCAAGTATACAACATACCATCTCTATTAGACTCCTATTTTTCTTTTCAGTAACTTCATTTTACTCAGGATTATACGGACAAGTGAGCCGCTAAAAGATACTCTGAGNCACGCAGAATACTCAGGGTCGTCATCAACCAACTTTGGGTGAGATCCCGTCAGCCATCCAAACTTTTCTACACGGCCTAAGAAAAGTTGGAATGAGCGTGACCACTCAGCAAAATTACGACCATTCAACAACTATGTCGTAACCTTCTGAGAGATCATACCCGACATTGCCGGTAATACAACTGTGTCAGTAGATACTGTATACTGATCAAACATAAAAGTGGGAGAACTAGGTAGTACATTCCAAGTGGAAATACTAATAGTAAAGGTCTCAATAGTAAAAGTCTCACGTCCCTCAGTAGTAGTCATATCAGCAATAATATGTGGACACCCGTGACAAAAAAAACTCCAAGACAAGTAGAGGGACAAAATAAGGAAAAATAATATAACTCTAATCGAACAATCGAGACAGATAAAGGTCCAAAAAGCTCCTAAATAATTAGGTCATGGTGCCTAAAAATCCAGTGAATATATAAATGATCTACTGCATCAAAAGTAGATCAACGGAGAAGAGGATTCAACCCCTCTTAAAAAGGTCCTAAATGTGCAACTGTAGGATAAATAAGTTAGTGGTGCAAAAGAAATGGCGGCACTATGAAGAGCACGAAGCACGAAGGAAAGGGGCTGGTATCCCTGTTGGATGGATTTACTACTGGGGTAGTGGAGCTGGTTTGATTGGGCAATGGGCTGGGTTATGGCTGGGTGTGTTCGCTTGTTTTGCTGGGTTATTAGGTTTCTAGGCTTTGGAGTTTTGGGTGGACTGGTATTTTTGGGTTTTGGGTTGCTGGGTTTTGGTGTATGTCGGTTTGTTGGGGCAGTGGAGTTTTGGTTGAAGTTTGGTGTATGTCGGTTTGCTGGGGCAGGGACTGGTTTGGCTGTCGGTGGTTGCTGGTTGGTTTGATAGGGTCGGTGCTTTATGGATTGAGGGAGGAGTACGTCGGTCGATGGATTATGGGGGTTCGCTGAGTATGTCAGTCGGTCAGTGGGTAGGGCAGTCACGGTGGCTTAGGGGGTTCTCTAAGTATGTCGGTCGGTGGACTAGTATATTGGTGAGGGAGGAGTATATGGTTGAGTATGTCGGCCAGTGGGTTGGGCAATCACGATGGCTAATGGATGCAACGTGGTGAAAGGGCTAGGGTTAGGGTTAGGAGGATGTAAAGGAGAAGCTAGGGTTTTGGTTCTGATACCAACTTAATATTAGTGAGTAAAAAGGGATACTAAAACTAAGAGTAGAACCCCGTATATATAGCCAAATAATAGTACAGAGTGACTTAAACATCCTTGTGGTCTAGGCAAAATATAAAAGTCATAGAAAGAGTAAAAAAAAGAAAAAGAAACCCTAATAAACTAGACTATACTCTAACAACAGCAAATGCCATATTTTGGTTTCCCTAAGCAAATATTTATTGTTCTTGCTTGCATGACGTGCCACAATTACGTAAGGTTTCATGGCATCAAAGACATTATTTGAAAGGTACGTTAATAAAGACGTGGAGTTAGAGGAGGTAGGTAATGTAAACTAAACTGCTTTTGAAGAGGATATTGATTTGTCAGATACAAATCAAATGTATAGGAAGAGAGAACGTATTGTTTTAACAATTCTAAGGGACAATCAAGCATGATTTTTGATTGTATTTACTATTAACACGTGTTTTGCAACTTTAGTATGTCATTAGGATAGTTGGACTATGTAGTTTTTTCGTATGATACCTTAATTAATATGATATTTTTGTGTGATATTTTTTTTTNGTCAGTCGGTCAGTGGGTAGGGCAGTCACGGTGGCTTAGGGGGTTCTCTAAGTATGTCGATTGGTGGACTAGTATATTGGTGAGGGAGGAGTATATGGTTGAGTATGTCGGTCAGTGGGTTGGGCAATCACGATGGCTAATGGATGCAATGTGGTGAAAGGGCTAGGGTTAGGGTTAGGGTTAGGAGGATGTAAAGGAGAAGCTAGGGTTTTGGTTCTGATACCAACTTAATATTAGTGAGTAAAAAGGGATACTAAAACTAAGAGTAGAACCCCGTATATATAGCCAAATAATAGTACAGAGTGACTTAAACATCCTTGTGGTCTAGGCAAAATATAAAAGTCATAGNTTCGCTTGTTTTGCTGGGTTATTAGGTTTCTAGGCTTTGGAGTTTTGGGTGGACTGGTATTTTTGGGTTTTGGGTTGCTGGGTTTTGGTGTATGTCGGTTTGTTGGGGCAGTGGAGTTTTGGTTGAAGTTTGGTGTATGTCGGTTTGCTGGGGCAGGGACTGGTTTGGCTGTCGGTGGTTGCTGGTTGGTTTGATAGGGTCGGTGCTTTATGGATTGAGGGAGGAGTACGTCGGTCGATGGATTATGGGGGTTCGCTGAGTATGTCAGTCGGTCAGTGGGTAGGGCAGTCACGGTGGCTTAGGGGGTTCTCTAAGTATGTCGATTGGTGGACTAGTATATTGGTGAGGGAGGAGTATATGGTTGAGTATGTCGGTCAGTGGGTTGGGCAATCACGATGGCTAATGGATGCAATGTGGTGAAAGGGCTAGGGCTAGGGTTAGGGTTAGGAGGATGTAAAGGAGAAGCTAGGGTTTTGGTTCTGATACCAACTTAATATTAGTGAGTAAAAAGGGATACTAAAACTAAGAGTAGAACCCCGTATATATAGCCAAATAATAGTACAGAGTGACTTAAACATCCTTGTGGTCTAGGCAAAATATAAAAGTCATAGAAAGAGTAAAAAAAAGAAAAAGAAACCCTAATAAACTAGACTATACTCTAACAACAGCAAATGCCATATTTTGGTTTCCCTAAGCAAATATTTATTGTTCTTGCTTGCATGACGTGCCACAATTACGTAAGGTTTCATGGCATCAAAGACATTATTTGAAAGGTACGTTAATAAAGACGTGGAGTTAGAGGAGGTAGGTAATGTAAACTAAACTGCTTTTGAAGAGGATATTGATTTGTCAGATACAAATCAAATGTATAGGAAGAGAGAACGTATTGTTTTAACAATTCTAAGGGACAATCAAGCATGATTTTTGATTGTATTTACTATTAACACGTGTTTTGCAACTTTAGTATGTCATTAGGATAGTTGGACTATGTAGTTTTTTCGTATGATACCTTAATTAATATGATATTTTTGTGTGATATTTTTTTTTTTTTGGGTATATCGTTATATATGTAGTGTATGTTTGTATATGTGTATTCAATGCTGTGACACAAATAAGTATTTTTANTGGGTATATCATTATATCTGTAGTGTATGTTTGTATATGTGTATTCAATGCTGTGACACAAATAAGTATTTTTACATCCAAGCGTGCTTTTTATAAAATACATTAATTTAAGTATTTTAAATTTTGAATATCCAAACAATATTTATTTAATAAAAGTTTTTTTCTTATAAACCCTTTTGATAAACATTTATTAAAAAAGTAATTTTTGGATTTCATAAGTCATCCCAAACTCACTCTAAATCTGATAAGAAATCTTGAAATTCTAACATGACTATCCATTTAAATATGAAATTTCACTAGGGGAAACTTACAAAAGTTTTATTTTTTTATTTTTGGAAAGTAGCTTCCGACAAAAGTTGATTAGGGTATATTTGGAAGGTTGCATANTCTTACAAAAGTTTTATTTTTTTACTTTTGGAAAGTAGCTTCCGACAAAAGTTGATTAGGGTATATTTGGAAGGTTGCATAAAGAGCTGCTGCAACGAAGGTTCAGAATTGTGGAGAACCAACTATGGGAGAAACCATAGTGGTGAGACAGACTCTAGCTATGATAGAGGAAACGGGGATGAAAGAGAGCACCAACCGAAAGTGACAGTATACCGGTCTTTTGCTGTCTGAGCAAGAGATGGATCCAGGAACAACATTTTTAGTCCCTGTTTCGGATTTTTATCAGACTTTCATAGATGTGATTTGGTATCCTGTTGGTGTTAACTGTAATATAGTGGCCCATGAGGTTGCATAATTCGTCCTAAAGATAGCTGAACAGAGGAAAGCAGTGTTTCGCTTACCTGAACCATCATGTAGGCCAATATGCCAATAAATTATCCTTCAATAAAATGCTCATTTTATGAATGGAAAAAAGGTAATGTTGCATAAAAAGTACTTAGGCTTTTTGCATTGGACTATAAGTATTGGAATATACAAAAGAGAAGAACTTTGGGGCAGAAATAGTATATCAAAGTAGTATGATACAAACATGATTTTTGAGAAAATATAAACAAAACAAAAATTAGAATCGAGAAAAGGAAACACACTTCAAGGGGACGGAAACCTTCGTTGGTTCACTTCGAGAGGAACCCCATGTTCACAACCTCCACTAGGAAAGTTTATCTCAAATCCAACATACCATTTTCATTGATAATGAGGTCTTTAAATATATAATGAATATAACTTAAACTAACCAACACAAACAGAACTCCACTATTTAAGTACCTCTAAACCAGCACCACTAACCCACTAATTAAACAACTTCCTAATAACTAATCCTACTATTACATAAAAAATACATTGCAGAATACGCAGGTAACATTCTATTCCCATTCAAAAAACTTTGTCCCCAAAGTATAATTTGTCGAGTAAAAAAAGGAGGCTGCCAACCCACTTCCATATCCTTGTAACAATGAATGTAATCTTTGGCTTCACAAAGCTTAGAGAGACATGACAGCGGATAAGATGGCTGGGAATGTAAGGGCATGAGTCCACTTATAAAATATCTCAATAAATTACAGCATGGTGCAAGTAAATTTGAAAGAAGTGTATGACAGTGTTCAACCGAACCCACCTGCTTCTTGTTGGCAAAGACCAATGTAAGCAACTCATTGTCTTCCTTGAATAGCTTATACCGTACATGGCAAACATTTGAAGGGGTCTTATAATCACTGGCAGTGTATTGCAGATCAAAGAATTGTTTGGTTGGACAAACAAAAATGGTGGGTTCTTCCTTATCATTGTATTGCGAAATATCCAACTTCAGATTTTTAGAGGTTACCGAGATTAATCCACTAGAAACAGAAGATGCGTGGCCATTATTCCTACCTCCATTTTCATGGAAGCAACTTCGATTGGTTACTAATTGATCAAAGAGAGAGCTCATGGCGAGAAATAACTTGTGAGTATCCCTCATTATCTTTTCTTGTCCGACACTTGATAGGGTAACTATGCTTCAATTTGGCTAACTCGATCTTCCATGTCTGACTTCAAAATACCAATTGATACGTGCATGAATTTTGAGAAAATATAACCAAAATAAAAATTAGAATCGATAAAATGAAACCCTCTTCGAGGGGGTAGAAACCTTTGTTGGTTTACTTCGAGTGAAACCCCAACCTTCACGACTTACACTAAAAAAGTTTATCTCAAATCCAACATACCATTTTCATTGATGTGGGGTCTTTAAATACATAATGAATATAACCTAAAAATAACCAACACAACACATAACTCCACTATTTAATAACCACCTAGAAAACTCACTAATCCTACACCACTAACCCCACTATTTAAACAACTTCCTAATAACTAATCCTACACCACTAACCCCACTATTTAAACAACTTCCTAATAACTAATCCTACACCACTAACCCCACTATTTAAACTTCTTCCTAATAACTAATCCTACACCACTAACCCCACTATTTAAACTTCTTCCTAATAACTAATCCTAATATTTCATAAAAAAATATAGTATAATATACATACGTAACATAATCATTCTCAAAAAGTTTGCCTGTCCATCTTTGAAGATAGACCATTGGTAATGTGGTTGAAGATGGTTTCAAGCTCTGGTAGGGATCAAACCCGGGAAATATAACCCAAATATCCTACAACTGAGCTAGCTAGTGACTTCACTTTTAAGATTTGCGTATACACAGTGATTTAACAATTAAAATCGGTATAAAATCTCAGATTTACCTGGATGGAAAAGAGAATTTCCATATTTGATTGATAGAAACCTGAAGTAATCCCTCCAAATCAATTCAAACAAAATCCTGAAAATAAGAAAACTGCATCAGAAAATGTATGTGATAAAGTTTGACCAAAACTGTTGAAAAGATATAAAGATTGGTTTTGGATTAGTAGATTCGATCTGTCCAAAAACAAACTACAATCTAAAATCGTAGTTGAACAGACACACACATACATACACAGAGGGAGAAATACCAATATGTAGAATCATTGGATTCTCTCTCCTTTTCATATCGCTTTACCTGACAAATCAAATAGAAGTTGTACCCCTAGTTCAGTATCTTAACTAAATAAGTGAAATTAAGCAATCCAATGGCTAGAATTACAGATATCATACCTCTTCATATATGAGACGAGGGGAGAGGCTTCCTGAAGCAAGCCATGGGGAAAATTTTGTCGAGTAATCAAGTCCCAACATCCCATTTCGGGTTTTTTTATACCTCATCAGCAAATCCTAGAATGGTACTAATAGAGTGAATTTAGACAAGTAGCTCAATATAATTACATGATAGTAAAGTGACAGAAAAGTAACAAGTTGCTTCATGTGGTTCTGAGATTACATTTTATAACCTACAAGTGATATGGTAGAGAGAAAAGAGTCTCTTCAACTCTTACATCAGGGGCATGGCTGCCTGGACCATTCTTCTTTTGATGTTTTAGAAAAGCGTTATCCTAGTCAACGAAAAAATGTAACAGCAATAAATTTGTTTTGTGACGCTTGTGACTTTTTCAAGCAAAAACGCTCATCTTATCCTAGAGAGAATAAAATAGCACACTCCTTTTATGGTTATTCATTCTGATGGGTGGATACTTTTCTGTGTTGCGTCTATTTCTGGCTATCATNATAAACGCTCATCTAATCCTAGAGAGAATAAAATAGCACACTCCTTTTATGTTTATTCATTCTGATGGGTGGATACTTTTCTGTGTTGCGTCTATTTCTGGCTATCATTGGTTCGTCACTTTTTTATCATTTATTCTTGTCTTACTCTTGTTTACTTGGTATAAAAATTGAAAATTTCTCTTGTTTTAAAACCATTTAAAAAATGTTGAGTACCCCAGCTTGATTCTGAAATCAAAATTCTTGGAGTGATAATGGGGTTGAGAACATTGATAGGAATGCCATGCCTATCTCAATAAGAATGGTATTCTATCATCCAATCACTTGGTTGAGTACGAACAAAATAGTGTCATTCAACCGAAAAATCAACACCTTTTTGAAGTTGCTTGTTCTTTGACATTTAGTAGGAATGCCCCTCAATCCATTTGGAGAGATGCAGTTTTCCCAGCAGTTTATCTCATTAATAGTTTATCAAGTGTCCTTTTTTTTGAACCCGTGTGTTGACTTTCTATCATGGATTTTTTATATACCTCTTATTTCTTCCCTTCCTCCTAAAGTTTCTTCTGATGTCAGATTTGCTCATGGTTTGATATGGTTAGCAAAACTTCCAAGGAAAAACATGATCAAGGCTTCTGTCATCCAAAAACAATGTGAAGGCGATCATCTACATTCTCAGAAATTGTATGTTAGCAAGAATGTAGTATTTGACGAATCTAAGCTTGCAAATCTAAGCAATCTTTTCTACTTCCCAATAAAGCGGAGAAAAAGAAATCTAGCCAGGAGCATCACTTTCACTGCTAATTCATTGGGGTAGCAATAGTAGTGAGGCGGAGTAACAACTTATTAATAAAAGATGGAACACTAGCACTAGGTGAGCAATTGGGAATGGCTAATACAAAGACTCATTCTTGACGCCAAAAAGCACAGATTTCTCATATGCCACTAAGTCAATTGCATTCCCCAACTCCGGTTCTCAAATAATTGGTTGATCAAGTAAGGAGCTTTATGCTATTAACACAATCACGTAGGATCAAGTTATGGATAATTCTAAGCTTCCGGTGTTGGACTTTGTACTCAACACTCTATTTCTAATTTCTTTTCTCTTATTACTCTCTATCACCATCTTAATGTGTATTTGTTTCCTCTCTCTCTCTCTCTCTCTCTCTCTCTCTCTCTCTCTCTCTCTCTCTCTTGCATCTATTCTTTAGGTTGGAAAGAAACTCTAGCAGACCCGAAGTGGAAAGAAACTATGTAGAGAGATGAACACCTCACGAAAGAATCAAAACCTCATATCTGGTTTCTCTTCCGATTGGAAAAAGGAAAGTATGGTCTAAATGGGTGCTCACTATTGAGCTAGATTCTGATGAGATAGCTAAAGGATATAGAGCTAGACAAGTTATAAAGCGATACACTTAGCCCTATGGGATTATTAAGAGAAAGTGACAAGCATATGTGCTCTCATGTTAGCTAATCTGGGTTGGAGCTTGCAACGGTTTCTTTCTTTACAAATATTTCCTCCAAAACATCGTTTGATAGGTTACTTAAAATTATGCTGAAATTTGAATATGAGATCGGGTCACTACAATTGACTCCGTTCATCAATCTGGCTAATAACACGTTTAGTGTATATGAAGAGGAAATGATGTACATGAAGTCATCAAATCTAAAGCTCATTTCTATAAGGAGTTCAAAATCAAAGACTTAGATCCATTAAAATATTTTCTAAGTATCAAGGATCCCATATCAGATTAAGGTGATTCACTTCCCAAAGGAAGTGAGTTCTTGATATTCTGCATCTTGGATTGTAGACCTCCAAACTCTCATTTCACGCCCCAATTTCAATACAATGTGAATTCACTAAAAATCCTTTAATTTAGTCCTAACACATTCTAAAAATAATCAACCATCAAATAAAGAATTCAAAATCCATACTCAACAAGCTAGATATAAATCCCAAAGTGTAAATTTATGACCCAATTGTACATTCCAAAAACCTCAACAAAAGTAAATATCTCTCATCTAACTGAACAATAAACTAAAATAAAATTATTCTTCCATCAAAACCATAAAATTAAAACGAGCGAATCAATCTCTAAGTCTCAAAATCTAGATCCACGTCCTGATCTGCTTCAACATTCCAATCCACATACTCACTTATGCTATTATCAATCTCCACACCCAANCCCATCTAACTGAACAATAAACTAAAATAAAAATTATTCTTCCATCAAAACCATAAAATTAAAACAAGCGAATCAATCTCTAAGTCTCAAAATCTAGATCCACGTCCTGATCCGCTTCAACATTCCAATCCACATACTCACTTATGCTATTATCAATCTCCACACCCAAATCTAAAAAATGTTGAATATAGGATTGAGCTCAAACGAGAATCTTTCCTAGGCCTAAACAAGGTTTACAATTATATTAAAATGGGGTAAGTCTTAAACTTACAAAATAAGCATATATAACTTTTGAAGTAAATCATGTGACATTAATAACGATTTTAAGTTTCAATACAAGTAGAAAATTCATCATATAGTGGATCATTCAAAGAACAATAGCTTACAACAAAAATATCTCATGCACGCATGTTGATTATTAAGAAATCACACACCGAATTTATCTCGTCCACCCCACCACAAATACAAACTATTCAATCAATCCACGAGCCACATTGTTTTAGGAAGAGTGTATCCTGACCCATCAATAGTTAATGAAATCTTTCTAGGAGTAGTATATTAACCCTCTGACTTGAACCTACCTGAACGAATAGTGAGTTCCAACCTCGCAAAGGACCAATACCCCACTATGAGTGACAGAAAACCTTGAAACACCTCGAGGTAAGAAAAGAATCTAAACACTCTGCAATATAAGTTCGAGTGCATTTAAGTTCATCAAACCCACCAATACAATAGATTAAAATCATGTTTTTCAAATAGATCACGTGTACCACAAAAAACAGTTTTTCCACAATTCGTTAAGTAAAGGAAAATTCAACAAAGCATGCATGAGATCATAGAAAAACATTTTCTAATTATGTTGGTGAACTCAAAACGTATATATGGAATCAGGTAATTTTCAATCATGCTTTTTCAATAAAAACAAAAAACCAATATGAATCTATACTACTTATATGAATAGGAATCAAAAGTACATATATAACAGTTCTAGACTCAATGAATAGGAAAAGGAAAAGGAAAGAAGCCCTCCCTTGACTCCATAGAAAGTTGATCATAACGTGCTTTAGGAGATTTCCTATGGGTGGGTCTCCTCTCGTTCTAGCCCACCCTGCTCTTTCTCCTCCTCTTTCTTCTCTCGACTCTCTAAATCTCTCTTGGGCTCCTTAGGATTGAAATTCGTGTAAAGAAACGGTAACACTAATCCCTAGGGTATTTATAGGATCAAATCAGTCTAAATGGCAAAAATTGATCGCGGCTAAAATCACATTCGTGTCCAAACGCAAGAGGCTCCTTAGGATTGTAACTCATGTAAAGAAACCATAAAATTGATCCTAGGGTATTTATCGGGTCAAAAATCAGTCTAAATGGCGAAATCTAATATGGGCCA
Source organism: Ilex paraguariensis (assembly GCA_963454935.2). Lineage (NCBI taxonomy): Eukaryota > Viridiplantae > Streptophyta > Magnoliopsida > Aquifoliales > Aquifoliaceae > Ilex > Ilex paraguariensis. The sequence continues at coordinate 241,970 of CAUOFW020002491.1, read as the reverse complement.
AAAATTCACACATGTCTAAACATAGGTAACTTTCTATCTAGCTAAAAAAATCATGCGCGTTTGAATGAAAATCTTGCGTCCATATGGCCCCAACTTTCTGCAATTCACTCTCGAATGTGAACCTTCCATTTGAACACCTTCAACTCTCTGTCTCACTTCCCTGTAGTGTACGAACAGGTGTATTGCGTCCAGACACTGGCCTAACTTTTTGTCAAAATTCTATTTTGTGCTATATTTGGTCTTTTTGTGTTCTAGTACCTTCCATGTCACTTCCCTAAAGTTTGTTGATGCTCCAAATCCGTTCTTGAGGCTATTTTCACCCATAGACCTTTAAAATTTTACCTACTCAATTTCTCCTAGAAGTGATTACCCAAAACATTCTAGTCACCCTAAAAGTCTTAATTACTCGTACAACATCAATTTTTTTGCAATGAACTTTATAACCATAATTTAACAAATTCAATATCATACTTGATCTTTTATTGTAAATTAAAATAAATAGATGGGTTCTTACACTAATTCAAACTAATTATGGATTCAGTGGTGGTGTTGATGATATAGTAGATTAAAGAGATGTATCACATACTTATGGGGATACGCATAGCTCTACCTAGCGGATATTACTTATGCGGTAGGTGATGTTAGTCAATTCATGCATAATCCTCATACTTCTCATCTTAAATTTGTTTAACATTTTTTGAGTCTCAAGTCAACTCTAGGAAAGATGTCGATCACTGTCACCAAGATGATGGACCTAGAAGGCAATATTGTGATAATAAAGCATCTATCAACATTGTTCATAATCCAGTTCAACATGTTGAGATTGACCAACACATCAATAGAGTAAAGCTTAATAAGTGTTTGATCTGCATGTCATTTGTGAAATCAAAAGACTAGCAAAGCAATGTTTTCCCTGATGGCCTTAGTAAAAAGATTTTTCACCCTATTATTTACAAGTTAGGTAGATGGATATCTATATACCAAAGTATTATATTATAGTTAACTTTAGTATAGGAATATTTCCTTACTTTGTATAACTCTTTATGGTCATATATAGTAATATAAGGTGGAGTTATGTGACGAAACACAACACCCTTCACCAAAAGAAAATCTCTCCATATTCTTCTCCTTCAAGCCTTTCTTCTCTTTCAAAATCCTAAACCTTGACAATCTAGCTCTCTGTTTCTTTTTGTATTCTCGTTTATAGCTATCTATCTAACATATATATATTGTCATTTGAAAAGGATAGACTTTCTTTCTTGCTTTTATATTTAGACCCCTCCACTCCAATGCCCTTTTATTTTTTGCTTCTCAACTCTAAGAGCTTGTATTTGAGGAGTTTCCCTCTTTTCACTTTTTTGGATTAATACAATCTTAACCTCAACCAAAAATATAAGAAGAAAATTACAGGTTTAAATATAGTTTCCCTGTGTACTAGTAGACATATAATTACTGAAAAAATAATTTAAACCAAATCTTCTTGCCTTCTTCCAGAAATATTNTATTTTTTGCTTCTCAACTCTAAGAGCTTGTATTTGAGGAGTTTCCCTCTTTTCACTTTTTTGGATTAATACAATCTTAACCTTAACCAAAAATATAAGAAGAAAATTACAGGTTTAAATATAGTTTCCCTGTGTACTAGTAGACACATAATTACTGAAAAAATAATTTAAACCAAATCTTCTTGCCTTCTTCCAGAAATATTCATGAACTCGACTCAGTGCTGCACCTTCACCACCCACAAACCTCATTCCTTTTCTGACCTGCATCAATAGAAGAGAAAGATACCCACAAAAATTAATTCCTTGTTATCTCTGTAACGGGAATGCACGCTTGTCATTTGCATAGGTATAAACCTGCCTTCTCCAGATGATGTCCAATCTGCTCAATTGCAGGAACACATCCCCAATCACCAATGCTGGGTGGAGGACCGAGCAACATTGGCAGCTTGATACAGCCTCGGATCTTAGAACTGGATTCAACGTGCTATAATTTTATCATTGAAAACAAAGATAGCTGCACATGAGAAACTCGATTCCAATAAGCCAAAAGTTTAAAATCGAACTTATGTGCAAAAACACCTTACCTTACGAAACTGAGTATACACATCTGGTAAACAGCTACAATCAAATGGGAGGTCATCTAGATGATACATAGTACTACCCCAGATCAGCTCTAATTTAGCAAGGTAGGTAGAAGAACTTGGGTTCTTAGATAGCCCTTTAGCTGATTGCAGAACCATTTTTCGCAATCTCTGGTCAACCAAGCTCTCAACTTTTAGCTCCTCACTGCACGTTTCTTTGTGGGCGTACACCTGTTGCATCACCAATTCTTTTATATTTTTGGGAAGCATTTAACTTGAGAATCCATAAAATGCAACAAAATTAAATATAAAAGGAAGCCAAAATGCAGAAAATCCTTAACTGTGTGAGCACCATATGCTTTCACTAGGGAAGGGAGAATTTCTTCGGGTTTCCCATGTTGAATGAGTAAGTTTAGGCCGCACTTCATCAAGTTATTTTTCAAGTCAGCCAAGCATTCTATAAGAAATTGTGACCTTAAAGCTGCCAATTTACGAAATTGTAAGACTTCTATTCCATAGAACATGACATCATGTTCAATACCATAAAAGGAGAACTTAGTAGCATACATCAAATTCTGCCATTTTTTCTAGAGCACCGCTGCATGCATCAGTTTTACTTCACTGTTTGGATTTTAATATTAACAGTGAACCATGTCATCATTGACTCGTAGGAAAGCATCAAATAAGACTACCAACCCACTTATCAATAGCCACCAATTACTACCACATCCAATAACTATGGCATTAGATTAACTGGAGTTCACTAGTCCTACTTGTTATTTTTTACTTAGTTGCTCACGTCACACATCATCATGGTTGACGATGACCATGTGATATAACCGTTGTATTGAATAACTAGTCATAACCCGTGCCTGAAAACACAATCAAATATAAAATTTAAGCACTTAAAAAATTGATCCCACTATTCCAACTAATTATTTTTTATCTCTTCGTTGCTTTCATTACATCATTTAAAATTAATTTTTACCTATTAATTTTTAAAAAATAACATNATTATTTTTTATCTCTTCGTTTCTTTCATTACATCATTTAAAATTAATTTTTACCTATTAATTTTTAAAAAATAACATCAAAATTTTCTCAAAATATATAATTCGACCAAATTTTTTCAACACGTGTAAATTATCGTATATGAACAATGTATAAAATAAAATTTGTGTTAAATTACAAATTAATCAAATATTAAATGATTGAACAAGGAATAAATAGAATTTGATGATGTGATGTTTTTAGGAGATAAACTTTCAAACTCCAATGTGTTTTATTATATAGATTTTTCCACAAGTTTGTCCTTATTTAAAACCTTATGAATCAAACACTTCCCACAGAGCCATGTAAACAGCCAAAATTCCATACTTTGGGGCATTTTTTTCTTTTATTTTTTCCCATATTTCTATTAGATGGTGTTTTCCTTGCAATGAATGCATAACATAAAAATATTCTAATTAACAGATATTGCATTAACATCTAATGATACCTCCAGTTTTGGGAAATCCAAAATAATGGGTAGCGCAAAAAAGTCGAGGATCAACACAATACACCGGCAAGACCGCCTCCGATGACATCCAGGCCCTAAACAAAGCCTCATTGTCCAATACCCTCAAATCATTCCTGAACCAGACAATGGCGACCCCATTGCCGCGTCTCTTCGGCATCGAAGACGACGAATATGAGTATCTCTGAAATGTTAGCTCTGCGATTTGGTTCATTTCGCTGGAACTCAATCCGGGGACCTGATAAACATGCTCGGAACTTGATGTTTGTCCACGTTGTGAATTGGAATTCATGATTTTAGGGCGAGTGTAAATCTGGATTTTGGTTGAGTAGGAGAATACTGAAGAGGGTTTGGATAGGTATGCGAAGAGTTTCGTAGGCGAGAGAGGAAGGAAGACTGAGGAACGTAAACAGGAGGTCATGTCGTTTAGTTTTGGATGGCGAGTATGATGGTCGTTTCATGCAGTTGAGAGCACAACACGTGGGGCAGTGTACTTAGGTTATGACGTGGCGCGTTATTTGCCCATGTTCTTCTTTTTCGTAGGCTTGGACCAACGAAGGCCACATTGTAGTGTCGAGCAACTCCCGAGTTGTAATTTTAGACTGCAAATCATTTATTTGTAATTTTAAACAGTAATTTAGAATTTTTAAATTATAAATTTGTTTTAATAATAAGTGTCAAAATAAGGTGTTATTTTTTAATTATATTATTAAAAAATATAATTAAACTTATATACCATAATTAAAATTTAATACACAGTTTCATAAATAATAGCAACATAATAAATAACGACTAAAAATTAAAATTCCGTTTTTTCATAATCTCTATTTTCAAGTTATTCCAATATGTTGCAGAAATTGAAACTATGTCAGTAGTGTCAATTTCTATGATTTTCATTTCATTTTACTTTTCAATTTCTTACACTTGTCTTTCTTCAATTTCTATCTGTTTACGATGTTGCTCCAATGTTATCTCCTATTGAGCATAAATTTTATCGTGTCGCTCAGTTTTTTGTCGTTCCACCTCCATTTTTTGATTCCAGTGGTGATGATCTAGTGATGCTTCAACACCGATTTTCTTNATCTGTTTACGATGTTGCTCCAATGTTATCTCCTATTGAGCATAAATTTTATCGTGTCGCTCAGTTTTTTGTCGTTCCACTTCCATTTTTTGATTCCAGTGGTGATGATCTAGTGATGCTTCAACACCGATTTTCTTTTCTTTGTTTTTAAGTTGTTTATTCGAAGTTTTTATGTCAAATGCCAAATCGAGATTGAAAGTGGACGAGAGTTCAGTGTCATCCCNTCTGTCAAATGGCCTATCGAGATTGAGAGTGGACGAGAGTTCAGTGTCATCCCCTAAATATGGAGTTGAATAGTAAGATTCAACATGATTTGATTCAGCAGGNTATGTCAAATGCCAAATCGAGATTGAAAGTGGACGAGAGTTCAGTGTCATCCCCTAAATATGGAGTTGAATAGTAAGATTCAACATGATTTGATTCAGCAGGATTACCAGTTGAATGTGTTTTTGCTCTCTTATTGTTGGTGAGGTTATCAGTTCATTTCCGCTTCATTTTCAATATATTCCAACAATGCTCGTATTGAAATGGTCTTCTAATTATCTTAGAAAACATTTATTTTGTTTTATCAACTTGAAAAACATATGAAATCATTTAGTCAATAATTCAAATATNATCAGCTGAATGTGTTTTTGCTCTCTTATTGTTGGTGAGGTTATCAGTTCATTTTCGCTTCATTTTCAATATATTCCAACAATGCTCGTATTGAAATGGTCTTCTAATTATCTTAGAAAACATTTCTTTTGTTTTATCAACTTGAAAAACATATGAAATCATTTAGTCAATAATTCAAATATCAAACCATAATAGTGTCTATCTAAAAAAGCTCAATCATTACATTATTTTGCTCGATGTGTCCACTTTGTCGCAATTTTTTAATTTGACTATAAAAACTAACAAATTTGTCGCATTTTGCATTTATATCAGTCCAAGCAACAACTTTTAATAAAAGCTTGCAAACGCTCTTTTTGATTGTCTCTATAAAGTTCAAAGTATTTCAATATTCTATACTAGAAAGTACCACCTTGTTGTTCATTTCTAATAATTTCATATTTACTTGTGTTAAGTCACACAGACACAATTAATTTATCTTCTTCTAGAGTAAAGTTTTTTATCCTTTGCGATTTTCTCACTCTTTGAGTGATTTTATTTTGTACTAGTGTCAATACTGTGAAATTGGTCTGTATAGCATCATCATATAAATCGGTGACGTTTCATAAGCAAATTAATGAAAGAATCGTCAACTTGCGAACCCATCTAAAAAAAAATTATAATCAATTTACAGGTAAGATAAAATAATCAATTAAAAAATAAATAAAATCACTCTTAATTAAAACAAATTATAACGCCTCCTTCCCCTTCCCCTTCCACTTCCCTTAAACAAAATCACCCTAAATAAAATCACCCAAAACGCCTCCTTCCCTTTCCTCTTCTCTTGCGTCTTCTGCTCCTCCTTCCCCTTTCCTTTTGCGCCTCTTTCCCCTTTCCCTCTCTTTGTGCCTCCTTCTCCAGATCTGTCATCACCAACCAAAAAGTTTGAAGAAAAATCAGGCAAGCGATTTTCACAGCAAGTTTCTCCAGCAAGCGATTTTCACGGCAAGCCTTCTTTCCCTTTCCCTCTCACGATATTTTTATAAAATTTTTTGGTTGAATAGAGCCGTTGAGAGAGAATAGTAGACCCCAACGGCTCTTGCAAACCTCTCCTTTTCTCCTTTTAGTGTTTGAAAAATTGCTACCCCAGGACAATTGTTGCTAGTTTTCACCCCTTGATACCACCTTCATTGGAGGGGAACATTTTGAATTTAGGGTAGCATTTTGGCAATTACAAACAGTTATGAGGTTGTCACTCTTGATGCCACTCCCCTTGGAGTTGCTCTAAAAGGGCAATAAAGGATTCCACTTCACCGTGACTTATTGTGTTTCTTCTGGATAGAAGTTTTGTATAACTCTATTGTCATATTATTAAATATTTTAATTTAAATTTTTTTAAAGATGTGGAATAGAATAATTCAATTGAAATGTTATAATCATATGCATTTTATGTCTCATAATATGTATCATTCTTCTATTTTTTTCCACAATTTGTATCTATTAAACAAATTACTAAAAATTCTTAAAATGATACATTATCAAATGACCGTATATTCGGCATGCGATGATTATAATGTCGGATAAACCTATAAATTCCCTTCACCTTTCTCTCTCTCTCTACACTTAATAGTCAGCTGACTACTCCTTCAAGTATAATTGTTCTTTTATTCTCATGCGCCTAAAAAACTTACTTCATCAAGCGACAATCTTTAGCTTTGCTGTTTTTGTCGTAGAAGCAGACGATAAAATGTGATTGGAATATAATGAAAAGAAATAAATAAAGACATTTACCGGTATAAATGCGGCATCCATCTTCACTTGACTATTTGTAATTCTGTGCTATTTTTCATCTTATTATTCCCCATTAGTTATTGTTTGCATCTCGGTCATTAATGGAGAAAGTAATCATACAAAGTTTATTTTGCCCAATCATTTGTGATCTATACCATACCAAGTAGTTATCAGCAAACCATGTATATGAAGTTGATATATGGATTCTAGATATGGTTGTGAATTGTGATATTATGACTTGGGTTTTGTCCATTGTGTTATATTTTTTTTCTTACATTCATTGTTAGTTCAATGAGTTATATGCGCTTTGAACAAGTTACCTTCGTGAACATATTATGTATGTTTCATTGTATGTTTTGAGCTTTATTATAATATCTATGGTTTTGGATCAAAAAAATTATTTACCTTCTGAAGAGTCCTATACATATTTTATTGAAATATTTTTGGGTCACTACTTTGCTACTTTTTTTATTTCTAAGAAAATGTCAAAAAAGATAAGACCTTGTAGTTTAGAGTAAAATTTTCATGATGTAGAACTGTAGATAGCGTGGACCACTATTTAAAGTTTCAAATTGATATTAGACATTTTTTTTGTTTCGTTTTGCTTACAATGTGTGAGAAACCACTAAAAACATAAACATTTTGTGAAATTTCGTATGCCTCTTTTGTTTGCATTGTCACAACAATGACTTCTTTTTCTTCTTCATTGGGTTATGGTTATGGAATTTTGCAGTGGTGCTTCATTGAAAGAAAATAGAATCATTGGTCCATTGTCGCCTAGAGAAACTCTCAATGGGTTTCATGTTCCATTTTCTTTTTTCTTTTTTGGGTTTTCTCATGCCTCCCGTTCTCATGGGTTTGATTTTCAATAGATAGGGACAATTACAAGTAAAAAGCCGAAATAAGAAAGAAATCGAAGACAAGTCCAAATTCGTCTCGTAAGTTTGTATTTACATGTTTGTGTTTGGATTATGTTTGAAACATTTAGAAACTTATTAGCTATTAGACATTGGTATATTACTACATTCATAGTATATAAAAAAAAAGCTTAAGAAACAAAAATAAAAAATTTCTTAACTTATAACTTTTTCGGACTTTGATGAAGGTAATATGTACTTGGCAAACCTTGTTTTGCTTAAGATGTAGTATTTAGGAAATCTAAAATTGGTAATTGACAGAAGGTTACTTTGTAAAACTATTTAATTTGATTGAATAATATTTAAATCCTAAATCCAAGAACTAGAACTAAAATGATTTTTATATACCAATTATGTGGAATTAAAATATTATAATTGGCATACCTGAAGCCACTGATGCAAACTTTTTGATTTCTTGAACAAGAAAAACAATACGTGGTGTAGCCTGAAACACAATTTCTCTCTCTTAACTTTTTACCGTAAGATCCACAAATCAATTGGGCATGTGCATATTTACAGGTAGAGAAATGACCGATTTTCTAGATCAACATAAACTTCACTTCCTATCAAAGTAAGATATCAAAAAACTACTACTTCTCATTAACCAATCGGAAAATATCAGTTACCCGGTTAGCTTGGGATTGACAACCTTATCATTATCTTGACCCAACCAATTCACCGATTAGTTAGTCATTAATAAATATCACATGTGCCAAAAATCATGTGGGCCACATTTAAGTCTTACATTCTCCCACTTGGTTCATATGATTATCTTATAGTTAGGTCTAGCAAGGTTAACATACATGTGCATTAAATCCAACACTTCACTACTTAATTTGATCATCATAATACCACAACTAAACAAATCACTAATGCGAGTCATGACAGTCGTACATCATTAATGTGACATAGTCCCTTCCATGTACCACAACATTAGTAACTTATCTAACATGATCTATAAGTGAGAAGTGTATATAAAAGAGATCCAACAATAATGTCTTATCTCAAAGGCTACATCTGTTATCATTCATCTAATCTAACATATGCACGTACATAATAGAAATAGGAAATATAATAAAACACATCTAAATTTAAAAGTGTCTAGTAAGTCATGGGTTATATTCAAGACCCATTAAGTTAACATGTTTCTTAAATGTCTTTGGTGATAACCCTTTTGTTAATGGATATGCAATCATGGGCTCTGTGCTAATATAGACACTCTTTTTTATTTTTTTTAACTTCCTTCATGAAGACAAAGTATTTCAATTCTATAAATTTAGCACATTTACAATACTTGTCGTTCTTGGAGAAAAACACTGTTGCGGATTTATCACAATAAATTCTCAACGGCTTGGCAATAGTGTTGACAATTCCAAGTCTGAGATAAAATTTTGCAACCACAATCCATGAAATATAGCCTCAAAGCATGCCACAAATTCAACTTCCATTGTAGATGAAGCTATGACAGTTTGCTTTGCACTTTTCCATGAGATTGCTCCTCTAGCTAGAAGGAACAAATAACCTAAAGTGGACTTTCTACTATCTATACATCCGGCAAAGTCGGAATTTGAGTAGCCAATAACCTCTAGATGATCAGACCTCCTAAATGTGAGCATATATTCCTTTGTTCCTTTCAAGTGTCTCATCGCTTTCTTTTCAGTTTTCCAATGATCTATTCCGAGATTGCTTTGGTATCTCCACAACATACCAACTGCAAAACTAATATTTGGCCTAGNTGTCTCATCGCTTTCTTTTCAGTTTTCCAATGATCTATTCCGAGATTGCTTTGGTATCTCCACAACATACCAACTGCAAAACTAATATTTGGCCTAGTGCAGGTCTGTGCATACATTAGGCTTCCTACTGTAGAAGCATAAGGAATTATTTCCATTTCTTTACATTCTCATTCATTCTTTGGGCATTGCATAAGGATGAAATTATCCCCTTTCTGAATTNGAAGCATAAGGAATTATTTCCATTTCTTTACATTCTCATTCATTCTTTGGGCATTGCATAAGGATGAAATTATCCCCTTTCTGAATTAGGGCAACACTATCTAAACAATTCTCCATATTGAATCTCTCTAGAACTCTATCAATATATGCTTTGTGAGACAACCCCAGCAATCCATGTGATCAATTATAGATAATTTCAATTCCTATCACATAGGTTGCCTCACCCATATCTTTTATTTCAAAATTCTTAGAGAAAATTTTGTTGGTGTCATGCAATAATCCAAGATCACAACTGGTAAGCAATATATCATCAACATACAGAATCAAAAATATGAACTTACTCCCACTAACCTTCAAATATATACACCGATCAACGGTATTCTCCGTAAAACCAAAGGAAGTAATGGTATCATTGAACTTAAGGNTCACAACTGGTAAGCAATATATCATCAACATACAGAATCAAAAATATGAACTTACTCCCACTAACCTTCAAATATATACACCGATCAACGGTATTCTCCGTAAAACCAAAGGAAGTAATGGTATCATTGAACTTAAGGTACCATTGTCAGGAAGCTAGTTTAATTCCATATATAAACTTCTTAAGTTTGCAAACCATGTGCTATTTTCCCTTAATAGAGAATCCTTCAGGTTGATCCATATAGACTTTTTCCTCTAAACTTCCATTTAAAAAAGTGGTTTTCACATCCATTTTGGTGTAACTCCAAATCATAATGGGCCACCAATGTCATAATAATTCTAAGTGAATCCTTCTTGGATACAGGAGAGAAGGTCTCTTTATAATCAATCTGTCCTTTCTAAGTAAAACCTTTGGCCACATGTCTGGCTTTATGTTGCTCAATATTGCCATTGGAGTCGAGTTTGGTCTTAAAGACCCATTTACACCTGACTTTTTTAAATCCTTCATGCAATTCAATGAGATCCCAAAATTCATTCTGTTTCATTGATTTCAATTCATCATTCATAACATCAATCCATTTGGCAGAATCATCACTTTCTATGGCTTGTGAAAATGAAATCGGATCTTTACTTATTCCTATATCAAAGTCAAACTCTTGTAGATATATCACATAATCATCTGAAATAGTTGGTCTTCTTTCTCTTTGATACCATCTTAATACTATCTGTTTTGATTCTTTTACTATCAATTCAATGGTGACCTCCTCATTATGTAGTGGTTGATCATTTATATGTTGTTCAACATTGTAATATTGTACAATAACTATAGGAACAACAACATTGTCAGAAGTTATGGGTGATGAGACTTTCTCCCTAACTACTTCAATAACCACATTTCGTGATTTATCACTCCCACTAGTTTCACCTTGTGGAACAGAAATCGCAAGAGCTGTTAACAGTGCGTATGTATCGAATATCAATTTTTTTTTTTTAAAACCTTGCAAAGCAGAATTAGGGTTTACATTTGAAATCTCTCAGCATTGATCTTGTCTCAGCATGAACGCAGAACCGAACAATGAGCAACTGAAGGACAACTCGACGAATCTCGTGGCCTTCTGTCGTATATTCTCCGACGTCAAAATCTAGATGCAATGTGGGCTGTCAAAACCTCCGAACTCCTGCTCTCTCTTTCAACCTCTCTTAAAACGTGAGGAAAGATTAGATGTTGAATTAGAGAGTCTAAACGTCTATATATAAGCTACGACAAAAATCCTAAGGAGAAATAAGGACCGGAATTCCAATGGGCTTAGGATTCCTTTGTTTAACCTAGAACAAACATCTTACATCTCATTAATAATAAATCAGTCCACTAAAAACTTACTATGGATCTCCTAAGCCTTATTTCAAAATTATATTTGAGCTCCTTATTATTATATGATTAATAATCTCTCCACATTTAATATTACAAATGTCCATCAATTATATAAATTTGTAACAATTGTATTTAATTGACTTCTTTTATTCCTTAAGACCTTAACCCTCAACTTATTTTTCATGTCGGATAATTATATCCACATCTAGGTTTGACATGGACAAAACTTATGAACTTCCTCAGTAGGACATCATCAACTCATTTAAATACTAGGACGTGGTTTCTTTTAATAATTAATTTCTACCATATAAATAACAATGTCTTCCAATTCACAGAGCTTATTGACTCAATATGAATCTCACATTTTGATGAATTAAAGTGACAATCATTATATGCACATGGTAATTAAATATTTTTGGATTAAGAGTATAAACAATCATAATAATCATGAGGTATTTATTATCTTATTGAATTAGTAAAAGATAATAACCTCAACATGGGTTTATTCAATATATAAAGTTTACTAGTGTAATAATCTGAGACATCAAACAGTCTCCTACAGTCAAAGCAGACTATGCCAGAATATTACACTACAATTATGCTGATGGTGTGTCCAATTCCATCTAGGATTGTGAACATATACTCATATTATACAAGGATTCGATAATCTGGTCTTTTGTGCATAAGCTGGACTCTCCACACCAGATTATCTATAATGTAAAATAAAAGACACACATGCACACCATATATTAAATATAATGCAAACATTTTGCCCATATAGATTCTCAATAAAATGGAAAGAAAAAAAACTTCTATTAATAAAACGAGTTTTACTACAAAAAGATAAGCTTTTAGTTTACTACTCTATCATCATCATCCTCAATGAATCTGGGATTATCGATGCCAACAATTCTTGTACTATGGGTAATACAATAAAACCTATACCTTTTGGATTTTTCTAGGTAACCAATAAAGTAACTACTAATCGGCTAAAATCCAATTTCTTTTCATGCATATTATAAATCCTAGCCTTTGTTAGACAACCCTAAACATACAAGTGTCTTAAACTCGGTGTCCGTTCTGCCCATAATTCAAAATGAGTCTTTGGAACTGCCTTACTAGGAGCCAATTTAATAAATAGATGAGATCTTAAGAGCTTCCATCCACAAAGATAAGGGTAATGAGGAATTAATTAACATGCTCCTAATTATGTCCATTAAAGTACGATTACACCTTTTAGCTACACCATTCTGCTATGGCGTACCAAGCATAATGTATTGTGTACAAATGTCATACTTTTCAAGGAGTTTAGCAAACAGGCCAAAACATTGTCATAAACCATTATATCATCCATAATCTTAACCACCTCTATTTGATTTGATAACTTTCACCTTTCTATCTAGCTGTCTTTCAACCTCAGTAATGTACACCTCAAGGGATTCCACTGACTGAGATTTTTCATGCAATAAATAGATATAACCAAAAAGTGAAAAATCATCCATAAAGATACTAAAATACTTTTCTCCACCAATTGATAGAGTGTCAAAAGGTCCACATATGTCTGTATGGATAATTTCAAGGACTTCATTACTTCTTGTGGCACCTTTCTTGGTGTGTTTGGTTTGTTTTCCCTTAATACAATCCACATACACTCCAAGATCAATGAAATCTAGATTCGAAAGAATCTCATCCATCACCAATCTCTCTAACCTTTCTCTGGATAAATGACCTAGTCATTTGTGCCACAAGTTGGAAGAATTTTCATCTATCAAGCTATGTTTGGTTCCAACATTATGATGCAATGTTAGAAGAGACTCACCAAATAGGTCATCAAGTAGAATACCAGAACCAATGAAAGAGGTATTCATAAACAAACTAACACTCTTATTACTAAATATAAGGGAATATCCATCAACATCAAGTCTAGACAAAAAAAACTAAATTTTGAGAAATAGAAGGAACATAAAGTGTCTGAAATAGATCTAAATGATAACTGGTATCTAGAAATAAACAAGAAGTCCCAATAGCTTAAACTAGAGCTTTGACCTAGTTACCCATGAATATAAATTTCTAATTTGGATTTATGGTCTGTGTTGTAAGGAATCCCTACATCGTATTTGAAACATGAATAGTAGCACCAGAATCAATCCACTAAGTATTTGAAGGGACTTCAGTAAGGTTTTATTCAAAACATACAAAAGTTGAATGCTTACCTTTCCTTTTGAACCATGCCCTTCTCTTATGACAATCTTTTTGGGAGGCCCCAAATTCTTATAGAAGTGACACCTATCACCCTTTTCCTTCTTGTAAGCCTGAGTAACTTGAGTAGGCTCATTAGTCTTGGGTGGACCTTGCTTCATGCCTTTAGGCTTCTTCCATTTTCTTTTGGCTCCTTGCCTTATGAGATGAACTAAATGATATCCCATATTAGGCCTTGTTTCCTCTTGAACAAGCATTTTGGTCAATTCATTCACATTTCACTTATCCTTAATAGTGCTATAGTGAATCTAAAAATGACCATACTGAGGAGGCAAAGAGTTCAGAATAAATTGGGTCAAAAAGAAATCATCCACACTCGTCTCGAGAGCCTTCAATTTAGTGGCTACATTTATCATCTCAATGACATGATCATGCATCGTACGCGTACCAACAAACCATGAATATACCCCAATTATCCTATCCCAATTACTTAATCACTTGAAAGGTGGTGCATCTTTGGGCCGATTCTTAATATCCAAGTGATTAGAAACTGCGATTTGCAAGTTATTATTTTAATACCTCAATAATGGGCAATAATACGGTTCAACATCTATAGGTCAATGTAGCTGGGCTACTTTGGCAGCTGCTAATTTTATTTCACAAATAATTAAAAACAATAATATTTAAAATAAAAAAATAAAATAAAAACTGTCATGATATTTCATATTATCCATAAGGCTAACATTGACACATTAATGAGCACATGCCATAATGAATAAACTATAATTATTGTGATTGGTATCACAGTGACACTCAACGTCTTACGTAACTACTTTTCAGCAAGAGCCTAATTAATATGACATAAAATATGACATCAAAACATGTGTAACTCTCTGGACAAAACAATCAATGATCAAACGGAGAGGGGACAGTCTTTCAAAAAAGGTCTATAAATTTTGTCTAAAAATAAAACCAAAATACACTAATCCCACACTTCCATAAATTACTGTCAGATGTTTTATTGGGTCTCATCATGAAGTAAACCAAGAGAAAAGATGAATTGTCTTGTTCTCTAAAACAATTAGTGTGTGATGAAGCATTAAATGACATAATTCTAAAGATAAGGATGACATAATTAATAATTGTTAATATCCACCATACAGATATTCTATAATATAAAGATATAGATTTAGTCAAAGCATTCAACAATTATAAATATGAGAACATGTTTTATACTTCAATAGAACGGTTCAAGCTTTTAAAGTAATATCAACATAGTCGGTATAGTTTTCGATCAAACAGATCAAGATGCAATTTATAACAGTAGGCAACAAGCATGGACATTATATTTTTAATAAAAAATCATGAAAGTTCTTTACTTAGGCTCTGATACCACATGTAAAACTATTTATTTTGATTGAATAATAGTCAAATCTTTAATCTAAGAACTAGAACTAACATGATTTTCACATACCAATTATGAGAAATTAAAATATCATAATTCACATATCTGAAGCCATTGATTCAAACTTTTTGATTTCTTGAATAAGAAGAACAATACTTGGTGTAGCCTGAAACACAGTTTCTCTCTCCTAACCATTTATTGTAATATCCACAAATCAATGGGGCATGTCCACATTTATAGGTAGAGAGAAGACCGGTTTCCTATATCAACATGAACTCCATTTCCCATCAAAGTAGGATATTAGGAAACTACTACTTCTCATTGACCAATCAAAAAATATCAGTTACCCAGTTAGCTTGGATTGACAACCTTATCATTATCTTGACCCAACTAATTCACCAATTAATTAGTCATCAGTAAATATCACATGTGCACAAAATTATGTGGGCCACATTTAAGTCTCACATACTTGTATTTTAGAGTTTTTCAACAGAATAGAATGAAGCTTATTTCATTAGAGCTAGCATTATGGATCCTTTCCATTTTAAGTGATGAGAAATTATTTCCCAATGTAGATCTAGCTATAGTAACCAGCACCTGACCCTAGGCAGCATGTTATAAAGGTTACTATTATTTTATAACAATTCCTTTACTGTAAACCCCACACTTTTATCTTTATATATAAATATATATACAGCAAGTAATTATTTCTTTTGAAATGTTAATGTGGTAAAACTCGAGTGAATAGTAGTTAAAACTTAGTTTTAACTTGTAAATATAGGAAATCGTTTGCAATAGAACTTATACCAACTATGTTTGATGTACAGATGTATGTTGTGTGAGTTTGGGTTGGCTTTAGAAGGGTTAGAAATGGATTGGAAATGAAAAACGAGTGAAAAAGGCAAAAATTGGACAAGCGTACCGGTATAACGAACTCCAGTATCTTATGCATACTGGTAGGAGATTCGTGCATAAAGTTCACAATTTTTACTATGCCTTTTTGGACTAATTGTACTTTGATGGAGTTTAAGTAATGACATTTCAGGTCCTAAAGAGAAAAAAGGCTCAAGAACAACAAAAATCACACTTGAATGTAACACCAGCACACTAGGGAACAAAATTGTAGAAGGTTGGAACAAAGCAAGAATGTTCGAACGTCAACCCACGTCCGAACGTCCTCTGAAATCCTGCCAAGACCAGCTGCTGAGACATGGCGTGTTCTAGTCAACAAAGGGAAAATGCTGAGGTGCTTGAGTACCATGTTCGAACGCCAACTCACGTTCGAACGTCCTCTGGAATCCTGAGAAGACTACACCACTCGAACCTGACATGTTGCAGTAAAGAAAGAAGAACCAAAAGTACTTGAGTACAACGATCGAATGCCAATCCACGTTCGAACGTTGTCTTGAGTGACTGAGGACCAAATTACTGAGTGTAAAGTCAAAATTGTTCAAGACGTATGGAAGTAACCAAGTCAGAGACCACAGGCCACTTGAGTGGAAGGAATCAGACCCCATCTGGCGTTCGAACTCCCTCAAAGCAAAGACATAGACAACGTTCGAATGGCATCTCACATTCAAACATCCTTAAAGAAAAGATAGACTTAACGTTCGAATGCCATATCACATTCAAATGTCCTCTGAAGACTGCCTGCAGAGTAGTTGATTCTCATGGGCAGCAAATACTATTCACTCATCCTCTCTTATCTCCTACCCTCCCCCTCCCATTCCTTGCCTATAAATACTCCCATCTTGGGAGCTTAAAGGGAATTCTTCCTCTTGTAGAGAAAAGGGGGAGCAATCCTTGTTCTTGTAAAGTAAGAGTGTTTTAGTAATCTAGTTCTTGAACATTTAATGTTTATGTTTTCATTTTGCATTTATATCAACCATGATGGAGGCTTAGATTCCCCTTGTAGTTGAAGTCTTTTATTTACTTATGCTAAGTTTTTACATTCATGTTGTGGCAACCATGATGGAGGCTTAGACTCCCCTTGTAGTTGTACTTGCTTTTATTTACAAAGTATCAAGAGGGATAGTTCATCTTTTGGTTGTGGTG